>VUYV01000054.1:3665553-3875246 GCA_008711295.1 Anarhynchus alexandrinus
CCCCCCCCCCCCCCCCAGCTTATTGCCTTTTCTCATTTCAAGCGTGTTTTCTCTGGTTTCAAGGAGTTGTTGAAAAAGTTCTTGTCACTTGTGAAATCCAGGAAGGGCTGTTCGCGTGAAGACCTGCCTAGAAATTAATAGGGGAGTAAAAACCCAGAGAGTTGTGGGATGTATTTGTATAACCGTGTAGAAGTGAGAGGGGGTGGCGCTTTGCAGCTACAGAACAGAGTTTGTCCCAAAAGGAGCTTCAGTCCAGCAATAATTTCCTTTTACCAAGGTCAAAAAAGCCTTTGCAAAAGTATCAGAGATTCCTGCAAACCAAAAGCCAAGACAATAAAGACTGCAAAATGTTCTCATTATACCTAGAGCTTGCTAATTCTCCTTTTGGGTTTATTAGTGTCGTTCAACCATCAAGTTCATCTCCAAGCACAGCCCATCCTGGAGAAACATAACGCAGTCTCTGTGGGGAAAAGACCCGATGAAACTTGGATGTGGGTTTTCTGAGCAACAACCTCTTGCTTTGGTGGCACTGGCCCCTTTTATTCCTTGGCAGCACTGCAGAGCTGATGGAGCCGTGGGCTTAGTTTCTGCAGGTCATTGAGATCAAATCACCCACAACGCTTCCACAAGCCGCTCCTTGGAGCAGAATTGCATTTTAATTTGAAGATGCGAGCATTTCTGACCGCGCGGAATCTGCCATGGCAGTGAATGATCAAGGAAAGGAAGCAATAAGGGGTTAAAAGCAAAATCACTTGCTAGGGAAAAGATGGGGATTGTAGGAGCAACCGAGATGGTTTAAATAGAGCTAACCTGTATTCCCCAGATCTTCAGGATCACGCAAAGCTTCAGCAGAGCCGCTAAGTTGACTACATCTGCGTTACAGTTCTCTCGTGCAGCAGGCAGCATCTTCCTTCCACCTTTCTTCCTTGATGAGCCACAAGTTTAGCAAAGCACGTGCCTAAGCGACTCGCTGAATCCACTTAATTCTCCTTACGCTGGCACCAGGTTCTCTTTGTCACGGGGAGAAGTTTTTCCAGGCGAAGCTGGCTGTGTTTCTGCTCTTCCCAGCCTGTGCATGGCAGCGTGTGTTTACAGTCCCTTTCCTAGAGAGGGGCACATATTTCCGTGCGTAGATAGATATTTATCTTCGAGTCAGAATTAGTATTTAAGAAAAAAGAAGGTCGAGACACTCCAGACAAAGCTACCTTTGTGTTTTCTGGAGAACTGCTGTGCTCAAAAACTTTCTGTGCGTCCCTGTAGCATTTGAACCCTGCCCGAGAGCAGTGAAACACAGTTCATCCCCAGGGAGCTCTGTGCAGAGAGGACCAGCTTCTGCTGGATTTTAATAAGCCACAAAATTGGGAATTCAGCTGTTTGCATTACTCTAGTACTCTAATCTGTGTATATATAAAAAAAAAATTGCAATTTTTAGTCCGTTCATCTTAAAGAAGTTCTACTGTAGTATTTCTATTCTTAGGTGCCTTTTGGAAGTAAGGTTGTCTCTTCAGCCACATCCTACTCCAGCGCTTGTCAGCCAGCCAGTGGTCACATACAGCAGCTCTGAACAAATCCAGAGGTCTGGATTTGGGGCTGAATAGCTTTTTGGGGAAGGCATTTGCAGGAGAGCTGCTGTATGGAATGACCTTGTGTCACGTTACGTAGGAGTGGTTTCCCCACCATTCCCTGTCCCTTCCACCTCATTTATAGGGTACTTCTCATGCACCACTGGATTTGTGCAGGAAAGCCTTGAAAGCTTGGAGCATCTCTCTTTTCCCAGGGGTACAGGCCTGCAGGCGCATTTCCCTTGCAGCCGTAGAGCAGACAAGAGCTGGACTGCTCACTTGCATTCAACTTTCTGTTCTTAAGGAATCACTGGAATACGAATAGGATCCTTATCAAACCAGGTTCATCCAAAGGACAAGGCCATATTAATTGTTTGCAGAACTCCAGCAAATAAACAGCATTCGTCCCGATTCCTTATTTGCCTGCTTTAACTCTAATGGCCAACTGAAGCAGAGGCCACAGGGCTCGGCAGCCAGGGGGAAGGGGACGGCGCAGCCTTTGGCAAGTATTGGACTGTGCCCAGCTTCCCAGGTGGTATGACCAAGCACTATGGAAACAACTTCTGGCTGGAGCCTTTAAATTAGGTATTTGGGGGGAAAAAAAAAAAAAAAAAAAAGAGTGCCTATCACATCGGGGGGTCTAAATGTAGAGGGGAGACCTGCTGTGTGCAAGGCTTTTTTTTTCCTGGAAGCCATTCGCCATGCTCTGGGGTAAGGTGGGGAAAGTGTGGGGCTTGGCTCCCTTCCCAGGCAAGGACTGGCATCCCAAAGCTTAAGGTCTGGAGTACAAGAGGCCAAAAGCCATACTGACTTTCTGTGTCCCAGGAAAAAGGAAGTGACAAAGGGCATGGCCAGAGCTCTCAACACCTGACATGTCCATTGCTTCCGGAAAGTCCTCGGTGGTCAAGCTGGTCATCTGCTGGTCATCACCTAAAGAGGAGAGAAAAATTTGCAAGCATCTTCCTTTGTCTCAATGCAGACTGGATGGCCAAAAAACCTTGTTATTCCAACCAGACTGCCTTGTCCAGCCAGTGCTGCTCTTTAGAGCACGTCTGGGTGGTTTCTTTGCTGATGGGCAGCCAGGGGTCTGCCCCACGGAGCGTGTTGCTGCTGGGGCTGGAGGCTCGGAGCCTGAGCTTGCGGGGAAGGAAGGGTGCTTGCTCGGTGCACTGTGTGGCAAAAGCTCGTGTTGATGCTGGCCAGGCTGCTGGCTCACCAGAAGGGCTCATGTCTGCAAAATTTCAATCTAGGGCTAAATTTAAACACCAAAATGTAGCGTTTAGAAGCCCAGAGAATAGCCCAGCCCTCGTCTCCAGTGGCTGCCTCTAGCCAGCCCTCCCTTTGGCACGGAAGAAGCTTTTGTTTTCCTAGGACTCTGGGCCAGCTTGGAATAATACCACCAGCGAAATCCTCCCTGCCCCAGCACAATGAAGCAGTGCTCTCAATTCCCAGATGTGCAGGAGGGAAGTGCTCAGCGTGTCTCTTCCTGATGCTCCCCTTCCAGATGTGGAGTGGCTGGGAGCCGGAGGCAGCCCGCCGCTGGCCGGGAAGAGGGCTGTGGAGCAGGCAGCAGAGTTTTCCCCTGGAAACCTTCTGGATCTTGCTGCTCGTGGCTGGGAGAAGCAGTTTGGGCTGCCCTGCCAGCTATTCAGCTGGTTTGCAACAGCTTGAGTGGGCTCCTTCTGTGCTGCAGCAAGGAAGTGCTCCAGCAAAGGTGAGGATGCCTTCCCTCCCAGGCATGTCTTCATCCTCAAAGAGCCTTTGGTCCCATCTTCTCCTCCTGAAACAGCTGTCAGACCCATCTTCTCCTCCTCAAACAGCCCTCGGTCCTCATTGTCTTCTCCTGAGCAACACCAGCAGGGCTGGACTCTGCAGGCAACTCGATGGGACAGAGAGATCCATCACCAAGACACCCATCCCTCTGCTCAGTCCTCCTGTTCCAAGGACAGGGGTCAGCATGAGACCACCTCATGTGTGAAGCCTCATACCAATGTCATGCCGAGTGGGTCCCACGTGAGCCAGTGGCTCCGTGAATTTGGAGATTGGAGCCTGTCCCTATGGGATGCGGTCAGTGATGTTTTGGATTCGGCTGGCCCATGAAAGGTGCCTTTTTTTGGGCAATGCCCCGGGCAGAGGGATTCAGGCGGTGTAGGAAGGGGCTGCCTGCAGGCACAGCTGCCTCTCATGGTGCCGGCGGGCGATGCAAGCCAGGGCACCGCATCGCGTGATCTGGTTTGGCTGTACCTACCCGGTGGAAAATTCCTGCCCGTGGGCAACGTTCTTCTGCCTTTATTTTTAAGCAGTCCTCTGAGGACGCAGCTAACGCACAGAGATAATGGGTGCTGACAGGAGCCTGGCTGCTAATTGGTTTCTTTGCCTGGGCTTACGTGGTATTTGTAATTAAAGGAAGGTGGGAGGGAGGTTTGGTGGAGGAAGGGGACAAAAGCACGCAGATGTGATGGGAGACTGAGCTTGCAGAGGAGCTGGGGCTCTCTGAGGAGGTCACAGGAAGGGATGCTTACACTAAAAGTCAGCATCAAGATTACTCATACCCATGGCACCAGCGTGGGTGCCCTCCCAAGTCATCGGTGTGCCAGGGAGGCTGGGGACAGGATGTTCTCGCGTGTGGGATGGAGATCCAGACCCCACACAGTGTCAGAACTGATAACCATCCCTGTGTGGCAACAGTGCTGAGCACTGGGAGAGGTCACCTTACATTTGGGGCTGCTCATGGTGTTTCCCTGCAGTCTTGCAGAGGCTCTCTGCTCTTCCTTTTCACATCCTTCCCTTTCTCTTTTTCCCCTTATTTTTATGCAGCAGTAGTCACCACCCATGTTCCCAGAGCCCACCCAGTTGGGGTAGATGCTGTGCTGACCCTTTGCAAATGCAATCATTTATTTCCAAAGCTCTTTTTTTGCCCAAGCTGAATTTTCCACTGGGTAGCAAAGGTGTTTTGTTTGGCTCTTTGTTTACAAGGGGAAAATACACACCAGAAAAAAAAAACAGTAGGAGTAGGTGAACTTTCAGCTTGAAGCTGTTTCACTTGCCATGAAGGAATGGTGCAGGTGTCTCAAGTCAAACACGTGCATGGGTCTTTGCAAGATTAGATCTTGTCGTTTGTCTTCCTGAATGTGTAAATATGTCTGAGGGAAACCTTTGCCCTGGTGGCAACTCAGGATAGTTTCCAGCTTATCTCAAAAAGAAATCGTGAATAAAAATAGAAAGATTTAGATACACGAAACCCTCCAAAAGATGAAAACAATCTGTTTTAAAAAGGGATTTATTTAAAGCAAATCAGAGAGCAAGTGATATTAGGAGACCTGCAGAGATGCCGGACATCTGAAATCTCACGCTGGAAGATGTTACACAAATGACGGTAATTCAGGTGGGCCACCAGGTAAAGCCTAATTGTGGGTGATGCTGTTCCAAAAAGGGAGACACAATAAATGTTTTATATCAGGCTGTAAAGCCAGGGCTGTCCTCATGACTGTGGAGCTGCTTATTGCTTGATGCTGGATATGCAGTCCCTGTCCAGAAGGGCTCACATCTGCAAACGAGGTGTACAGGCTGAGGAGCGCTTTGAACCCACATCTGCAAGCACTCATTTCCCTCTGCCCAGCACTGCTGGGATCAGAGGCACGGAGGGGCTCGGGGAAGGGGGCAGTGCGAGCAAGGCAGTGGCGAGCCGTGTCCGTGCCGATGAGCGTTAAGGCTGAAGGAGTTGGATCTCAAAACAGAGGCACAGTTCCCGGCTGGGCCGACCTTTCCCATTTCTCAGGGGTGTCGCTGGGGTGTTAACGGGGATGTAGGAGAGGCTGGCTGGGAGAAATCCAAGCGGTTGCTTTTCCCAGGCTCCCCAGCAGTGACGTATCTCTGCCCAGTCCCAGCCCTTCTGCCCAGTGTCCCACTCCGCTGCAGTGGCACGCCAGCGAGAAGATCCCCAGCAAAGCATTATCGTCAAGACGCAGGTGGTAGCCCCAGGCAACCTGCCATCTCGCTGAGTTGGCTGGCCCAGATATGAAAGATAACCAGAGATGGGACCTACCGACGCAGCAACTGCCACCCGAAAATGTGCTGGTGGGGAAAAGATGTGTTGGTAGGCCTGCAGAAACAGCCTCTCCGCCATCTGAGAGGATGCCTTCAGGTGCCATGCAGGGAAGATTTCCAGGCTGAGTTTTTCTGGGTAGCACAGTGCGGTGGCAGAGATGTGCAGTGTGTCTGTGCACGGCCCAGGGGAGGGCTGAAAATCTTCCTGCTCTACCTCTTCCTCCATCCCTGTCTGCCAGATGGTGTTGCAGCATCATCTGCTGTACGAAGCGCAGTGTCCTGGAGCTGGACACTAGTGTCCTAGCGCCTGGATTTGCAAGTGATGCTCAGGGTTTGTGACTGACTCACACCCTGTTTCTCCGCATGGGTAAAGGGTTCATATACCACTTAGACAGTCTGGACTCCAGTACTTCATTCATCCCAGAGTGGCTGGTGTCACCTGAGCACCCCATGGCACAGGGCAGAGGAAACCCAGGATTTAACCATCCCATCAACGGTTTGGAGACCTTCAGCATCTCTGGCAGGGCCACCAACTCTGCTTTAAATTAAGAGATGGGAAAGTTAAGCAGAGTTAAGAGGAGGGGAAGAAGAATTAAAAAAAAAATCGGATGGGGCCAGCCCTGTGCTGGAGATGGGAGGCAAATAGCCAGGTGAGGAGGAGGAGGAGGAGAGGGAGGAAGGGGGTGGCTGGTCCCTGCCAGCTGCTTGGGTAATATCGGCTGTGGTCACATGCGGAGATCTGCTTTCGGCATAGCCTGCGTGTTTGCGCAGCTTGGGGAGGGGGGTGCGAAATCAGCTCCCACTTCCAGGAATCCTCCCAGCACAGGATACGCGTTGGGGAGCTGGTAAACATGATACAACCGCTGGCCTGTAACTCAATCAGCTCCCTGCATTAGCTGCTCCCTGCCCGGGGACCTCGCTAGCCTGATGCCTTCTCGGGGCTGCCAGTGCATGAGACGGCATGTCCCGGCGCATGGGGCATTGCCAGCGGGGGGGTCAGGAGTGATGGGAAGCGTGGGGGGAGCTTGCACCAAAGGTCTGGGAGCAGAACAGCTTCTCCAGTGCAGGGAGGGGAATGGATATTCCTCGGATGCAGCCTGAGTCCAGCTGCTTCTTGCAAACCCTCGGCTCCCAAAGTCAGAAATAGCCACTTGGCCGAGGAGCAAACATCTCCCCGGACCTCCCCTTCCCCACCTCCCCATCGCGGCGGCCACGGGTAACAGCCTGCACCCATTCACAGATAACGGCAGCAATCCTGCGCCGGCTGCCAGCACGCCTCGACCTGCTCCTAATCTGCCCGCTTGCAAAAATACATCTCGCTTGGGCCTTTGCCCCCCTCCCTCCCTTCCTCCCTCCTTTCCCTGCCGCTTGGGAGAGCTTGTTTATTGCTGGGCACAGGGAAACCGTGACCTCCACTGCCTGCCATCCCCTCCGGCTCCCCGTCCCCTGGGGACATGCGAGGGGACACCCGCTGCTGTGCGGGGGCGAAGGCAGGGCAGGGCGCCTGGGTCCTGATTTCGCCGTGTCCCCGGCTGCGAGAGGAGACCGAGGGGGTTGGGAAGGGGATTTCGCAATCACAACGAGTTATATTAATTAGACCAGTTGTTGGGCTTAGGGATGGTTTCTGCTGACAACCTCGACGCAGGGGCTGAGTGTGGATGAGCCCGAGCATGAGACCTGGGGAGGTAGGAATGGGGGTGAAATTAGTTAATATGGAGCATAACGCTGTGCAGGTGAGGATGGGGAAGATGAGCTCCTGCTGCTGCTTTGGGGCTTGTCTGAAGTGGCAGAGGAGGAGATGTCTGGGGACAAGGACACCACGAGGGTGAGATGCTCTCGGTGGGTGGTGACGGGCTCCCCATGGCGTGGGGGACCACTGTGCCCCCTGCACCCAGCCTGGCCTGCATGCAGCGGACAGCTTTGGATGAGAGGGGCAACGGGGTGGTCAGAGGGATGGGAGAACCCAGGGGAGATAGGAAGACCTTGGCTGCTCTGGCTGGGCAAAGCAGGGAGCGTGAGGGGGAACACGGAGCCTGCCCCCTCCTGACCCCATCCCCAGGTCTTCAGCAAATTGGCCCCAGTCGATTTCTAAATATATTCTTCAGCTGAGACCGGGGAAGAACAGCATCTGGCGCTTTTTTTTTTCTTTTTTTTTTTTCCCCCAGCCCTCAGCTTAATTTCTTTCACAAAGGAGGACACAGCCAGAGGAGGCAGGGCCTGGCCGAGCAGCCCTCTGCGGGAAACAGGGTGGGTTTCGTGCCGCCCGCCGGTTTATTTGTATTTTTAGAGCGCGCCGCAGGCACGAGGTCACCGAAGTGAGTGAAATTCCACCCCGGAGTGGCTCCCCGTCCCCATCCCACTCCTTGGGGACAGGCTGGAGTCAACAGCTGAGCCAGGGCTCAAGTGTCCCGGCCGTGGCGGTGCCCGTCTGAGGCGAGGGGTTTCGGGCAGCTGGGTGCTGGGGCTCTGGGTGGAAGATCTGGGGGACCAGCGAGGTGGTGGGCA
Source organism: Anarhynchus alexandrinus (assembly GCA_008711295.1). Taxonomy (NCBI): domain Eukaryota; kingdom Metazoa; phylum Chordata; class Aves; order Charadriiformes; family Charadriidae; genus Anarhynchus; species Anarhynchus alexandrinus. The sequence goes on from VUYV01000054.1 coordinate 3,673,668, forward strand.
GAGGGCAGCCCTCCTGCTGTTATCACACTGAGAAGAGTCTCCTGGCAGCGAGGGTCTGGCTGGGCCGTGCTGGAGAGCCCTGTCCCGGGGTGGCACAGGGGAAGTTGTTGCAAGTTATCTCAGCGGGGGATTCGTTTGGCGGGACGATGGGTGCCTTCCCCCAAGGGAGCTGGGGGTGTGGGGGTGCTGAGACGAGACTGGGACAAACTGGGGAGGGGTGGGAAGCTCGAATACACCGAGGAGGAGGCCAGGGTGTACCATGCTTGCTCGATGGAGGGATGAGTTGACAACATGGTGAGTCAAAAGCTGAGGCAGTGGGGGGAAAACTAGCAAACGGGAGTATGCGGGGGCTTAAAATGGCACAGCACATCTCCTCAGGAACACACTTCGGGTGTCTTCTTCATCATCTCCGGCAACAACTGATGCAAGTGAAGCATCCCGCCAGGGCTTGGGCTCGACAGCCAGTGAGTCAGGCGGGCGGGAGTCCCACCTCTTGAATCACCGCTGGCAGCGCTGCTGGACGGACGCAGCCTCGGCACCCGGCGCTCCCCCTGCCCCCTTTCACTTGCAAAGGGTGACGGAGTCACAGTCCCCGTGGGGTGGTTACAGGGGAAGATCGTCACTGTATGAGCTAAACTTGAAATAAAGAGAGAAACTGTCCCCTGGGATGCTGACCCCACCGGAAAGGGTAGTGAGAGATGCTCCCAGAAAGCGCAGAAAGTGTCAGATCCTCGATTTAAGGCAACCAATTTGCATAGCAATTCGGACAAGACGTGCTGAGAGTTGTTGTTTGAGACCTGCTCCCTGTGAGTTGTGAAACATCTTCCTCTGCTTTTTGAGGTGATCTTCTAGGAGACGGTTTTCCCTGCTTGAGTTACCCAAATGCTTGGCGTTACCCAAATGCTTGGCATCACCCAAATGCTTGGCATCACCCAGTTCACCGCACCCAGCGGTGATCATGTACGCAGGGGGCCAGTTGCTTTCACCTGGAGACACATACAATGATGGGAGTCAGTAGAAACAACATTCAAATCGCGGCATGAACCTCAAAGGTAGTGATGAGGAGCCCTGCGTGAGGGAGTCGAACCCCAGGAGAAGGGGATGCAAAGCACTGGTATTCTCGGTGGAAACGCGGCACAGCTTTTGGCTGCCAGGGCTGCTGTGTGGCACTTTGTGGGCTTGCATCAGGGAATAACATACCCTGTTATGCGTGGGCTGTTGTTTCGTTAGCCTGCCCTTTGATCTCGGACGTGGAGACTCTTTTCTGAGAGGTCTTTCCCTGGGGTGGTGGCACAGGATGATGATTTGGGGAGAGGGTGGCCTGGCTCTGCCAGGCAGGAGAGTGGGTAAGGGATGCTCATGGGTGTGCTGAGCCCCTTCTACCTGTCCATGCTGAGAGCAAGGGCTCCCCTCCCCCCTGTGCCCACACCTTGCCTCAAACACACTACAGGTTTGGGGTGACTTCTTCCCTCTAATGCACAGGCCAGTGCATGCCTGCTCCTCCCGGGTGCCATTCTGCCAGCCCACGGCCCGGCTCTGGGGCAGCCCCTCGGTTTGTTTTTTTTTTTTTTCCCCAGACCTTCTTCTCAGAGATTCATCCTCTTGGTTTCCAAAGCAGGCTGTTTCCCCTAATAGCAAGCGCCCAGCTACCAGCAGCCGGAGGCTCACTTGCTTCCCCTTATGCACGAAACTTTCCACTTGTGCTTTTCATCTTTCCAGCCGAGGAAAGCGCCTGCTGTCCCCAGTCTCTCGCCTGCAGAAGCGTGCGGGAAACGTCTGCCCTCCTGTGTTCAAAGTCCCCTCCAAAGAGAAGCCAAGGGTGCGCTGACCTCACGGAGTAAATATTTTCCATGACATCTCCTTCCAGCATCTCCTTTCGGGTTCTGTACCTAGAGCTGACCTGGCTCCGGGTTTGGAGCCAGCCGGCCTGAGCTCCGCCGGTGCGGGGGAACAGGGCTGGATTCTGGCCTCTCCTTGCTTCCCTACATGTCCCTATGCAATGTCACTGTAAATTAACAGCATGAAGGTTTCATGACCCCTCTGCACCCCTCCCCCCGCCCCCATCCAAGGACTCTGCTGGCAAGGGAGGTGGCTCATGGGCCAGCGCTGCTCCCCATAGACACCAAGTCCCGCTGGCTTGCTGTGATGGTTTCTCCAACACCTCCTCTCGCCCGCTCACAGCTAAAACGCGCTTGTGGTTATGGGCTGCTGCCAAGCCAGCTGGGATGCTGGAGGCAGCAGCCTTAGAGCAGGCGCGAAGCATCCACAGGCCAGAGGTGGGATGCAGGGAGGTTGTTTTAAACTGGGAGCAACTTGTCAGCAGGCAAAGGAGGGGACGTTTATTGGCTCCGTATCCTTGCTGCTGGCCCAGCTGAATGAGAAGGGGAGGATGAGCCACAAGGTATTTTCCACCTCCAGCCTCTCACTTGTCTTGCTGGGTTTTTCCCCTACAGACGCCTTCCCCCAACAGCACTCTTCTTGAGGGGACAGTCACATCTGGTGCCGATCCCCGGCGAGTCCTGGCAGCTGGATTTACAAGGCAGGTATTGCAGAGCTCAGGGTTCTTCATGGTCGAGGTCTGTTTTATTTGCAACTACAAAAAGTCGGTGGCTTTTCCCCATCTATGGTTTGCTGAGAGGAGATGCTGTGGCCATTCTCCCACCAGGGGCTTTTCAAACCACATGTTATTTCCCAGGCCCAGCGTGGTCTCCTGAAGGGGACTGGACCATTTCATGCTGCTGCATATAGGATTGGACCCCTTAGGACTGAATTCCTACCAAACCCCTCTTGTGGAACAGGGAGAAGACACAATATGCAGCCAGAAATAATGCCAAGCGTGTGGCACACACCAGGAGGTGTCAAAAAATGCTCATGTCGGCCTCACAGGCAGCCCTGGGCCTTCTGCATCAGCCATGTAGGGAAAATTACCCAAACAATTTGCTGTGGGCATTTCAGACCCCTGTATTTCTAGGGCCAGGTCTCACCCTACAGCAAAAGTGCCTCTGCAGGTGAGGCAAGGAGCACAGCTATGCTCTTCCTCCTGGTAGCTTCTCCCCAGTTTGTATAAGAGAGACCAGTGTTTCCCAGTTCTGCATGGGAGAAGTGCCGTTCTCATCTATAGGGTTATTCGTGCTAGAGAGAAAATGAATATTAAATGTCTGTTAACCTGGGTGTTTTTAGGAGTTCTTTTTTGGCTTTTTAGCAAGCTCTATTGTTTTGAACAGATCTCTTTTTGGCAGCCAGGGAAGTGTTTACCACTTGCTCCACAGCTTGCCTGGTGGTATCTTAACAGGAATGCTTAAGGATGTAGTTGAGTGCTTGGCTGGACCAGCCTGTGACTTCCAGATATTGTCCTGCACCTGCTGCAGAGCAAGTGGTGGACCTTCTCCCTCCATCCCATGCTCTTGAAGAAATGTGGTGTGTGTAAGTGTGTGGTGCTCAGCACTCCCTTATGGCTGCAAACCACAGCGCTCTTGCACTGAAGCATCAAACGCGCAGGCTGATTTCGATGAACTGGAAAAGAGGGTGACCTCATTTGCCCGTGCACTGAAGATGCACATGTCACTGGCATATTTTTGCACCTTTTTTTGTCTGCTCCTTGGAGGAGATATGTGTCCTTGCAAGTGCTGCGCTCCTCCTTGCAGATACCAGGGTGGATCTGTCTATGGATCACCTGTCTATGGATCACCTGTCTATGGCAGGGGGGTTGGAACTCGATGATCTTCAAGGTCCTTTCCAACCTAAACCATTCTATGCTTCTATGATTCTGTGATCTCCGCTCCTGGGATAACGTGAAGGCTGTTACAGCGCGTCCCACCTCAAGGTGACAGCTCAGTGTCAAGGAAATGGCTCTCTGCTGGAAGTGCCTGCCTGTTGGACATGACAGGCTTTTTGGGGGGGTGTATTGCATCATATGTCAGAGATTGACACTGGATGTATAAATCTTGGCTTTCCTGGAGGCCTGGGTCTTCCCTGGGGCTGCTGCTCTGTCTCCTCGCATTTCTGGGGAGAGGAAGCTGCGGCTAACCTCACTGCGAACACAAATTAGTTGGGTTTTGTTGCTTTTTGGGTTGGGTGGTGGTTTTTTTTTTAGTTTTGTGTGTTCAGTTTGAACAATAAAACATCTGTTCCTGAGCCCCGCAGCTGGACCAAAATGAAATGACGTTAGCATCAATTATCCTCGGGGATGGGGAGGCTGACGGGAGAATGGCGCAGATTTCCTTAACGCTGAATAACAAATGAGAACAACAGCTTGGCTAGGTGGCTCGCGTTCCCGGAGAGTCTCCAAACAACCCTCCTGCTCAAGCCCTCACATTGGGGACACCCGCTATTGTCCACCGCTGCTCCAGGTACCAAGCATCAGCTGGGGGGTGAGTACAGCCATCAGAGTAAGACCCATTTTTGGTGCATGGGCTTATGGATACTGAAGTGGCAGAGATTTTTCTAAATGCATCCGCCCAATACAAATACCCTGATACAAAATCAAAGTGCTTTTTTTTTTTTGGGAGGGGTGGTGGGGAACAGGACTGCAGGGCTGGATGTGCACCCACCTCCCATGGGGCCAGCACGGAGAGCCCCAGCTGGGACATCATCTGTGGTGGGTGCAGGCAGCCAGCCTGGAGCAAAGCTGGGGTTCACAGCGGGATGGGATGATGCAGAATCACGTTCCCTGGGTACAGAAAGGGGCTATTAACGGGGAGAAGGAGGGGGGAGCGATGGAGCACAATGGCTCTGATTTGTTGGCAGTCGAGACCTGCAGATCCTGGCAGCACCTCAAAGCAGCTGTGAAGTGCCAGTCGGTGGCGATGCTTCGGCGCGTGATGCGGGCGCCTGACCCTGGTGTAAGGCTGGGACACGGGCTGCCCGGTGGGGAGGGCACTGACACGGCTTCTCCTCTCTGGGGCCCTGCAGAGGAAACCCAAGCATGCTTGTGATGGGCTGAGTGCTCCAGGGACACGGTGGCTTTGCTTTCCAGGGCTCTCCCCAAACCCATCTGCCTTGCTAGCCATGTTCGGGTAAATTTTACCTCTTATAGGACTCGGGTTGCCTTTCTGGCTAGAGTTGGGTACGTGCAGCCACCACTGTGGACAGGGTGGTGTCAAGCTCCAAGCCAAGGAGGGGCATGCGGATACTATGAGTATGCAGCACCACCACCCCCCACCACCCCACCCCCCCCAAAAATACCTTCCAGTTCCATCCTGAACAAGCTCACTACAAGAAGGTTATTTCCCCACATCCCCGTAGCACGGAGAAAAACCACGACTGTGGGAAAACTCAAGAAAATTATCTGGGAGTAGCATTTTTATGAGTGATCTGCTTTATACCTGCGCAGCCAGATGCCTGAATAACTTAACGCAGGCTTTAGGGAATAATTTGGGCTGCTGCAATTTTGAAGCCTCTAAAATAGCTTTCCTGCTCCTCGGGGAGCTGTGAATTTTTAGGCCTGACAGCTTCCAGCGCCCCGCGGGTGAGGTACAGCTGCTCATTGCAGAGGAGCCCCCCCATGGGGCAGGGCTGGGACAAAAAGGGGCTTATGGGGCTCACTAACTCAAGTGCTGCTCGTCGTGATTTTTGGAAGGAAGGTGAGTGCTCGGGGTGAGCAGCAGGGGAGAAAGAGCCCGTTTGAGAATAACAGCTTGTTCTGAAAAACCTGACAGCATCAAGCACCCATTTCATCTGGCTTCTTTCTTGAATGTCACGGGTACCACCATGGGACAGCGTGTCTGTGACGGGCACATGTCCTGGGCTCTTTTGCTGTGTGTCTGCACACCTGGGTGCACTCCAGCACTGTGGCTTTCGCGGGAGCATCACCCACATCACCCAGCAAAGACACTGCTGAGAAAACCCCCTTTCTCGCTTGCCCGAGCTGTTTTACTCTAATCCCTTATTGCCTTTGGCCTCCAGTCTCAGTTATATCAACAAGCCACACTGGGCCAAAACCACCCCAGGTGGCACATCTGATGTGCATCGCCTCTCTGCTCTGAATCTGGGCCCTGTGGGCGCTCCTGCCCTGGCCTCTCCTACCGGAAAATGGAGTCCAGTCGGGAAAATCCCCCAAATCTTCACTCAGAATAGATTTGGCAGAATTAGGAGGAAAAGTAAAGGAAGCTTTATCTTTAAAAAAAAAAATCACTTTGTCCCAAAGGAACAGAACTTACCCCAGTATGTCTATGTTTTGTTATTTTATGTACTGTACTTCAGCCTGTTTTCTCAAGCCTTACAAAAATGAGTGTGTCGTCATTCTGTTTGCCTGTCCCTTCCCTCAGTAACATGCTGGCTGATTTCGGGTAGGTCTGGCATGAATTCACCGCCCCAGTATTCAGGTCTTACTGGCTGTATGAAAATAGGTGCTGGTGCTGGAAGCTGGGTTGATCTCTTGCAGGGAGGGAAAGGCTTGTTGGGTCTCTGGTTTCATAGAATCATAGAATGGTTTAGGTTGGAAGGGACCTTGAAGATCATTAAGTTCCAACCCCCCTGCCATAGGGCACCTCCCACTAGACCAGGTTGCCCAAGGCCACGTCCAGCCTGGCCTTGAACACCTCCAGGGATGGGGCCTCAACAACCTCTCTGGGCAACCTGTTCCAGTGCCTTACCACCCTTAAAGTGAAAAACTTCTTCCTAATGTTTAATCTAAACCTGCCTTCTTCCAGTTTATAGCCATTCCCCCTTGTCCTATCACTACATGCCCTAGTAAAAAGTTTCCCAAAAACTCCCAGCTGGTGGTGACCCCATCAGCTGGAGAGGTGTCTGAGTAGGCACGCGGCAGCCTGGAGCGATCCGGGATGCCCCGTGCGGGACGGGGGCGGGCGATGGATTTAATAAGAAAAGCTTCACCCAGCCGCCAAGGCTGGATTAGGGAAGAGTTCGTCAGCCGGACGCAAAACTTGGTAATCCTTTCGTGTTGGGGTAAGGAGGGCCGTGCTGAGAACCCAGGGGGTGCGTGTGGGATGGGGCTGCTCTGACTCCGGGCATCTCTTCCCCTCCCGACCTGGCAGCAGAAACAGCCTGGAGAGACCTTTTTGTTCATCAGGATCTGGAGGGATGGAGCCGAGATAAAGGCTGAGGTCCCTGCACCCTGCGTGATTAGCCAGTGATCCAGCCACGGTCTTTCCCTTTCTTCTTTTGACCCAGTTTGCAGTGGCCTGCTTTTCCCAACCTGCTGGGTAATCCTAAGTAATAGGAGACAGATGCCTAAATGTCTCTTGAGGAGCTGGACCTTAATCCCTACCTTCAGTGCTCTGGCTCCTTGTAAGCCATCTCACGTCCACAAGGGCTGAGCCTCCTGTGCATCACCCTCCCCTATCCAGGGCAAAACGTGCCCTGGGGTGCGGGGCGGTGGGGAACAGGGTTTTGGGGTCACCAGGCAAAGAGCCAGCGGGTCAGGGCTGGGATATACGGCAGCCACTTACGGATCATCACCTGGAAGAGGCTTCGGAGAGCTGGACAGGACAGAAAAGCTGCAAGAGGAGCGTGAGGTGTGTGACGTGCAGCCACCCACCTAGGGAAGAGGAGGTGGGGTAGGGGAGGAAGGGGAAAAAACAAGGCAGAGGCAGCATGCTCTTTGCCACATGGTGTCTGACATGCTGGTGGGATGCTCCATGTGGGCATTGACCGGCAGATGGACTGTCAGGATGGAGAAAGACCACATGGCTTTGCCTGGTCCTGGTGGCTCTGCTGTGCTGCTCTGGAGCTCTTCCAGCTGCCAGGGTAGGGCATAGCCTCAGGCTGGGGCTAAAAAATGTCGTAATAACATCTGCATCCCACTTCGGTGGGAGTTTTGTGCTCTGCGGGGCTCCCGTTCAGCCCTGCTCACCGGGGGGCTGCCTCCACCCCCAACCCCCAACCCGCACTCAGCATGGCTGCCTCGGGCAGCTCTCGGGGGGGGGCTGCGGGGCCGGGAGCTCTCCTCCCCCTGGTACCCCTCACCCCTTCATTTCAACACAGCCCTCCACCTCCGGCTTGTTTGCACAGCTCAAAATGTTCCGAGCATTATCAGTGTTTGCACTTTTGCCACTGTTTGTGCTAGTTGCGCTTTAAAGGCAATAAAGTCAAGCTTTGTTTGCTTACAAGGAAACTGTATTTTTTTTTTCCCCCTCATTAGACAAACCAGTGCTTGCCCAAAAAATTGACACCAACCACCCCTGTAAGCCCTGGGCCTGCTTGGGCTCCTGGGGACAACGTCCCTGGAGGAAAAGGGACTTCATGTGTGCAAACACAGCCGGCTCACGCCGTACATTGCCCCATGGCTCTGCCTGCCAGGCTTTATGCTTCATGGGGGGGGCTGAAGCCAGCACCCCCCTCCTTTCAGCCAGTCCCCTGAAGCCAGTGCCGAGGTATCCCGGGTCACACAGCCCTGACAGGCCCTTTTCCAAGTGAACTGGCATTACCCCCGGCAAAGCCGCTTCACCCTGGCTAAGTCCCGGGGCTTACGGGAGCAGCATGGGCGCTGGGTGCCGCTGACGACACCGGGCGATGCAGGTGCTACCGGAGCAGGGAGGTGACCTCACGTGTGCCCAGCCGCCCGCTGCCGTCCCCGCACGCTGACACCGCCTCCCGTGTGCTGGCTCCGATGTGCTGTCCCTGGCCGGCGGGTTAAACTTTAACAGGTTGGGGCCAGCGCAAGGCCAGATGAGTCTCAGGAGTGACTGGGATGTTCTTTTTGGAGAAAGCAATACTAAGGAAGTGCCCTCCACTGCGCTGCTTAGTGACCCTCTCCCATCTGGCTGCTCCTCCATCCCTGCTCATGGAAAGCCTTCCTCCATCATCCTCCTCGTCTCCCCATCTGCTCTCTCTTTTGGTCTGGTTGAGCAGGGGCTCGCTGGGCTGCTCAGCGCATCTCTCCATGGGCAGGGTATTTCACACACCGCCTAAGGCTGACCTGGCCATGGGAGATGCTGCCGGGGTGTGTGCTAAGCCTCTCGGGGTGATGCCAGCTGTGGTGCTGGCCCTGCTGCCCCCCTCAAGCCCCTCGGTACCACTCCAGCATCCTTGTGACAGGGCAGAGCCCATTGCAAACCCTGCTCTCCGCATCCCCTGGGACTCGGGTGGCTGGAGGGCGACCCGCAGCTGCCCATTTTTCCTGGAAGGGCAGCGCTTCTTGCAACCGATCCCTCGATTAACGTAAGGTATTTTCTCTGCCCCGCCGGGGCACACATCGCCTCTCGAAAGAGCAGCCGCCATGGCTCAGCACCAGGAACACGGTGTAAACAAGGTGCCAGCCGGCCCCCGGTTCTGCAGGGACAGCCTGGGGCTGGAAGGGGCCAAAAGAGGCACAAACCACACAGCTGTAAAGAGGGGTTTAAGCTCCCCCAAAAAGAAGAGCTGTGGAAAAGGCAAAGCTCTCTCTGGGCTGGAAATAATGGCAGCGGCCAGGTCCCTGAGCCCCGAAATGTCGGTGCTGTGCTGCAGCGTGTGGCGGCTAACCCTGCCCTCTCCTGGACGCCGGCTCACTGGAAGCTGGCTCCCTTTGGGAAATTTCCTAATTAACTTTGAAATGCCTCCCCCCCCCCCGCCATAAAATGCAGCCTTAGCTGTTTGAGGGGTGCAGCTCACCCAGGCCTGTTGGGCCAGGGAGGCTGGGAAGGACGGTGGCATTTCGGGGTGGGTTTAGGATGTGAGCCATGCTCCTTGGATAAGCAAGAAGTAATCACGGGAATGTCGGCTGCAAACCAGGACTGAAGCACAGGGAAGCCCTAAGAGGGGAGGGGAGGTGTATGTGGAGGAGCCCCGCAGGCTGCTCCATGGGGGCCACAGTGGCGAAGAGGTCCTGCAGCGGTGGAACACGGCCGTGGGGGCTGGATGGGATGGGCTGAGTTGGTGTAACCCCTCTGGTGTGCCAGTGGCACTGAGCTGGGGACAGCCCTCTCTTTCCTGCAGCAGTCATGCATTTGTGTGCGATGCCCCATTTCGTACCCCCAGCTCCTGGCGTTGTTTTCCACCCCTGCTGCCCAGGGACAAGTGCTGCTGGCACAGCGGTGCGGGGAGCCACAGGAAGGCGACTGCTGTCCCACCACGCTTTGGCCCTACAGCTGTTTTTGCCTGGTGTTTCATTTATTTTTTGATGGCTGCTGGTGTTACCTATAAACAAAGCAAATATTGTGCCTGCGGCGGCTTTAAATCCACGTGCTGTGTTTATTGAGATGGCCACGAAAGTTTGGGCTGGGATGACTAATGGGAAGCACAGCTGGGACAGGGAACGGTGCATCACTTGGTATATCCTGATGCCTCCTGGGCAAGTAAGCACCGGTGGCTCCCTGAATTTCCCATCTCAGTCATGCTTTGGGGGTGGTGGTGGTGGTTATTTGGCAAGCCAGGGTGGATGTGACTTGCTCTGGGGAGGAAGCACCCGCTGCAGCTGTAATTCACAGGTCTGGAAAGCAGCCTGGGACGTGCCTGGTGCCGCCTGCTCCCACCCAGCGTGGGCTGAGCCGTGCAGGTGGGCACAGGGTGCCTGGCACATGCTGGCACTTGGGGAGCTCATCCTTGCCCAGCGCAGCCTTGGCTGCAGCTCCTATTTCCATCCTGCTCCCCCACCAGAGCATCTCTCCCTCATCTCCTGCTGCCGCCAACAGCCCTCCCCTGCTCGCAGGTCCAGCCCAGCAGTCCTTGGAGTCCTCCAGGCTCTGCCGGTGATCATTTCCCTAAGAAACTGTGATGCCAACATGTTGCAGGCACTGCAGAGTGGTGCAAGCTCGTGGGACTAATCCTGCCTTAACCCAAACCCAGGGACTGCGGCATGGGGTAAGTTTGGGCAGGAGGCACGCTCTGGTCCCTGTGTTTCATCCCAAAGCCCGCAGGCAGGGAGCAGGGGTGGCATGAACATACCCGTGGTGCTAATTGCTGCCTGTAATCCCAGGATTAATGTTTTACTGCTTGTTATATCCCTCTTACAGCTCCCAGCTCCGTTCCCTACCCCAGGCCAAACCAGAGCACAGCAGGCCTTGGGATCCTCCTAATTAAATGCTATTATTATTTTTTTTTTTTTACATCGCATTTTTTAATGCAATTTAAAACACATGACATCAAGACACAACTCAGCTCGGAGACCCACGTCTTTCTGCCTCCCAGCCTCCAAGCATACACAGCATGTCCCTTGGGATTAGAGACTGAGTGGGTGAGCTCGAGGGGACAACTGCCACCGGGCTCAGGCTGGGCACCTGCCCCCAGCGCCATTGCCCAGGATGGGTATAATCAAAGGTCCCCTTCTGGGGTGAGTCTTGAGCTGTGGGGGTCCATCCTGCAGCGCCGGGCAGAGCAGAGCCCCGCTCATCCCAGATGGAGCAGCCGTCTGTCTGCGGCATCTGTCAAAATGCAGGCACCTCCTTGGGAATGGCCATATTTCATCCCTGGATCCAGAGCTGTTGATGAAATTATAAGGGCTAGACGGATGGCGATTTTTGTTTCAGCGGACACACCGCACACCGGGCACCTTGCAGGAGATAAATCTCTGACCTGATAACTGTATTTCTCCTCCTTTCTCCCTCCCTGGCTTCAAATAAATGGGTTTAAACTGGTCGCAGGTCTCTGAAGAGGTGGTGCTGAGAGATGGGAAGAAAGGAAGAGGAAAGGTCAGCAGAAGGCTCTCCCAGCCCAGCATCTGGAAGGTCCTGAGGGCCTTCTGAGCAGTTTCACCATGAACCCAGGTGCCTTCAAGATGCTGCATGGGCCCGTGTCTGCTCATGCTCTTCCCTCCTTCCCACCTCTGCAACAGACCAACAGTCTGCTGAGGTCAGGGAGATGGGACTGGATGAAACCTCTCACCAGCTCTTGCTGCTCTTCTACAAACATCTTTCTGGCACCAGCAATGGCAGCCGTGCTGTAGCTTTTCCACCTGTAGCTTTCTTGCTTTATTTGATTTTACCAGGTCTGGTTTTACTGCATATTTTTGCCTTTTATGTGGCCCAGAACTCAGCTCATTTGGGAAGGTCTGTGATCTATACGCAGATCTCCATGGATGGTATAAAAGCAGCAGAAAAAGGGACTTAGGGTACATAAGCAAGAGAGAAGTGGAGGGAATTGATTTATACTCACGCTGTGGGCAATGGTGCTGTGGGGCACCAGGAGTAGGATTTTAGGATCTGCTCAATACAGGATTGCAGGCTTCTAAAAGGCTTTTGCGGGTGTCTTGTGTACAGCCCCAGAGTCCTTTTGAGCTTTGCTTTCAGCAATGAAGAACCCATCAGGAGACTGCAATACAAAGCCATACATATACCTGCCTAGAGTAGGGGTTAAACAGTGGGGGTTTTTTTTACACAGCTTCATATTTTCCTGTCTGTCTGAACACTCTGAACACTTGGCAATAGACTGTTTTGTCCTTTGGTCCATGGAAGGACCATGGTGGATTCACCATCCCTGGAGGTGTTTAAAAAAAAGTTAGACGCGGTGCTTGGGAACATGGCTTAGAAGTGGTTTTGTCACGTTAGGTTAATGGTTGGACTTGATGATATTAAAGGTCCCTTCCAACCTCAACAATTCTATGATTCTATGATTCTATGAAGTTTTGACCGTAAAAAAGCAAACTGGTCATATTTACAGAGGTTCACTGAAGAAACATGAGCTCAAGGACAAGAGCTCACTTTGTGGCAACAGCTGCCTGCCTTGGTGCTTGCTTGGCCATGCTGGCTAACTTCTCAAATTATGAAAGTTTTAGAAAGCACTTCTCTAAAAAAAAAAAAAAAAATCAACAAAAATCCATACATTGGTATTTTTTACACAGCAGTCAATGGACATGAGCATCAGTTCTAGGCTCAGAAAGGCCGTCAGGGTGGGTTTCTGCTCCCTCTTCTTCCACGTGACAAAAATTATTCAAATTCTTCTAATCTAATAGCCAGCTATAGCAGCCTTGCACTGCGTCGGCTGAAGAGCAGATGCAGCTCTGGCAGGCAGTCAGAAAAACACTAAATGAGCAAGTTTTTCTTCTGCTTCTCACATCCACACCATTCCTTGGTACTTGCAAGTGCGTGGTGTAATCATCCTCCGTTTGTTTTTAAGACTTCAGCTCCAGAATAGATGGGAACAGAAGGTACAGTAAACTGCTCCTGGTGCCGGGAGCTGTGAGAAAAATGGGAATGAGTAGGGTGCAGTTACTACTCTGTCCCCTTGAGCTTTCTCTGTTAAGCACTTAATCAACTGAGATACCCCAAATCAAGCCTAGCAGGTGCCAAATGGCAAAGGTGCCTCTAGATAAACCCTTTACCATGGAAAACACTTACAGACATTTGCTATGATCTGAATATCCATGAGCTCAGCCTGCTTCTCTGGCTGCTTTACTTCACCAGCTAAAATATATCACCCTTCCTGACTTCCCATCAGCTGGAGAAGGGAAAGCAAGCTGTATTTGCCTTTACACAGAGCACTCTACTCCAAACAGGCTGGGAGCATTGGCGGGGCTGTCAGACACCAACCCCATTCCCCCAAAACCTAGACTGGGATGGCACAACATGTAGGAGTACAAAGGAAAAGATTTCTTGCACGGAAAGGAAAAAACCCAACACTTCTTACACTACTGACTGGAAAATGCTTGAAGAAAAAAACTTGTATTTTTATTTTTTAGATGATTTATGTAGTTCCCCTGCTAACTGTGCAGTGGTGGAGAGTGTTGGTGCAACCCAGCAAGGACATGGTGCAAATATTGCGTGAGACGAAGGTGGAGGGTCCCTCCACTCTTACCTTTGCACATCGCTGGCATATGCTCCGCTCCCTCTCTCCCCGGGTACCGCCGCGCTGCTGTGGACTGGCTCTTTGGGCTAACGCTCCATCACCTTCCCGCTGGGCCAAGGACAGCACAGGGGGCTTACTCATCCTCCCATCCCGGCCGTGCAACCTGCCCGGCACAGCCGTCCTGTTCGGGCAGGTTTGACACGCCGAAAGAGAGGTGTTTGCAAACAAACCAACCCAGCCAATTTCCTCATCTCCCAGTGATTTATCTGCAGAAGGAAAAGCTAAGCTTAGCCTTGACATCCTGCTTTTTATTCTTCTCGGTTTTCCAGCCAGGCGAGCCGGGGCCCGAGGAGTTCAATGAGTGTGGCCGAGGTCAGACCACAAATCAGGGCTCTGTCAGCCTGGGCGTGCAGGAGCCTCCCAGCTCAGCCTCCTGGCCCCGGGCTCCTGCAAGTGATTTATTTTTCGCCTCCTGTTTCCTTATTTTTAATGCATGTGCTGGAGTTCCTCATTACTTCCAAAGAACTTATTTGGGACTCCCTGTGTCCATGCTGGAGGGTCAGTCGTGGCCTTGCAGGGTGGGCTGGTCCCTGCCGTGCACTGTGCAGTGGGGCTGGAGGATGCCCATGGTCTCCAAGCAATGGAGGTGCTTTTGATCTTCCAACTACCATCCATAAGCAGCCAGACACCGAGGAAAGAGCTGTTTTTTTCCCTTTGCATTGCACATAGCAAAAGTCCCCAGCGTCACCTCAGAGCCAGCTTTGGGTCTGCCAGACCACATCCTTCCCCGGCACTCAGGGAGCAGCCACAGCTCTGGTGTTTCAATCCTCCCACTTGTCCATTGGGCTGTTGGGATGGAATGGCTGCTCATGGGCTCATGGGTTTTTCTCCCCTTGCAGCAGCAAGCATCAGGTTGGGTTAGTGCCATGGTGCATGGGCTGGACGCAGGAGCACAGCGTTGCAAGGAGGTCAGCAGCCAAAAGCCCAAGGCGGGTGGAGAGAAGCTCCACATGCTCATGGGACCATGGTCTTTGCCTTGGCCATTGCACAGCCTGAGCCTTCAGGTGATTCATTTTGCCCACCCTTGTCTCCAAGCAGGTTTCTTTTGAAAAGGTTCACTTTTGGGACAGGGGCTGCCCAGTACAGATGCAGCTCTGACCATGCACTAACACCTAACAACGAGCAGCAGCAGCTCATAACACCACATTGCTCCAAGCACAGCTCCACCACAGCCTTTGCATGGCAGCACAGTTAATTTTAGCTCATCTGAACGTGCAGCATGGTTGCACAGCCGAGATCAGCTGCAGTTAAAAAGATCGTGGTGGAGAGGCTCAATTTCTTAACACTTTTCAATATTCATCATCCTTAAGTCCCAAGGAGCTTTGTGTGTGCAACCTCAGAGACACATCCTCCGGACTCAAAGAAGATGGATGTGAAGAAGATGGTGTCTTGACAAGCAAGACCTCTTCAAAATGGAGGTGGACATCTAGCTGGGTGTTTGTTGGTCCATGCCCAGTGCTGCTTGCTGTGGCTGAACCAACATCAGAGGGGAATTATTCTCCGAGTCCACACAAATACCCCCAGGTCGGGTCTGGATGAGCAGCGGGGTCGCCTCACTCCCTCCATGGGTGGAGAGTCTGGCACCCAGTGTTGGCAGGGTGGCCCCGGGACATGGGCTGTGTCACAGCCGGGGGCTGACACCGGCACTGGACTTTGGCCAGCTGAGGGAAGGTGTTTACTGCTGCCATAATAACAGCAGCTAAACAGCCGGCAGCTTCCCACGGAGCCAGCACCCCTCCTGCCCGCTGGGCTGCTGGGGGAGGGGGAGGACAAGGACTCCGATGGGCAGAGCCTGCAGCGGGAGAAGGTGGAGAGGTGGCTTTGGGGAGGCTGGCGGGGCCCTGCGGTGTCCTCGGGGTGCTGGGGCAGGGTGCTGTGCTTGCAATGGGGCTGGGATGTGCAAGGGAGGGCTTTTGCACCCACGTGTGCAAACCCAGGGCATCTGGGAAAGCCTGTCTTGGTTCTCAGACACGGCTTTCCTTGTGATAAGTGCTCTGGGGTGGCACTGAAGTACCCCAGCACCTCCAAAAGTGCAGAGTGCCTGCCTTGCTGGACGAGCAGAAAGCCCAGTGGTGCAGGTATCCAGCAGGGACAGCAGCCTGGGCCGTGACAAACCGCATCCCCTCGTCACTCAGTGAACAAACCCACAGGGCTCCAGCCCCAAAGACAACCAAGGTGTTACAAGGTGGTTTAAAGACTTCTTTTTCCAGTTCCTAGGCTTGCAGGGACTGACAGCCGTGTGAACTGCCCCCTCTTCAGGCAGAAGGGTTTAAGACCTTCTCCCCAGCCCCACTCCCCCAAATCAGGTGGTTTCAGTACACTACACTGCTGTCAAACACAATTTGAAGTGTGGGAGGTGGGGTTCCTATTTGCGATGTCAAAATGCTGCCCTGCAGCGAGGAGCCACCAAGGCCCCCTGGAAGCACTGGTACCGATGGGTGATGCTCAGCGGGACCAGCGCTGCTTTATCCCGGGCTGCTCTGACCTACAGCGCCCACGGCTGGAGCCCTTAAAGTTGTAACTTGATTCTGCAGCCCTATAAATATGGCCACTGCACCCTATAAATATGACCAGTGCAAAACAGTAACAGTAACTGCAGTAACAGTCGTCTAATCTGGTTAAATATAATGACTATAATCCAGCGCATTAGCTAAGCGCGGATGGGAATTCATAGGGACCCCAGGAGGAGTCTCGGCCCGGTGCTGGCTGCACACTGGGCAAGGCGGAACGCCAGCCAGCTCTTCTCTGATGTGAAATAACACACCGAGTATGAATAGTTTTGCAGCAGTGACGATGGCACGTGGCCATGCAATGGTCTAGTTCCTGGAGAGGTTCATGAGGAATTTGTTGCCCTTTTGGGTCAGCTCCATGTTGCAGCGCAGAGGTTGCTCCATACCTGTTAAGAGCATGGCCCGTGTCTGGCTGTCATTGGAGGCCAACCTCTCTCTGAAGCCACCGTGCCCTGCCACGTTATCAGTCAAAAGCTCGTTAGCTGCCTGGGAGCCGCACAAAATGCTCAGCTGGTGCCTGCCTGGCACCATCCACCCATCCCACTCTGGGAAGCTGTTTCTTCCCTTTATGTGACCCGCCTAAGCACGGATTCTTATACTAGTGATCAGACGACACCAGGAGGGGGACAATGGATGTTTCAAAGCCTCCTTCTTTTTCTGCAGGAAACAGGAGGCTCGTAGCCACACGCAGAGCGAAGCAGCAGAGACACCTCCAACAGAAGCTGTTTTCCAGCCAGAGTTGTCCCTCTGTCACTTATCTCCCTCTTAAGATCCCTGCTTGCCCCTTTCTGCTGGGTTAGTTGGTGCTACGGCTTCAAGAGCCTGCAAGGAGGTATCACCCTTCATCTGAGATGAACCGACCCTAAGACGCCACAGCCCTGCAACACTGACATGGAGCAATCTGATTTAGGGTGTAGGAGATGACTCTTCTGCCTGTTGCTCCCTCCTCCCCTTATAGCCAACTTTCTGCTCCTTATTGCTCACCCTTGGCAGCGTCAGCAGGCAGGAACTGGCAATGGCCACTATTGCCTTGCTGTGATTTCTGTATCAGAGACTCAGACTTGATGAGGAATCGCTCTGCACAGCGACTGCACGGTGTCTGTCCTACAGAGGCTGAGCACCCAGGCTTTCTTAGTGTGCAAGCACAGGCAGGTGAGCCTGAGTACCAGTGCTTGAAAGCCCGTGCTCTGAATTGCATTGACTATTTGGGAGCTTTGAGTCTTCCTTTGAGGGGGCTGAGAGTGGAGATCAGCAAAAGCAACCTGGACCAGAGCAGGGCTCTCATCATCATCATCACGGTGGAGATCACAGGATCACACATTTGGAGTTAATGTCAGTGAGGAATCAGGGGGAGGATAAGTGTCATCTGCTTCTCCAGTGGCTGGAGAAGACCAACCTGGAGGTTGTCAGCGGGGCCCCATGTTGCAGGGTGCTCCCCAGCCTCCCCCAGGCATTGCCCGTGGGTAAGGGGTCTGGGTACAACTGGCAATGAGGGAGATTCAGGGGCTTTGCCAAACATACCTGCATAGGTACCTGCATGCTTCTAGGGAAGAGGAGCGCATGGGGTAGAGCCATAGGGTATGGACATTTCTCAGTTGCAGCACACACATTTTGCCTTCATTCAGAAGAAAACATTAGAGCACATTGCACGGACAGCTCTGCAGAATGAGGAAAACAAGCAGGGAGGAGGGGACAGAAGAGAGAACCTCACCCCAGGCAGAACAGTGCAAGGGCTGGGGAGAAACTCCCTGCATGCCATTTACCAGAGTCATCTTTGCGGTCCTGGAAACAAGCAGCAGATCCTGGAAACACTGCTGGAAGAGGCTGTACCATGAATTTTGAATGTAAGGCAACCCTGAAGAGGTAATAAATATGTTTGCACGCACATCCGCACATCAACCTTCTCACCCCATCCCACTTTGACACCCAGACATGGTATCTGACCTCTGGGATATATCCTGCCCTGTTACCAGAGGCCCCACCAGCATCCTGTCCAACATGTCATTCCCAAAGTTCATTCTCCTGTTGATCTTATTTCCCTCTCTGATCCACCTGCTCTGCCCCGGTTGGCTCATGGCCGAGTGTCCAGGGCAAAAGATGGCAATCAGGAGGGCATGGGAATCATGGGGCTGATAGCAGTAATTTATAGCTCATACTGCAGTGGTTCTGAGTTCAAGGGGGTGGCTGGAAGTAGAGTTCAACAAAGTGCAAAGGAATGGGCAGCATGAGATACTTAAGCTGGAAAAAATACCAGCCTACCACTAAATAATTTCCTTCTAACTGGGCATATCCTGCAGTCTCTAAATCCTTCTTCCAAAAGATTTAATAAAACCCCCGCTTTCCCCAAACCCCCAACCCAGACACTCCTGTGTGGAAGGTGGGTCCATCCCTGCACGTCCTCCACACTCCGCAGCAAATAGATGGGAGCTGGTCCCAGGGTCATCCTGGTGGGCCCGTCATGCTGTTGGCCAAGAATCAGCAGGGAGCAATGTCCCAGGAAGGTCACTGCAGCAAGGCACGGGGATGGAGATGAGGCGAGCCGCTTGTCCAGCTTCTGAGTTGCTTTGCAAGAGAACTGGGATGGAGAGGTGAAGCTGGTGCAATGAAGGCGCAGTAGATACCATATGCAGATTTGATCCCATCTTGCTTCCAGTTCCTGGAGGCAAATGGTCTGGCAGACACTGACGGGATCCCCCTCTGCCGATCAGCTTCTGCTGATCCTGTTTAGCCCATAAATTAGATTTGATGTCACAGCTGTGGACAGCAGCTTCCAGGCCAATGGGGCAGAGCCAACATCCTTATTGCAACCTTCCTTTGTGCCCGCATTGGAAGGGAAGAAAAGCGAGCAGCTCCTTTCCCCACGTGCACTGAATGTGGGACGGTGGTGGCCGCAGTGATGCCCCTTAAAAGCCTGAGCCAACCGGAGGCCCTTCGGAGCAGGCACCTGGGGCGACAGCGGCAGCGGGCAGGGCTCGACGCAGGCAATGCTACTCCTGCTGCTCGCTCCCTTTATGCCTTGAATGGATTTCCAAGCTCTTGGCCACCACCTCTGAAAAGCCACAAAGACCCAGGCCCTGGAAGAGGGCTGCGGCTGGAAAAGCAGATGCTATATCCCTCCTCTTTGCTGGAGGACGGCTGGGAAGAGGAGGCCCAGGAAATGAGGGTGTATTTCATGTTGACTTTGCTATTTGGTGCGATGCCAGAGTATTCGGCAGTGGGGGAGGAGGGGAAGAGTGTCTTTGCTCCAAAGAAAACTGAGTTGCTCTGCCAGGGAAATCTCCTCTGAGAGTTGAAAACCGATGGGAAGGTCACCCTTGATGGTCCAGACCAGCGTGGTGTGCCCTGCTGCAAGGTCACTGCCCCACAGTAGGTACAGTGCAAATCACCAGCACTGGAGAGAATTACCATAACCCCAGGGCCATGCCGCTGCCAGCACCCTCCTGGACATATTTGCCTGCCCATAATCCCAGTGCAAAGCCGGGTGTCCCCCCACTCCTTGCCCACTCCCTGCCAGCCCTTTCCCATCCTCCCAGCATAACAGGCTGAGCTCGAGCCCAGCCAGCCCCTACCCTGGTTGCCTCATGGCCACAGGGCTGCCCTGTAGAGACAGACCCTCATCCTACTGCTAAGCCCATCCACATCCCTAACCTAAACCTGAGTCAGGGAGGGAATGAACCCCCCCCGCCCTTTTCTTTGGACTCGGACAAAACCAGCCCATTTCCTACCACTGCAGCTCTTGCAACATCCAATATGAAATCCAGCTCTCGAGCTGCTAGTTTGGCTGATGTTTTCTACAGCAAGCTGTTGACTGTGTCTGTATCCTATATTGTGAGATGATATAGGATATCCTATGTATCGTGCCTGTATCCTACTTCTCACTCAAGCCTGAGTATAAGCCTGGAGGTGTCTGGGAGAACCAGTTTGCCCACTGAATACTATAAATAGTGCTGGTTGCCCCTGGACCTGCCCTCTCCCTGGCTCTGCACCCATGGGTGAAGAGAGCAGTGAGTTTGCTGGATGAACCTCTGTCCTGCCTATGATCAAGTCTACCAGAAGACTGTATGTGTCCTTCACCCATCTGACACTGGCCATCCTCCCAGTTCCGCTTTCCAACCTGTCCTCGCTGGTGGGGCCCTGGCTGCTCTTCTGTTACCTTGTGGGGATCGCGTCCATGGGTGTAATTCAAAAGGTCTGTAAGGGTTAAAGCTTGGGGCTTTGAAATTTCCATCGCTCCTCCTCTGGCTGTGATGCCGGAAGTGTGCAGAATCAGGAAGCGATGGTGGTGCTAGTTATCCGTGCAAGGTGTGAGTTTCTCAGGCCAGATACTGTGTCCCCAGATATAATTCAGTGGAGTCGGCGCAAAAGGCAGATACTGAGAAACAGATGAGGGAAGCAGAGCACAGGAGAAAAAGACCACGAAGTAACTTCAAGAAATAACACCCATTTATCTCCAACGCAGCCCTCGCCAGTGCTGCCTGCCCCATCCCTCCAGAGGGAAGATCCCACACGGCTGAGCTGGTCCCGCTTGCCCGGCAATGCCCTTGCCCCTCGGGAGCTGTAATTTGTGGTGTTTCCCGCGGGCAGCTGCAGCACAGTCCCTGCCCAGCTCCGGCAGCTGGTGCGGGAGAGCTGCCACGGGACGTCCGGAGCTGCTCCGTTCCTCCAGGCCCCGGCTTTCCTCACCCTACGCAAACAGTTTGTGCAAGAAGCCCCGGGCTCAGCCTCTCCCTGGGGTGGAGCACCACCAGCACGCACAGGGACACGCTGCCCTCGCCAGCCTCTCCCAGCCACCACCCTCCAAAGACTGGCACAATTTAGCCTGCCGTTCCCCGGGATGTCTGCAGTCCTGCACGAGCTCTGTTCCTGCAGTTTACCCAACGGCTGCACACAGGATCCGGCCTGCCCGCTCTTCTTTCGCAGCTTTGGGCACCAGCTTGCAGCAGTCGCTGTTTTCTCCCCGGAATTTTAGGGCCCCTGGAGCCAGGAAGATGTTTGTCCCCATCTCTCCCTTCAGCCAGTGCTGTGGTACAACACCCAAAATGACCAGGGGACCGTGACGCTCCTCTGGAGGTGGCTGCAAAACATTTGGATGTCAGGACAATCCCATCTGGCCGATAGTATTGCTGGCAGCAACCTCCCCGCAAGACATAAGCTGCGTGGTTACCTGGCCTCCTGCTTTCCGCCCTTTGCAACAAGGCCACTACCTTCAAATCTTCAACTTACTGAGATCACATAAGGATTTTTTTACTACTTTTTACTAGGGCATGTAGCGATAGGATGAGGGGGAATGGCTATAAACTGGAAGAGGGCAGGTTTAGACTAAACATTAGGAAGAAGTTTTTCACTTTGAGGGTGGTAAGGCACTGGAACAGGTTGCCCAGAGAGGTTGTTGAGGCCCCATCCCTGGAGGTGTTCAAGGCCAGGCTGGACATGGCCTTGGGCAACCTGGTCTAGTGGGAGGTGCCCTATGGCAGGGGGGTTGGAACTTAATGATCTTCAAGGTCCCTTCCAACCTAAACCATTCTATGATTTGGTTGCATTGAGCCACTACGCACCTTCCTGGGCCACGGCTTCAGCAGGATGCAAATCAGCAGAGCATCACTGCCATCGAGGCAGCAGAGCTGCTCCAGTTCTGTGGAAGAGCAGCCATGAGCTGGTCTCCACCTCTCAGCGGGCACTGCCGCATCTCGGCACAACTGTGCATCTGAGCAGGCAACATGGGGTAAGTTATCCTGCCTGCCCTGCCGGTCCCGGGTCCAAACAGCCATCCTTTACGCCAGGGATGGGCATCGATGTCCCTATACCTCTGTGCTCTAAGCATGGTTCACACCTTGGCAAGCTCACCCTGAAGTGCTGCCCCACTGACACGCCAGAAAAGACCAAAATGCATTTATTATTTTGCACCCAGTAACCATCAACTCACGCGGCGTGGCTGCTAAGCCCCAGGGACCCGCAAAAAGCCCTGATGCAGGGAGGAGGCACAGCTCCTCTCCTTCAATGAAATCCCCTGAAATGCAGCACATTCGGCATTTTCATCCCTGCTCCTACCCCAGCTGCTTCCCAGAGAGGTTCGGGGGGGAGCAGCAGGCTGGAGCCCAACCGGTGGCCGCTATCTATCACCCCTCAGCACCCCAGGACCGCTGGATTCACACCAGCTCAGTCTCCTGCTCTGCAACCACAGCAGCTGCTGCAAGCACGGAGTCAGAGATAGAGAAAAAAACAGCAGAGGATGGGGGGCAGGGGGGGACGGGACACGACACAACACGGACACGACCCCAACCCTCGGAGCAGGCAGGAAAGCCTAAAAAGATCTGGTTGGACCTGGGGAGGACGAAGTCCTGTTTTCCTTGCTCTGTCTCCTTTGTCCCACCCCCCCCACCCCCCAAAATAACCCCGCTGATCAGCCTGCGATTAAAAACAAGGTTTCCTTGAGCAGCAATGAATTATTTTTTTTTTTGGGGGGGGGGGGGGNGGGGTGGGGGGGGGGGGGGGGGGGGGGGGGGGGGGGGGGGGACGACGAGGACAGACACACACACAACACGCGCCTGCGTCGGGAGGGGAACGCGCACAGGGCTTGTTTTGTGATGCTGGATTCCAGTTCGCCTCCGCCGGCGCGCTGGGACACGGTGTCAGCTGCTTTCTGTCGCACGCTGCTATTTGGGAGACGGCGATGGAGAGAGAGGGAATGAGAAAGGGGGGGGTCCTCACTGGCGCTGGGTTACGCGGTGCCCGCCTGAATGTCCCCATTGTGCTGGCGGGGAGGGGGCAGGAAGCGCTGCCATCGCCCCTCCGCACGCCTTGGCACCTCCCCGGCACCCTGCCAGGACGGGGAGGGGGGGGGACGGGACACCCCAGGAGAGGGGCAGGGCTTGTGCCCCCAGGGGGATGTTTGGAGGGAGGGAGGGGGGAAATAGGAGAGGGGAAAAGAGGGGAAAAACAAAACAAAACAAACAANCAAAATGCTGATTTCATCCCAAAAGCTGGGTTTGTGCAGGTGGCTGACCTGGAATGGGGCTAAACCGATCCCAGCAGGATGGGGGGTTCAACCAGCCCCAAAGCCCGCTGCTGACAGGTCCCTGGGGCCACCCCCATGCTCTACTGCTGGGGCTCTCCCCATTTCCCAGTCCCAGCCACCCAAACTGCCCCCTCTGCTTCCCAGCCTGCCGATGGGTGCCAGGCAGGGGCACCCTGGGCACCTACACCCATGCCGGCTACGTGCAGGTGTAGCCGAGCCAAAGAGCCTGGGTTCACCTGGACGATGTCTCCTCCATCACCCATGCAGGCAGAGAAACTCCAAAGCTGCTCAGCGCTCCCACGGAGCTTGACAGCACAAAATTAAACCCGACAGCAGGAGACAAAACCTTAAATGGCAGCAGGAAAGGATTTTTTTTTTCTCTTTTCCTTAAAACGTGTGAAGGCCAATTGATTTCTCTAGGCCAGAGCCCAAGAGAAAAAGTAAAATCCTTTCCCAGCTCCCTGTGCCAGATGCCTGCTCCATCCTCCTGCACGAGGGGCTCGGGTACCTCCGGACAAAGTCTGTGCTGCGCTGAAGGAAGGGTGCAGGAGTCAAAGCTCGGTGCACGAAACCAAGGGGGAGTTTTGCCCCCCAAAGTTACCTTAACAATCTTAGAAAAAATAAAAGGTATGTCAGAGTAACATTTTGAAGAGCATCTACATGGCTTCAGGGCCCTGGTGCCACGTCAAGGGGTAACATGGGCTGGTAGGACCCTTGTGTTGGCCTTCGAGTGACAAGTTGTGGGGCTGGCACCCATTCAGCTTTTTATATTTCTTAATTTTGCATGCTCAGTAGTGTGCAAACCAGGAAGTCCATCACCCTGTCCTAAGCAAAGGGAATATAAATAGGCTGGCACCATGGAAGCGAGCGGGACTCGCTCCGTGCAAATGACAGGGGAACCCATCCTGGTTCCATTTTCCTGGTGCTTATTACATGACCTTTGTATTAATTAATGGTCTTAGACATCGGCAGGAGCAGACACTCATTCATTAGAGTAGTACCTGCAGTTACAGCGCTGGTGGGGAACACCACACATGAAACAACGTGCCTGTTTGTCCAGAGCCCAGCACATCACAGGCAAGCACATGGAAGGCAACTTCCACCTGGAAGAGACCAACCAGAGCCCACCACATCCCCCCGAGGGGGTATCTCACCCTCCAAGGACTTTGCTTACCCATGCCACCATGGTAAACACGCAGGGCCGCTGCAGGTCTGCCTTGGCCACTCGGCAGAGTGAGGCACCTTCCTGGTGGCCATCAGAGAAAAGATGGAGTAGGTGACAGCAGCTTGGAGGCCAGTCTGGAAGATGCAGCCCTGGGCACCTCTGAAAGCCAAGCAAAGGCCAAGATAAAAGCATTTTGAGAGCTGCGCTCATTAGAGAAGAGGATGAGGTGTTTTTCACTTGTGTGATGTGAGCTTCTATTCACAGTTCCTCATTAGGACTCAAACGACCTGTGGACCTATCCCAACATTTGGTTGGCAGTATCTGTGCTCCTATCAGCTTTCAATTGTCCGTTGGGCAGGTCACTTGAGGGAAAAAAAAAATAAAATTAAAAGCCCATGCAATTATAAACCAGGTCCTTCCTTGTGTTCAGCCTCAGCTGAGTGGACGGTCTCCTAGGGTGACCCAAGACACTGACCTGGGCCTTCTGCCCTCTTCCCATTCACTCCACAGTCTGGCCAAGGCCAATACCAAGCAATTTTAATTAAAACCTCTTTCCAGCCACAGTGGTGGGCATTTTGTCTGTTAATTGCAGAACAGACAGCCTCTCAGCGAAACGAATGACTGTCCAGTTGGCCAGTGTACCCTTTCCAAGCCAAGGGCTGGGAACATTAGCACCAAGCACAAGAACAGTCTTTCATAGTAAGGACACATACAAAACAGAAGGTGAATGGTCTCCATCATCATTAGGAAGCAAAAAGGAGAAGAACATTTTCTTCTGATGGGTGGGGGTGGAAACCAGGCTCAGAGCCTGTCTCTGCCATGTTGAAAAACCAAGATGGCAAAAGGACAACCATGTCTGCCCTCATACCTATTTCAGCCTTGGAGCAATCAGGTCCTCTCTTACATGTTGTTGCTCCTCAAGCTTAAAGACCTTGTGTTTTATATACTGCTGAGCTTTATATCATTGCTGTTGCTCCCATCTTGTAGGCCCTAAAATTCTCTTTTTAAAACACCTATAACCTCCATTATACCACTGACATTCCACAGCTCTGCCTCATCCACACAGGCCAGCATTGCTCTTCTACATTTTTGGGTCATTCACAGAAATATGAAACAAGAAAGGCCTGGAGAGCTCCAGGGGAAACCTTCCCTTCTGCCTGACACTTCCCTTTGCAACCTCAACCGTGACCACTTCATGTGTACTCAGGCCAGACCTACCTTCATCCCACTCTCCAACCACATACAGATCATTTTGTTCTTCAAAATCCACTGTAGACCTTGCAGCCTTCCCTTAAGGATAACAATTCGGCTTCTCTGGTGCAGTCCAACCATCTGCAGCAAGGGCAGGCATCCTCTGCATCAGAAGACAGGCTTTGGTGGGCATGTCAGAGATGAAAGGAAACCTTCCAGCTATGGCATTTCTCTCTCTGAACAGAAACTGGAGGCACACACGTGGTAGACTTGAGCTGTGTTGGTTGATGCAGCACCCAGCTCCTACAGCGTGGAGCTGCGTGCAGAAAACCTACACCACCCTCACGTAACGTCGCTCACCGTAACGGCCCACCTGGGCTGGACACCACCCAGGTGCCAAATCCACTTCCCTCGAGCTGTCCCCTCATTAGGCTGATTATAATTACCCGCCAACCTAATTGCACCCTTTCCTTCGGGAGAAGCAAGCTCAGGGATGCTGCTCCTACAGAGCAGCAGAGATTTGGCAGCATGCTGGGAAGCCACTGGTAATTAGAGAGATATTTTTGTAACCTATACTGAGTGCCTTAAATCATGAGAGTGGAGCTAAGCATGCAAAAAGCTGTGGTGTGTATCTAAAGCATGCTGCTCATGCTCCTCACGATTAAACATCATCATTAGCACAATTCACTTGGCAGACAGGAAAACCCCAGCTTCTGCCTCCATGCTCCGCAAGGGCTGTAGCTTCAAATGTGACATGATTTCGAGGGTATCGTGGTTGGTTCGCTTGCCAGAGTTTGAGCCTGGCTTTGCCTACAGGGGCTAGCACAGAAAAATGACATGTTCTTTAGTGGCAGCACAAAAAAAATTCACCCTGAAGATAAAAAGACACACACCCCCCTCCATTTCTAACCATCGCATGTGCTTCAAGAAGCCATATCTTGGTCTTTCTGCCCTAAAATCATGGCCAGCTTTCCCCCGGAAAACAATCCGAGTGTATTTGTAGTTGAAGGATGTTGACCAGAGGATGAAAACAAGCTGGTAAGGAAAGTTTTCACTTTCAAGTGCTACAGCTTTGCTGTTTGGAAACTTTCTCTGTTGCATGTTCTCCTTCCCAGCCAATTCACATTTTTGTTTCGATCTTTGCAGCCCCAGCCAGGCACTTCTGCGCGGAGCTGTTGTTAGTGTGTCATGGATAGCAACACATACCTAAGGGAAGGAGTCAACGTTTGCTGGAAACAGGCCTGGCTGAACTCCCTTTCCCCCTCCCTAATCCAAATGGCCCCCAGCTTTGGAAAAGTTTGCCTCCAACTCTGCACTCGCTTGGCCCCAACTGCTATAAATAGTCGGAACAAAACCTCCCGGGCCAAATGCCCTGAGTGTTTAGAAAGCTTTGATCCCGTGCTGCTTTTTGAGAGCTCGAGCCTTTTCAGCTCGTGCAGCTTGAGCCCATATTGCTGCTCAAAGCAGGTCCAGGGAGAGCCGACCGCCGGGCTGGGAAGCGGGAGGGTGACGAGCCCTCTGCGCGCCCCATGGGCAGACTCTCCTCGCCTCTCCTGTGGCCAACCAGCATCAATGCAAGAGAAGAGGACGGGGCGCCGAATTGGAGCTGTGGTACCCGCCTGGAGTCCACGGAGCTCGCCGAGGAGAGAAGTCCCTTGGCCAGAGCCGGCAAGTGAACCCTCCTCCAAGCTCCCGGCTGCAGTGTTTGCTTTCTGTCCCTGTTTTCCTGCGGGTTGAGGGTGCTTTGCTTCCCACTCCCTCTGGGTGTGCCTGGCTCTTGTGCCTTGGCACCGCTCGCCTTGGCCAGAGACGGAAGCGGAAAGACACAAACATCAGGGGGGGAAAAAAAGAAAAAAAACCCAAAACAACAAACCAAAACCCAGAAAAAGGGCTGCTCTGGCAGTATTTCCAACCCATCAAGTCCAGAGCGGGAATCCTATGAGCAAGCCAGCTCTCACAAAACCCCAGGCCAAGAGGTTTGGATAAGCGGCTCCAGGGTTTGCATCCCCCCTCCCCCCCAACCGCCAAGATCCCAATGGTTTCGGAGGAGCACAACTCAGCCCTTGCAGGGGTGCTCAGCACCCACAAACTGGCAGCTGCAGCAGGCACCGGGGCATGCTGCTCCTCAAGCCTCCCCTGCCCAAGGCTGGTGTGGCCACACGGGGAGGCAGCCCCACACACCTCCCCAGCCTTCACCAACCCCAGCCCTCCTTACAGCTCCAGCCACCAGCTTGTTCTTCCCATCTGGGCACAAGAAAGAGGTCCTGAAGGCCATCCCAGCCTGGCTTTCCAGGCTCAGCGCTGCAGCGGGCAGCACTTGCGTTTCCCACCTCTGCATTTCGAATGGGTTTTTATGTATGTGGCTCAGAGCCCCCCAGATCCCAGCCAGGAAAACAGCTTTCTGCCCAAGTGGCTTTTTCCCTGCCAAAGCTCTTCCTTTTGGGAGCAGAAGTCGGCGATGCTGCTGCACACAGCAGCACAAGGACCGTGGCAGGGCAGGTTGGGATAACTCACCAGCAGCACCTTGGAGGAGAAGGGACCTTGCCACCCACCACGGCTGGCAGGACAGAAGTGCAGCACCAAACCATCCTCCCTTCACGTTGCTTTAGCAGCCACAGCGTTTCCTAGGAGTTTTGCAGCAGCCTCACGCTTGGCCAATGCTTTTCCCCAACCAAGTGACTTCAAGGTGGTTACAGGACACTTTGCTCCAGAGCAAACCCCATTTGAAGCTCTTGGAAATGTTTCAAAGCCCAGCAGCGAGCATTTGCTCCCTGCCTTCTCACCTTGCTCGGCAGCAGGCTGGCAGTGGTGAAATCGCGGATCTGTGGAAATTCAGAGGAGCTGGCGTGGGCTTGGGCTGGTACGTCTCGGGGGGGGGCAACTTAGCTAATACTGCGTTGGGAAAGGGCTGTGGTCAGCCCCATCACCCTCTGTCACTGGCATCTGTCACATCCTCTAGCACGGGGTCAAGACAGCCTGGAAATTACTCCTTAGGGGAAGTTATAAATAAAGCAGCCCAGCTTTAAGGGAGCAGCGAAACCCCATGCACAGAGCCTACTGCAGAGAGAAGACCAGTGTTCAACCACCCTTCTCACCCCGCTGCAGCCCATAGTGCACCAGACGGAGCTTGGTCCCACTGCCTGGGATTGTACCTTGTGGGGTAACCCCCTTGCAGATGTCCAGCCTGGAGTCACTTCTGGAGCACCTACCCTCAGCTCTCTGAGGCCATGGGACTTGCCGCCTGAGTCCTGCCAGGGGGCTTTTCCCCCTTTCTCCTGCCTGCTGCTCACCAATGCCATGGGGCAACCTTCACCCCGGGGGTGGGGGGGTGGGCTCCCATCACCTTCCTGCATCCCACGCTGAGGCACCCCGGATGGGGTGGCTGCTCCCCAGGGAGCCCACGGGGTTTGGCAGCACACTGCCTCGGAGGCGAGGGCTGGCTCGGGGCTTTGTTTTATGTCCTGTTTATCCTGCCGAGAGAAACAGAGGAGTTCAGTGTGCAGGAATCTCGCGCCCTCGCCCTGCTCCCCCGCCGCATGAAAGCTGCTGAGCAAACAGGAGAAAATCAAAGGCGATTGCGCCCCACTGGCAGCCCGCTGGGTTTCCGCACCGCCGGCCCCACTGCCAGCTCTTACATAAGCTGCCGGCTCGGCCCGGCACTGTGCTTGG
The DNA here is from genome assembly GCA_008711295.1 of Anarhynchus alexandrinus. Taxonomy (NCBI): domain Eukaryota; kingdom Metazoa; phylum Chordata; class Aves; order Charadriiformes; family Charadriidae; genus Anarhynchus; species Anarhynchus alexandrinus. The sequence goes on from VUYV01000054.1 coordinate 3,702,937, forward strand.
GGCTTTTTTTCTTGTAAACCAAGCAGCCGCCCCAGCGAAGCCTCTCTGGGACCCTGCAGCTGTGCTGCCCCCTCTGCTCATCATGGAAGACCCCTCTCTTGCCTCCTTGCCAGCCTGTTGGGTTCCCCTCCTGCACCAAATAAGATATAAAACCTGGGCTGCCCCTCAATATACAACTATGCTACATTCATCTGGTTGTTGGCATGGCAGGGCATGGGTGGTGGGTGACAGCCAAGCCGGGCTGTCCCCACGGCATCCCATGGTCCCCAGACTCAACCCAACACCATGAGCTGCCACCATCCCATCCCATCCCATCCCATCCCATCCCATCCCATCCCATCCCATCCCCAGTACTGGGGCATGTTACCTTCTCCTGCTGCAAAAAGGAGATGCTTCAGCCCAAATCTGAGCTCCATAACACCAGACCTCACTTCTCTCTGCTTTTCACCCAGAGCATCACAGGGGTAGTCACAAGAGTGGCACGGGTGGCATGGGTGCATGTCCTCTCCACCAAGCACAGCCTGAGGCACCAGGGCAAACTGTCCCTGCTTTCTGTAAGGGTGTCTCGATCCTGTCACCTTTGGCTGTCAAGTAGTCCCCAGGGATAAGGGCATCCCCAAATACCTGCCCTGCACGGGTTATGAGGGTTCATTTCCCCATCTCTCCTTGGCATGACCTCTCAGCAGAACAGGAATGAAAACCCTGCGAACATAAAAGCACCCAGGAAAGAATATTAAATCCTCTGTGTATATGCCCCTCGTCATCAGGCGTGGTCTCACTTTCCCCTCCAACACAAGGTTATTCTCTGGTTTGGCTAGGTGACAGCTGCCAGAGGAGGACAAGGAAGAACAATGTCAGCCTACCTTCTCTTTTCATCCCTACCCCTTTTTTTCTCTCTTTGCATGCCTTTCACCATGGGAAAAGGAAGAAAGCAAAGTTTCATGCTTTGAGAATCAGTGCGCGGGCAGAGGTGGCTCTCAAGGGCCCCATGCCCCCACCCACCCACACTAGTCCCCCCTGCCCTGTGGGGTACCCTGGGAAGACCTCCCCAGACCATTGCTTCAGCAGCTCCATCCAACACCACCTAGACCTGCCATCCATCAGTCTTCGGCTATCATCCTCTACCACGCAAAAGTATTCTTACTTCCTACTCCGTTTGGTGATTTCTGATTAAAAGCAATAAAAAAAGTATCAAAATGCCATTTTCCTGGGTTTCACTGTCATTCAAACCTAACAGCATGGCAGCCCTGTTTACCTGTGTGCTCCCTGAGCCCTCGGTAGGGAACTCCTCACTTTCCAGCACGCACAGCAGAGGGATTAGATCAAATTAACTCATACTTGGAGCTGCGGCAGGATCAGGCAAATCCTGGCTTGGCTATCTCTCTTCAGACTACATCTTGCAAACAGAAGGGCTGGAAACAATTTTGCTTTAATTGCTTTTTAAAATGCAGCCAGCAGATGGTTTGGTAACCCAAATTCATGACTCTTTCCACAGCTCCGAGCTGCTGGCTCGGAAACCAAACCCAAGAACGACCCAGGTAGCGAGGGATCCATCCTGCCAGCTTTACCCAAGTGCAGGCCATAATGCCCAAGACAGGACTGCCCAAGGTGGCTGAGAGGGATACCCTGAGGCTGCCGGGCCATCGGCTGCCTTTGTTGCATGTCCTGTCTGCAATCCTCAGCCACCAGCGGAAAGTTGTCTCTATTTCTGGTTGTTGGTCTCAGCTCAAAAACTAACCAAATGGCACTTTGGCAGCCCAGGGCTGACAGGGACATTAAGCAGGCAGGTCTCCAGTCCCAAGTATTATTTTTGCTTGGAGGGGCTCTAGGCAACGGGTTGGCTGCTCCTGAATAGCACTTGCTCAGCATAGGACAGCCGGAAATAAGGGATAATTTGCAAGTGTCAGGGCCACCACGCTCAGGAACACCCTGGTAAGCCTGGAGAGCCCATGAGTATACAACATGGTCTGCAGCTTCCCTGGAGAGCATGGCATGGTCTCTCCAGGGCACGGGGGGCCATGGCTGGCCCACACATCCCTTTGTCACTTGGTCCTTGGGCGCTGTTCCCATGGTGCCATGCCCGAGAGCATCCTAGCTGCTCCTGAAAGGCTCATGGGTTAGGTGAGCAGAGTCCTTTTCTTGCTGGCTCTCATCCTGACCTGCTGTGTGACTTCCCAGTAGTCCCTTCACCTCTCCTTCTCCCTGGAAGTCAAAGGATTGCTGGGCCAGTGTCCGCGATGCCTCCATGCCCATCAAACGGGGAAGAGGGACTGACAGGGCTACACACTGCTTGCAGACCTGTGCACTACAGGAGGGTATTAATACATCCACGCTGACTCTCCTGACCTGAGTGGTTTACTCTTCACATGTAGTCCCCACCTCTCTATGAACAGCTACGCACTCAGCATCTCACAGCACCCAGCTGCAGAGCTCTGCCCCAAAACTGGCCACATCAGAGCGTGGAGGAATTAAGGCTGTCCCGAGAACCTTTGCAAACGTCTCGTGAAGCAGGCTTGTTTTTCTGTTACAAAGTAATTTGAAATTCTTGGAAGGCAATCAGGAAAGTACAAAGTATTCCAGCTCAGGACAGCCTGGGACTCATTCCTTAGAGGCACAATGGTTGTTTACTCAATCCCTCATACATTAATATCTAAAAATTCATGAGTTCAATTGTAAACAAGAAGTACTGGCTTTACAGTGTTGTCTATTTAACAATAGTGGTTCCAGCCTGAATGCTGATTTTGTTGTTATCTTTCTTCTAATCTTGCTATCAGAGGGTCAAGATCTTGCAAAATTATGGGAAATATTTCAAGCCCATTTATTTCTGGTTTTGAAATGCATCCCTCTGAAACCCAAGGCCAAAGAAAGACTATTTCAAATCAACATCGAAGAGTACAGGCAGGGAGACGAGCTGTTTGTGCCAGCACTGTCCTCTGGCTCAAGAACAAATGAAGAAAAAGCCGGCCACAGATACATTTGTGCTGGAAATCTGTGGAAGATTCCTAACAATTGAGAGGGAAGGTCCCCAAGGCAGTCTCCTAAGGGGACCAGTGGACAAAAAGTAACCCAAACCCAACCTGTTTCCAAGACAAAGCCCAATTGGCTTCTGGAAGCACTTGTACCAACGGGTTGCCTGTGGTGAGCAGAGGTCTCGTCTGCATTCATCAGCCCAAGGACCCTAAGCCCAACAGCCCAGGACTCTTCCCAACACTTCATCTGAGGAAAGCCTCTGAAACTACATCCTGATGCCAAGCTAGCGTGCCCAGCCCCCTCTCCCAGAGGGAGCTGTGGGGGATGAGGGTGGAGAGCCTGAAGGATGGACATAGTCCAGAGCTCATTGGAGCTCACCTCCCCTTCCATCTTTGCTGACTGGCACTGCCACAGGCCCTTCTCATGTCAGGTCTGTGCAGCCTCGAGCTCCCCAATTGGTCTCACTCACAGACCTCTCTCCCTTTTGGGTCTGATGCTTGCCAGAGGGAGTGAGCTGAGACCGTGGCTCTGGGCTCCAGGAGGTTCACCAGAACATTCACGGCTGGGATGGTGGCATTTCCTGGCTCTTTTACAGTCCTACATAAACATACCGCTGTTTCAGGCATTATTGCGCTAGGGAACATGGTTTTAGCTCACCTTTCTCGTCTCTCCTGAGCAACAGCTGCTTGTTTAGGTAGCCTAAATAAGATGAGATCCATCCCTCTTTCTTACAGAGTGAGAAGAGATCAGCCAGCTCCACCCCGATGTTTTCTCACACTTGTGCAGAGCCCACACACCTCCACACAAGCCCTTGCTCCAACTGGGTGAGGAGCAACAAGTCAGAGAGTACTTTCATGGGTGATTAGGGCTGTTTGTGAAACCCCAGTTGCTTCTTCTGGGGACAGAGCCTCAGGCCATGAAGCAGCAGACTGCATGCTAATCTCACGGAAGCGGTGCAAGAGGAGGAGTGAGCTTCCTAGAGCAGGAGGTTCATGTATCTTTATCTTTGCTGCTGTCAAAGTGCAATAGCTGAGACTGCAGCATCTTGGAAAGCCTCCATGCAAGCTATCTTCCAAGGATATCAACAAGTCTGGAAAATCACCTTTACTTTCTTGATAAAGGTTTCAGTGAACAAATGAACTCCAAGGCAGGTTCTCAGGGAACAATAACCTTTACTGGCTAGAAACACATCAGCTCACATTTGAGTGAAGCCTTTGGCTGGCTCAAACCACAGGTGCTGTCTGGAGATGCACAAGCCTGCTTAGTGTAACCACTGTTTCAGCTGTAACTTCTGCCCTGCAGAAACCAGACAGACAGGTGGGTTTTACGGGGTGATCATCCAAGTGCTGCCAAATCCCTATCCAAGGACAAGAACTCTCAGATAAGCCCAGATTTCAACCAGTGAAGAAACTGGAGAGGAAACACTCTGTGATTCAATCACTCTCCCTTCCTGCCCCATGAAAGCCAGTAGGACATACCATCCGAGAAAGTCCATGAGCCTTTCATCTTTACTGCTGCCTCTTCAGCCAGAGACCTCCATTGAGCAGAAGTCACTACTACATCAAAACCTGCAGTGCTACAGCAGTGTGAGAGTAAGCATCTGGCTCCCTGTTCACTCCAGTGAGCAGCTCCTTCATGGGCATCATGGGAGCTCCTCTTTTGGACATTTATCTCTATGTTTGCACATAAATATTCTCATTGGAAGAGTCTGAAGCCTATCTCCAAACACTGGCCCCTAGCCCACCTCACTAAGGAGTACACAATCTACACCAAATCCAGCTGGGACCACGTTGATGCCACTCAGGACGATAAATATCCTGTCCTGATGAAAAAATCCAGCAGACTGCCTCAGGCCATGGTGAGAAAGGCTCCTTCTGCTCCCTGCATGGGCTGGGGGTACCATCCTGCACCCTGTGGGCAGGGTGGGAGCTCCTCCCTGACCTCCTGCAGTGACCACAGCAGAGCACAAAGCCAAACTGCTTTTACGGCTTCGCCTGCCCAGATTCCCGGCTCTCGCCCATCCTGCCGGTCAGCCAGTCCGCCCCAGAAGGCAGCTCCGTGTTTGTCTTGGATGACCTCCTGCCAGACCAGAGCTTTCCACAGCACGGCTCTTCTGCGCTGCTGGAGAGCGGATTTCCTGCCGTTTGATCTAAATTTGCCTGTCATTTCACAAAGTGCCTCCTCGTTTCCTTCATCAGCCCTGATCTTTCCATCAGGGAGGCAGCCCCCGCAGCCCGGGGCTCTTTGGCAGGGAGCTGGGGGAGAGGCCTGGTGGTCAGACAGCAATTACTGCTGGTCCATGCCTCCTCTGGCCCTGGAGCTGGAGGGGTGGAGAGGACCTTCCCTCCCTTCCCAGGCGGATCAAGCATGGACATGCAGTGCCCTCTGCCGATCCAGCCACCGAGGGAGATGCAGAAAGGACCAGCACATAGGACTCGGCGGCTTTGCAAACCTCTGAATCCGCAGCCAAGCTTCCAGCCTCCCTGCCAGCTCTTCGCAGGCAAGGCAGAGAAAGGACCTGTCTCTCTACTGATAAATTGCCATTAATTACAGCTCTTGGAGCAGCTGCTTGAGAAGCCAAGCTGGTAGAAGAGGCTTAGGTGGTCCCATCAGCCAACTTCACACCTGCAGGCTATAGCTACCTAAAGAAAGCAGGACATCTTCACTACCCTCTGCACTCCCACCCACCAGGCTTAAGCAATGCTCTCTTTCCCCATGCAATGAGGAGGGGGAGTGCCTGGCAAAACAGGCAGAGCATTAAGGGACAAGGAGCCAGTGTGGGGGACAAGATAATGTTCCCTTTCCCCTTGATGAGAGGCTCCCTTTCCCAAGAGAAATGTGCTGCTTTATCTTGAAATAGCGGAGGGAAGCAGCCACACGGGGAGGATAGACTGGTGGTCCAAACTCTCTCGGGGAGCAGAATAGCCTTACCAAGAACCGCACGGATCAGGTGTGAAGCGGAGACGTTGCCCGTACCAGGACCTCAGTGAATTACTGCTCTTGCTACGGAAGCCTTCCTGGGAACACAAAGATAGATGTTAATTAATCAAAAGCCCAGAAAAGTCCCTTGCAATGTTCCTGCTTGTAGGACTGCAGACAAGGTTAGCTGTAGCCCAGCATCTTTAGCTGCAAGTCCACCATCAGTGGATTTAGTGGCTGTGAGGAGTGTTAGGTGTGTGAGTGCCTCTGCTGAGCTCTTCTGAACCAGCCAGGGGAACTGCAGAGCGAGGGCAGCTTCCTGCTCCAAACTTGGGCAGCAAGAGCATCCCAACTGGTTTGGCTGGAGTTTGTAGAGCCCTGCTGAGGCCCTGCAGGTGTGATGGGCCTGGGTTGCTTCAGCGCAGAGGAAGCCGAGAGCTTGGCACAGCCCCCAGACCACCCTGGATCCCCACCATAGCACCGGAGCAAACCTGGAGTTGCTCCTGAGGCAGCATCCAGCCATGGGGCTGGCAGGACACCCACAGCCTGAGGCAGCGCACATTGGAAGAAACCACTTTGTTTTTCTTTTCCTCCACCCTGTCAAGCCTTCTCCCATTCGTTTGTGGGTGCCACAATACAGGCAGCAAAGTCCACTCCTAGTTAATAAGATTCCCTTTAAGAGATAAGGCCTATTGGCGTCTGGAGAATGATAGACGTTTATAACACTGGCAGCAATCTGACTCCCAGCAGGTTTATGTGGCACAGGCAACATCCAGTTAGATAGTCATCTCCTGGTCTCGGACTGAAATCGACTATTTTCCCCGACTGCAAAGATTGCATATTCCTTATCTGCTGCAGGGGAAGGTCACCACTAATATGCAATACATTCAAGTTTTGATTGCTTCTTCTTCTCCATTAATTTTTCCAGGACTTACAGGGCATTGGGACACCAAGCAAGTGGGGAAGGATCCGACTTAATTTGGATCTTGATTCCAAGGCAGGGTTTCCTTCCTCCCCATTTCTAGCCACAGCTTTTCTAGCACTGCCAGTCCCCTTCTCTGGGTACTCGCACCCCCTCACTGCCATCGGCCCCTGCTTATTACATACCACACTTACCATCCTCTTGGACAGAGAAGACCTCTGCACCTTCGCACTGTGCCTCCGTCTCCTTGGTGCTCCTCCAGCTGAGACAAGCATCTCGGCTAAGGGCTAACATGAAAAGTCATGTCTCTCCTGTAAACCAAAGCGTAGTTTCAGAGGGGAGGAGCACATGAAACCACACACAGCATCAATGCAGAACCCAGCTTGAAAACTCAGTGCCTCTCTCAGGACCTCTCACTCCATCTGATTTCTCTTTCACAAGCATCATTTGTGGTGTTTTGTGGATGTATCAGCCCAGGACACTCCTCCTTCCCTCAAAATGCAGCCACTGCTGCAGCGGAGCCTGGCCGCTGTCTAACAGGTGACAACAATGCCATGCTTTAGGTAAATGCAAAAAGAAAACAGACTCACACAAAGTCTCCTAAAGGGAAGACATTAGGCTCAGGCCACACAGACTTGATGCCTTTTAGCATAGTGCCTTAGTTTTTTTTAAGTAGCATCCCAAAACCAGCACTTTCTAAGGTGTCCACATCCTTCAGCATGAAGCCAAGGGTGGGGGTGCTGGTTGACAGTCAGCTGAATATGAGCCGGCAGTGTGCCCAGGTGGCCAAGAAGGATCCTGGCCTGTGTCAGGAACAGTGTGGCCAGCAGGACTAGGGAAGTGATCATTCCCCTGTACTCGGCACTGGTAAGGCCCCACCTCGAGTACTGTGTTCAGTTTTGGGCCCCTCACTACAAGAACAGAGGTGCTGGAGCATGTCCAGAGAAGGGCAACGAAGCCAGTGAGGGGTCTAGAGCACAAGTCTTACGAGGACTGGTTGAGGGAACTGGGGTTGTTTAGCCTGGAGAAAAGGAGGCTCAGCAGAGACCTTATCGCTCTCTACAACTACCTAAAAGGAGGTTGCGGAGAGGTGGGGGTCGACATCTTCTCGCTAGTAACAAGCAGTAGGACAAGAGGAAATGGCCTCAAGTTATGCCAGGGTAGGTTTAGGATGGATATTAGGAAAGAATTAAGCATTGGAACAGGCTGCCCAGGGACGTAGTGAAATCACCGTCCTTGGAGGTATTTATAAGATGGGTAGACGTGGTGCTGAGGGACATGGTTTAGTGGTGGTTTTGGCAGTGTTAGGTTGATGGTTGGACTTGATGATCTTCAAGGTCCCTTCCAATCTAGAGAATTCTATGATTCTATGATACAGCCAAGGGCTGGTGACAGGGGCACCAGGAGGACCCATCCCTGTGTCCATGACCTGCACACGCTTTTGCCAAACCCCACCTCTGGTCCTGGCATGCTGAGAGTGCACAGCCAGTATCTCCGTATTGCACCTAATCAGGAGATACCTGGCTGTGACAACCGCCACCCCTCTGCGCACAGTATCTTCTTGTTACCTCACACCCGCTGTAAAGTGCTGGCAGGAGAAATGCTGAATCAGGAACGCTCAGCTGGAAGAAATTAATTTGTTTTTTAGCAGTGGTATGGCCCTGTGCCGATGCAAAGCATTCCTGCTCAGGGAGCAGACGACGACTCTGGTAAGTGCAGTTCAGTGCCCTGCTCCCAGGGGAATAGCTTGGTCCCAAACCAAGATGACACGTGCTGGAGCCAGGCAACGGGGAGGCCAAGGAGACCCACAATACACCTTCTGGCAACTCAAAATTATTTCTCAGCACCTTCCGGTGTCTCCTTCACAGGCCCACAATGAGGAGCCCTGGCTGCTGACATTACTTGCAGTGGCAGCACCCAGGAGCTCCCGCCTGCAACCAGGGCTGATGTCCCGTTTTCTGCGTCACCGATGCAGTCACCAGCACATTGTTAGCCTGGGGAAGTCAGCAAAACCCACGGCCACTCCTCAGAAGACTGCCTCGAGCTGGCAAACAGCTCCCATTTCCCTGAGCTCAGCAGCCCTGCCTGATAAAGGATGAGATGGAGCCGCTCGGAGAAAAGGAGAAGAAAATACTTTCAGCACTGGCTCTCCTCCCATCGGATAGAGAGTGCACGGCCGCACCAAGTCCCTGAGGAATGGCTCTGGGACAACCCTATGGCCCTGGGATGGGGCTAAGCCAGACAGCGATAGCTGCAAGGCACAGCCCAGCTTTTTCATCCCGCCGCGGATCTGTGGGGCACAGGAGCAGTCTCTGAGCACAGGGAGATGTTGCCATCCAAGCCCCCCAGCCTGCTGCACCCTGAAAATGAGCGCTGGCACCAGGGTGATTTGGGGAGAGGAGGCATGACATCCTGCTGAAGCTCACGTCCCGGCCACACAAAGCCTTTCCCAAGGTTCAGCTGTGGGAGCAGCTTCACCCCACTGCTAAAAATGAAAGCTGACCAGCTCCATAGTGTCTCCAGTACCCATTCACAGGCGTGCTCCCTGCCTCAGTTTCCCCAGTTGTCAAAATCATACACCCTCCAAGGCCTGGCAAGAGCCAGTCTGGGCTATTTTACATCTTGGGGCTACTCCAACTGTGACCTGACCGGTGTGGGCAGCCCCACAGCAGCCTCTGCCAGGCAGGATGGGAGGGCAGCAGGCAGAAAGGGGTGCCCCTGCCTGTCCCCTCACTCGCCTCTCCCACCTGGGTGGCCACGGAGAGCATGGAGCCGAGATAGCCCAGGGCAAAGGAGCACCTCTACCAGGCACCCAACGATGCTTGAAACTTTCTAGCTTCTGCTAAAGAAGCTGGACCCGCTGCCAAGGAGGTCACTTTGTTCCCTGTCCCCAAGCTGTCGGCGCAGCAAGCATCTACCTGCATCCCTGCCTGATGCCTCCTTGCCTGCGGTTGTCACAGGGCGACATTGCCATCTGCTGCCTGCTGCTCGGCAGGACACGCCAGCCTGCCTCTGCCACCTGGGCCTGGCCCTCCTCCATCCCAGCTTGCAGGGGACTGTCCCTGCGGGGACCCTCCAGCACAGAGTGCCACAGGCGCTGGGGGAGCTCCCAAGCCACCACCTCCACACGGAGCCGCCTTTCGCAGGTGCCTCACCGGCACCAAACCCTGTGAGCAGCACAGAGCTCACAGCTCCGGCCCAGCAGCTGTGCGTCAGTCCCACCAAGCACCTCCAGGTCTACCCTACTCAAGGGCTGTGTACATGGCTGGTACACTTGTTTGCGGCTAACGAACATGCAACCGCACAGCAGCGTGGGGCCGGCAGAAGAGTATCCCAAACTCGGGCCACGTCCCCTGCCAACAGCCTGGCTTTGCAAGCACCAGCCTCACTGCTCTGAGCTGCCACGGAGCAAGACCATGGCACCAAGCGCTGCCCTTGGCCCTGCTGGTGACTCACCTGCTGAACGGGAACACACACCTCCAGCTCCCTCTGCCTCGGGTTCATCATCTGGAAACACAAAGATGTTATTTTTTAACAGCCATACCAAGAGACATTCACTTATTTTAAACTTTAAAGCACCTACGTATTGTTTCTACAGCTTAAGATAGAAGATGCCATCAAAGGGAGGAGAACGGTGGTAATTATCTGCTGTTCAGGAGTTTATCCTTTAGAAAAGGAATTGGGTTTCCAGCTATACTTGTTAAATGCTTCTAAGCTGATCTTTTCTAAGAGGCTATGCAGGTTATAATTGGGATTACCCACCTGAGACAGGAGATTTCCAGAAGCAGGCCTGGGTTTATGGGTCACTGTCATGGTTTCAGTTGGGGTAGAGTTAAATTTTTTACTAGCAGCTGGTGTAATGCTATGTTTCGGATGGGAATAGTATGATACTGCACTGGTGGTTTTGATTGTTGCTAAGCGCTCAAGGCCTTTTCTGCGCCTCATATTGCCCTACCAGCGAGCAGGCTGGGAGGGCACAAGAATTTGTGAGGAGACACAGCCGGGACAGCTAACCCCAAATGACAAAAGGACTTTTCCATACCATATGACGTCATGCTCAGTATATAAAGCTGGGGGAAGAAGGAAGGGGAGGATGTTTGGAGTTACGGCGTTTGTCTTCCCAAGTAACCATTACACGCAATGGAGCCCTGCTGCCCTGGAGATGGCTGAGCACCTGCCTGCTGATGGGAAGCACTGAATTAATTCCTTGTTTTGCTTTGCTTGCACGTGCAGCTTTTGCTCTACCTATTAAACAGTCTTTATCTCAGCCCGCAAGTTTTTTCTTCTTTCACTCTTCCGATTCTCTCGCCCATCCAAAATGGGGACAGTGAGCAAGGAGTTCTAGCTGCTGGCTGGGGTTAAACCATGAAAATCACCAACACAGACTAAGGCTGACAGTTGCCCTGATCTTTGAGAGGGATGGGGTCAAGGAAGATGGCATGGTAACACTTTGCTGGGGGTCACTGCAGGCAAAAACCAAAGGAGAAATGCGGATTCCCCTTCCCACTTGCTTACATGATGGTGGGGACTATCCCTGAAGCCTGGCTGAAAGTTAACAAGAGGCATCACACAATATGACCTCTGCAGGGGTCCAGATGACTTCTTACATGAACTTACAAACACAACAGCGCTTCTGTAGGAAACAGCGTACGACGTTATTTCTTGCATGCACAGGTGGAGAATGCTGGGGGGAGCAGGTACCAACGTTACGTGCTGCACAACACAAGAGAGGGAAGGTGTACAGCAGGCTTTGTGCAATTGCTGTTGTGGGAGGTAGAAAGGAGTTGGCCGCAAGGGATTGCTAAACTTTATCCGGAATAGCAGTGAGGGCTGAGAAGAGCTCTAATGTGAATGAACGCGACCCTCATTATCAATTCCTGCTTTATATTTGAACAGCGGTTGGATCCACTGAAGTGGGATCTGCAAAAATACAGGCTGCTTGAGGACCAGCCAAGCCCAGCAGGTCCAGAAGGCCGAGGGCTCTGTTTTGGAATTCACTGGTAGGATCTGAGACAACCAAGTGCTGAGCAATACACTCAAGAAAGAAAAGTTATCCAAGATCCCCTGGACCAAGGGGGCTTGCTTTGTAGGTCAGCTGCCATGGCAGAAGTTGGAAGCAAGAAAGGACCTCAGACAGAGCAGGAGTGTCAGTATCAGAATAGTCAAAGAAAAAAAAAAAAAATCTATTTTCAAGGTGTTTCTCCATCTCCAAACAAGAGAAACTGCTTTTTTTTCCATTATCAACAGTGAGCACAGATCTAACAGGCACATCTACCACCTCCACTTTAGGGCTGCAGTGAGTTATCGCAAGAGATCGGTAACGTTCATAGTCCAGGATGCTGAGATTAACTCATGTTCCTGAGCTCACATGGCTGTCGGGTCCTAAAGGGTGCAAAGAGGCCCAGCCAAACCAGCACAGGGTCACCAACCTAACTGCGGCCTGTGAGATCTGAGGGAAGCCGAGAGCCGGTGTCCTTTGTCCCCGCTCTGTCCTGGACAAACCATCTGGACACATGCTGGCTGCTAGAGAAGCCACGTGGCCGTGTACCTTGGTGCTCGTGTGCACGTGGCCACGAGGAAGAGTGTGAATGAGTGAAGTCAGACTTGTCCGAGAGCAAAATCACCTTCCCCTCCTGTCAGGTCTGGCACTGAGAGGTGCTGTGCCATTGCTAAACGCTGAAGTATTATTTCCTACATTTTCCACCCACGTGGCCTCAGACACACGGTCTACCCAGCAGCTGCCCCTGGACCCCAGTCTTCCCAGTTGCTGGCACCTGGATGTGCCACAGCCCCAATGCAGTTGTGGCACAGACCCCCAGGAGCTGGCCTGGGGCATCCCCATAAAGCAGGGACATCAGTGCCAAAAGAACTCAGGAGAGCTGCTCCAGCTGCCTCTTCTTGATGGCCCATGGGGCTGGGAGTCTCCTGAGGAGGGTACCCCCTCCTCTGGGGCTGTAATTTGGGTTCCTGTCTGCCTTTATGCCCCTGACAGCTCCTGCAACAGGCCTGGGAGCAGTCAGGACAGGGTATTATTTGGGCTCCCCACCACGATTGCCTCTCCATGGGCGTGCAATACAGTCTTTATCCCATAACCTAACACTGGTAACCTGGGAAAATACCAGGCAGATCTCAGATCAGTCTGGGGACTGCAAGAAAGAAGGGAGGACTTCACAAAGAAAAATTAAAAAGAATGCACTTACCTGCATGCTGTAGATTGTGACATCTTTTTCTTAAATCACTGTTTTCTCACCCAGGTTGTGTGACTTGGTGCTTTCCGAGTATATGACATCTTACGAAGCTTTTTCTTGACTGCATCTTCAGCACAGAGCTCTGCTGCAGTGAGAAACCAGCACAAGAGAACACATTACTTACAGGTCTGAGCAGGGAGGACAGTTTGTTGTCTTTTTCCCTGACGACATTTATCCCCTATCTCAAGAGTCTGAAGGGAAAAGTAATGTTCATCAAAATTACCTTTTTATTCTGCAGTTTTTCTATTTCTTTCAGGTTGGCCATAGCAGCATGCCTGACCTGGGCAAAGAAAGAGCTGTGTGTGGGGAAGGACCCCCCCAAATACCCCAAAACACCCAGCATGGCTGGAGGGGGACCAGCAATGTCAGGGTCACCATGGGACCACGCCAGCCCAGCACTACTTTTGGCAACCTGTGCTAGAGAGTGAGCTCCAACCCTGGTCCTTGCTCTTTTTGTAGCTTGCGAACAGACCTCAGCTGGCCCCAGTGATGATGCTCCTCTCGTCGTAATGAGCTGAACCTGCCCCCAACCTCTGCAGATCTCTTCCCATGACTTTCTCTTGCCCTCTGGTTTTTAAACCATCCCTGGCTTGTGTTCAGTGACAGCTTCCCTACGGGTTCAAGTCCTACCACTATTCCCCAACCCAAGCTAAACCCCTCTGCTTCACAGAGATGCTGCCAGGACCCAGTGAATTCTTTTTGCCGGTATGGTGTGGTTTGCTCCAGTGCAACAGAAGGCTACGTGGGAAGGAGCATGGGAACAAAACTATTGGGAGGAGGATTTCAGACTATTGGGAGCAGGGATGCTAATGTAGGGAGAATGCTGTTTGGGAAGCCACTTCATTTATATCACATCCCCACAATAAATAATGGTTTCAGCCCCTAGGAGAGCACCAGCAACCTGCTGAAGCAGCCTGCTCACAGGTGCTCACGTACACTGTCAGTCAGCAGTGACCTCATGGCTCAGTTGGCTCTTGACTCCAGAGAGAAATGGGTTTGCATGTCTTGTTTCCTGTGGGTGCAACATTAATTCCTTTGAGTTATTGCATCCAGAACGGTCTCTGAGACACATGCTGTCATTTACAGCACTCAAGTTGTCCAAGAGAGGAAAACCAAAGTAATGAGCACCCGGGGAGCAGGCAGTGGGATGGTGATGGCTTTGTCACACGTCCACCTGGTGAGTGGTACTGTGCTCTGGACCATCTTCAAGATGCTCTGAGTGCAGCCTGGGGTAACTACCCCTTCCCATGTGCTCCCACAGTTTCTGAAAGCAGGATCATATTCCCATATCAGCAGTGATTATTTGCATGTGCAAAGCCCTGATCAGTAGTGCAGGACTGAAGGCCGCTCTGCAGTGTTTTTGTTGAAATACCACCTGTTGCCAGGACTTTGGGGGGTTTCATTTCTTTTTCTCATTGCCAAGACCATCTTCCCTTTGTAGCTGTCTTTGGGATTCAAAGGAATGATCCTGCATGTAGTAAAGATCCTACATAGAGTAAAAAAGAAAATCAGCTGCAAAAAACACGGTAGCTGTGACACACAACGCGGGCCTGGGGGCAGGAGGCAGTCTCATGATGCAAGATGGGGACACAAGCTTGAACTGGTCTCATCTTCCCCCTGCTTCTCCCTTCCCTACTTTGCAATTTGCTGCCCTCGGCTGTGCTGATGTGGGGGGCTGTTCCCCCTCCAGGTGCAAGCAGCAAAGCTCATCCGCTTCCTCTAATCCCAAATAAAACAACCGTAGGTAGAGAGTCCTTGGTGCTGAGATTGCCTACGAAGTGAGTCAGCTCAAAACAAGGGGAAAAGTTTGATGCCGATGCCAGAGGGGAGAGAGAAATCCACGCTGTGAGGAAGGGAAAGCGAAGCAGCGCGTGTGAGACAGGCAGTAAGAGAAACAGGGAGGAAATATCCCTGCTCCTGCACCGGGGACAGACAGAAACACACACGCAGGACTTGCAGGGAGGGAGAAACCGCTCTCACGGTGGCCAAGGAACAACCAGACAGTGAGAAACACATCTTGAAGGGGAAGAAAAGCAGGGTTTTAACGCAACGCAACAGAGATGAATTGAAGGTCGCAGTGTGAAGTCCTGGGAGGCAGGCAGGAGAAAAGCACCCGGTGAGCTCTACTGGTGTTGGGGCTCTCTCCAGCAGAGAGAAGCCAGGAGCAGGCAAAAGCCTCCTGGTGGGTGCAGTGGGAGGCACGACTCGAGTTGGCACTGGTACTCTCCATGGCCAGTGGGGAAGGGCTCAGGCAGGCAGGACAGCCCTGCTGCATCTCCCAGGCTTCTCTCTTGGATGCCAGCAGCAATGTTGGGGTGAGGAAAGAGGCCCCACCTCCGGGGGCTCTGCAGCTGCTCCACTGGATGCAGAAGGGTGAGCCAGACACCATCACAGTTGCACGGGATGTTCTGCGTCAGCCTCCCTCGTCTCCCATGCAGGGGCCCTGGGTGGGCTCCTGCCAGGCCGGTTGCCCACCCGTGCTCACCTATCAAGGTAAGGCTCTGCCAGTTGGAGCTGGGGACCGGGGGGAAGGCAGTGGGGGGGACAGACAGACAGGCAGCCTCTGAACGTGGGTGCTGGGGGATACTAGTAAATCAGCATCCAAAGAGTAATTCAGCATCCAAACAGTAATTCGCTGTGCCTCTTGTCAGTGTGAGGAATGGGGTTTCTCCCTTTCCCTGCTGGGGTTTGCAACCGGTTTTGCCTTCCTGAGAAGCGATTGCTCAGATGCCCTCCTCCCCACATCTCCCCGGCCTTGCAGCAGCACGGGAAGCAGATGCACATTGCTCTTCAGATGCCTCAAACAGCATGAGCTCCTGGGGCCCTTTTACATGTGGGCGTGAGAGCAGGGCAGAGCCCGCCGACCTGCTTGCAAAATTGCAAAGAGCACCAGTGAAAATAAAACTCTCACGGGCCAAACCTCCCCTCCTTGGCACTGCGTGTCCCACAAACAGGAAACCCACTGGTTGCTGGTTGCATCTGGCTCATGGTCAGGGTCTGATTTTAATTCTCTTTAAATGTTCTGCATAAAAGAGGGGAGTAGAAATGCGGTTGCACTGCTGCTTCCATGCCCAGGGGCAGGAGGCAGCTTGGCTTGCCCACATTCCCTGCCAGCAGCACGCAGGGCATCTGCTCTGCTGAGCCAGCCTGGTGGGCTGTCAGGCACCTTGCCCACCTTCACCATCACAGCTCCAAGACGTCATCCTTGGTTTCTCACCCTCTCGCTATTTTTATTTCTCTGGAAGTGCTCTGTGTGGCCAGGTGACCTTTATTAAGACTGTACTTTTTTTATACTGCATGATTGTGCATTAATGTGGAGCTCTTTTCTCTGCTGGGCCCTCCAGGAATGGAAGAAGCAGCTACTGCTCACCTGGCATTGTAACATGCGAGCTCCTTAGCCACCAAGAGAAACAGCCACCAGATCTGAAACCTGGCAGAGCGTCAGGGCCTCAGTAATTAATAATGTCTGCAATTTGTTTCCTGGTGGTTCTGTATTTAAGAAAGCAGGCAAATAGTTAATAAAGTGCAGACAATAAAAATCCATGCTTTCAAACAAGCAGTAGAAGAAGGAAAAAAGACATCAGATCTAAGCATAAATCAGTGTGACCAAAGACCAGGAGTACCCCTCTGGCAGCATGGAGGAGAGGAAGGGGGTGCAATGTGCACTGCCTGGAGAGGAGGGTGATGGCAATGCTGATGAGGGAGAAACCAAGGAGAGCAACCACAGCAGTCCAGGGAGTGGCCCAAAGAAGGATGCACCTGGGGACCCGCTGTGCCAGGAAGGTGAGGTCTTCTACAAAATGTTCACCCTCATCAACACCAATGGTGTGGTCAGGTGGGTGGTAAGCCCAGCCGCAGGGAACCCCTGTGCCAGCACCAGATGGATGGCAGGGCCACCGGGCCCTGTGGCACAGAGGACACCACAGTGACCCTGGGCAGCAACTCTGGGGAGGCATCTGGAGATGGCCACTCCAGCCATGTCACCCAGTGAGCATCGGCTCTTGCCAGCGCAGAGGCCATCAGGCCAGGGGATCCGCAGGGGTCCACCTTGGAGGAGCATCCCTACAAGTGCCCACAGTGCGGGTGGCCCTTCAAGAAGTCCAGCAACCTGTTGAGTCACTGGGAGATGCACAGCAGGGCCAAGCCCTATGCTCGCAAGCTCTGTGGCAAAGCCAACTCACACCAGCGCATGCTGCAGCACCACCACCACCTGCACATGGGCGGGCGGCCATACAAGTGCTCTGACTGCAGCACGGCCTTTGCCCAGTCCTCCCACCTCGCCTGCCACCGCCACACACACACTGGCAAGTGACCCTTCACCTGTCCCCACTGCGCCTACACTTTCACCCACGTGGTCATCCTCAAGCAGCACCAGGAGCTCCACAGTGGCCCCCTGCACTGGTGCAGCAGCCCACCAGCCCCAACAGACCCTCTGCACGGACCGTGATATCATAGAACCACAGAATGGTTAGAGTTAGACCTTAAAGATCATCTAGATCCAGCCCCCCTGCCATGGGTAGGGACACCTTCCACTAGACCAGGTTGCTCAAAGCCCCATCTCACCTGGCCTTGAACACCTCCAGGGATGGGGCATCCACAACTTCCCTGGGCAACCTGTGCCAGTGTCTCACCACCCTCACAGTAAAGAATTTCTTCCTAATAGCTAATCTAAATCTACCCTCTCCCAGTTTAAAACCATTACCCCTCATCCTATCGCTACACTCCCTGATAAGGAGTCCCTCCCCATCTTTCCTGTAGGCCGCCTTTAGGTACTGGAAGGCTGCTATAAGGTCTCCCCGGAGCCTTCTCTTCTCCAGGCTGAACAACTCCAACTCTCTCAGCCTGGCTTCACAGGAGAGGTGCTCCAGCCCTCTGATCATCTTTGTGACCCTCCTCTGGACTTGTTCCAACAGGGCCATGTCCTTCTTATGTTGGGGGCCCAAAGAACTGGACACAGTACTCCAGGTGGGGTCTCATGAGAGTGGAATAGAGGGGCAGAATCACCTCCCTCACCCTGCTAGCCACACTTCTTCTGATGCAGCAGCCCAGGATGCGGTTGGCTTTCTGGGCTGTGAGTGCACGTTGCCAGCTCATGTTGAGCTTCTCACCCACCAACACCCCCAAGTCCTTCTCCTCAGGGCTGCTCTCAATCCATTCTCTGCCCACATCTCCCGGCACAGTGCGGAGGAGCCCCAGTCTCCCCGGCACGGCCAGGGGAAAAACCATGTCTTGGGCTGCAAGTGCCCCTGCACCCCAGGCAGCCCCTGGCACATGGCTGGCGGGGAAGGAGGTGGCAGTTGGCAAAAAGCAGGTTGCCCAAGCACAGGGGAAAGAGCTCAGCCACTCGTGTATCACTTATTTCTGAGAGCTCTCCATCCAGGAAAAGAGGATCCCAACTTGGCCAGCATGGGATCCACCCCTGTGCCCCTGGCAAAGCTGAGCACCCTGCCCCAGCTGTGCAGAGGCCTGCATGTGTTTCGTGGGACGGTGAAAACCCCAACAGCCCCGTGGGTTAAGCAAATACATGCCAGGTTTAAATTCCACATGGAAATGGGCAAGGAAAACCAAAACCGAAGCCCAAACCCTCCTGTGCTGCCAATGAGATGAGTGTTGCAAAACACAACCCTTTCCTTTCACGTGGAGTACTCTGGATACGGTAATTACAGGCAAGATATTTGCACCTTTTGCTCTCCTCCCAGGAGAGCCTCTTTCCAAAGCAGAAGTGCACTGAGAGTTTCTACAGCAATAAGCTGCTTTCTGAGACCAAGAACAGGGACTAGACAGTTGGTAAAAGTGGCTTTTCTCAGGTACTTGATAGCTGAGGCAATTAAAAGAAAATTAAACTGACATTTCTAACTTGCAGTGCAAGAGCGATGTGCAGTGGTGAAATAATTAAAAGTTACTGCTGGGAACATCCTGTTCTTACCCATCTCTTGCAAAGAACAAAAGGGCAAGAAGCATTTTTGGCTTTTTTTTTCTTTTTTTTTCCCCTTTCTTTCTTGATAATTAATTGCTAATTATTGCTGCATCGCCAAATGCTAGAACCCAAGGGTTTTCCAAATGACAACAGAGATACTTAGTGGTTGGTACCTGGTTTATCCAGCCTCACTTGGTGACAAACAACATTCTGCCAGGCGGATCCCCCTGCTCAAGTTATTCACATGAAGGGCTCAAAGCTTCAGTTTCTGGTTTACAGCACTTGCCTGAAAGGTCTTTCCAGCAACTGCCTGGGAGCAGCTCCATGATGAAGCTGCAGTCCCATCCCTTGCTGTCTCTTACTGTCCAGCATCATTTGCTTCTTCAACAGTTACGGTGGTGTACCAGCTGCATCTGAGCCTCTCAGGCAGGGGAAGTGGTTCTCTGGATGGGAATCCGCCTTGGAGCATCCTCATGCAGATAGGGCTCACGCTGCCAGCTCCTCCCAAGAGCTCAGCTGGCCACCTCTGGAAAGGGACTTCCCAGCTGTGGTTCACAACTCCGTGAGCACAGCGCTTGGGAAGGAAGATTCATCCCTGTGACGGATGCACTCCAACCCTTAACCAAACTAGCAGTAGTTTGGTACAGGCTCCAAAGGAGGTAAAGGCCTGAGCTGTAGCTGGGCCAAGAACTCCTCTAGTTTCAGTCTGTTCTCCGAAAACCCACAAAGGAGCAGAGTGATGCAGTGAGCATCAATACATATGAGCTTGGAACACCAATCACGTGATTAACACGTGAACAGCGGGTGGCTTTTCCAAGACTCATTTATCAAGGAACAATGATAGATCTGGGTACAAGTAGTAGTCTCATGCATACCTTTCCCATCGCGTGTAATTTGACTACGAGCCAACCACTGTATTCTACAACTATGACAGCCTAAGTGAGCCACCTTTGAGCTCTCCCTGCTAGGCAGCATAGCTGCACGGTGGTGATCTCCCCTTGAGCTGGGACACCTCTTGAGGTTGCTCCTCGAGCCAGAGAGTAACAACAGATCTTTGGTAAGTGACCGATAGCATGCTGAATTAATACTAATGAAACCCATGTAGTTACTCAATATCATTATAAACTTTGCATATATAATCCTTTAGACATAAACCATTGACCAAGCCTGGGACTAAGACTGGATCCAGCCGCACCTAGACTCCTCTCTGAGAAGGAGTTTAGAAAGCAAGGGGGTCCACTCTGAACCTCATGACTCAACGGGAATGTCTTCCTCACTCTTTTGCATCTCTGGTCTCTCTGTGAATCCTCTAACTCAATTCTAATTAAATTTTCCTTTGTACTTTCTTCCATGCAGTAATTAATAAGGTGAACCTTGCCATCAAACTTATTGAACCTTGGTAAACCACTGTTAAACTTTGTTAAATTCCATTGAATTTACAAAACTCTGTCAAATTATTATTTCTACCTCAATAAAACATACTGCTACTTCTCACTTTTAAGTGAGGTGCATTCACTCATCCGTGACAACCCCCCACCCCAGTGTCCCATGGGACCAGAGGTGGGCCTGAAAGACGAGGAATGGCCAGAGGACACAGCAGATGTGCCTTGCTGACCTCTTCGTTGCAACAAGGGCCCTGGCATGTGTGAGAAAGTAGAAAAACCCGTCCACCTTTTTCACTAGCTAAAAGAAAAGAGTGATAAATTTATTAAGTGCCTACTCACCAAATGCCAGCCTGGTCAGGACCTGAGTCCCAGAATGCTCTTCACATGAACCTCATGCTTCTTGGCACAACCCTGAGTCATCCTTGCCCTCATCATTACCTCCAGCAGCCATGCTTGGCTTATGTTTCAGCTGTCACCGAAGTGCACCCCTGTCTCTGGCCCTTCCTTCCAGCCCTCCTGCTATGCCAGCCCAATGCCAGGTACATTTGCAGGAGACAACAGCATAGGAAAGCTTCTGATGTTTCCACAGTCACAGTATCCCCAGATTTTACTCTCTCTCATGCGGAACAAGGCTGAGTATACCCTGGGCTGGCATTTAGCACTGACCTCTTGGAAGGGAGAACAGGGGTCTCCGTGGTTTTAGGATGAGCATCCCCTTCACCCACAACATGAGCAAGTGAGTGATGGAGCCCAGAATCACAGCAGGTGTGTGCTCCTCCAGAGTCCATATCACTCTACTTCAGCCTGTCCAACCTCCTGCATGCAAGCTCTTCCAGGGAGAGTTTGGGGAACACTGCAAGAATAAGGAAGGTGCATGCTAGACTGACTCCATCATTTCCACTGCCAGGGGTGGTGGTCATGTTTTATAGGTTTGTACAAAGTCAGCGAGCAAAATCTTTACAAGACAAGACAGAAAAGTCACTTAAAACCCTTCCTCAAGGGTGTTTCCTGATGAGAGAAGCAAAAAAGCAATTATAGCAAACTGTGAAATAAAAAGGAAGTCAGAGCAAAAGACAAGTGAGCGCACAATGCACTCAGCAAGGCTCTGCACTGGAAATTGCTAAAAGGCCCCCAAAATTGCTTCCCCCTTTTGAGAGTATGAATGAAATAGATCAAGCTAGGACTTCCCTCACTCAGAGCTGGCTGTCTTCCATCTCAATGGCAGCAAGAAATCACATCAATTCGAGGGAGCATATCCAAAAGGAGAGCTGTCCTTGTCTCCAGTTTGGAGAGGAGCACAGGTCTTTCACCTTGCTGCCTTAGTGGGTCAGACCTTTACAACAATGTTGCTGCCAGCGCTACCCCCCTGCACTTTGGGAGAATGTCTTCATTGCTTGGGTGTTGCTTCTGGATTTCTTACCCTGCCCTTCATGGTGGTAAAAACCTGCTGAAGAGTTGCGCTCTGGTCCCACAACACCTGGCCATGCCCTGCTATTGAAGGCATGTAAATATATCTGTAAATGATGATACATAAATGCGCTTATAATAAATGTGCTTGTGTTGTAATAGTATTGTGGCTGCCAAGGACGGGGGGAGCCTAGCTTTATCTTTCACTCTCGCAGTGATTACTGCTTGATCATTACCAACTGGATGCCGTGTCATAGTTTGCGAACAGAGAAGGAATAATGTAGTTAAAATTGGGGGTAATCTTTGTGTTTACATGAACTCCCCTGTTCTGGAGCTATTTTAAAGCTGCTGTTATATTTCAAGTGAATACATTGGAAATAAATATTCTCTATCTACTCATGTATGCCATGTGCAGTCTAACAGAAAACGTCTTGTGCTTTTAGCTCAGATGTGCTGCTGTGGTCTTGAGCAAATCCAGGTATTTATACAGATGCATAGTGTATTTCAGTGTCTGTGACTGTATGCAAGGACTGTGCATCTGCACATGTTCAGAAGTGAAGCAGGACACGAGGTCTCGCAACTACTCACAGATGTCTTCCTGTACCTCAACCGAAGCCTGCAGGTGTCCCTAGGGGTGAGTTTCGGTACATGAGAAGCAAAGGCTGGTGGGAGGCTTCTCAGTGAACGTGCAGGCAGCCTTGCCTCAGCAGGGGTTCCACCCATAGGACCACAGTCACAAACACGCACCTCAGCCTTCTCCATGTACTGCACTTCTGTTGTGCTCGCATGCTGCTGTGCTGTAACCAGGAGCTGACACGCAGGTGAAGACGGGACCAGCTAACCATCTCTCTGTACTTCAGAAACGAAGCCCCCAACCTCCCAGCTCTCTGGGAAGGAAGCATCTCCCAAAGCACACTGCGCCCGGTGAAAAACATCCCCAGTCTGCTGGATTTGGTGCCAGCAGCTGAGGCAGTGTGGTGTCAAGTGCCCAAATCTTCCCACAGTGCTCCAACACAGCCATGCTTTCTGGCAAGGTCAGCTTTCATCCAGCAGATGTAACGCTGTCCCAGCAGAAATACTTCCATGGAGTTGCACTGCACCACGTTAGAGTACAGACTCTTCGCAATGCAAAAGTCAATGCCTTTTTTCAGGCTCCCGGGGCAAACCATTTTGCACAGTCAGCAGACAGACTTCTAGAAGCGAGTTCATCTTCTTTTTAAACAAGTAAGGTATAAATATGAAATCTAGCTAAAAACTGGTACAAGAGCTTCTTAAATGCAAGTACTGAGACATACATACCAGCAATCTTCCTAAGAGGTCCCACAAGGAAGGTCAGTTAGATCACACTATAATCTTGGGCTCTAGAAGACTGAATGCCATATTGTACCGTCTCCCAATTCCCTTCCCCAAACAAGGAAAACAAGTCATCCACCACTCATACCACTCACCAAGCAAAAGTCTTCAGACCAAATCCTTTAACAACTGCCGACACCTTAGGTTTTAGTAACTCCTCTTTCTAAACTGCTGTCAATCCACAAGGTATTCCAAAAGAACTCACTGAACTCACCAAACCATCCCTGGTGACAACACCAGCAGTATTTTCAGGAGCAGCAACAACAGCCAAAGTATTGAGGAAGAAGAAAATTCGCACAACCTCTTTCAAGCAGGAAAACGGAGGCTGGGCAAGCAGGCCAGCAAAACGTGCAGACTTTATTGAGGTAAAATTTACCACACTCAACAAAGAACATCCTTGTGTCAAAGAAGACGTTTCTTTTTAAGACATGGCAGGTAGTTATGGGGAATAGCTGTTAAACGGCAAGCTGGTGGCTAGGCTACCTGCCTGCTACCTGTGCACGGCTCTGAGCCCAGGGACCTATGCCTTAAGAGTCCCTTGCAGCCAACAAGATGTGCGCTGGTAGCTTGTGCAGAAACAGACCTGCTCAGAACAAATCACTACTCCTGCTTTCAGATTTGAAGCACATAAGCCACAATTAAGATAAAACCCTTAATGAGAAAAGGAGTTGATAGCTCTGATGTTTTCTTCTAGCAGATAAACAAGAGGAAAGCCATTACATGAAATGCACGAGCACGTTCATTTGAGCATACCCTCTTCTGGAAAACAACATTCTCACGTAGTAGGGAGGAGTTCAGCAGCACAGCCACCCTACAGTGAATTTACAGGTGGGCTGTGCTCTGCTGCAGAGACTTTTATTACCTGCTTTACAGGCTAGCTCCCGTTCGGCAGTTGCTTTTAACATGGCTCTAGCCTTGCACAGTCCCACATTTTTTTTTAACTTCTCAAAGCATCAGACTCAGCTGGGATCACCAAATAAAAACATTGTTTTCCTTTCTACTTCCAGTATGTTATCCTAGTGAAATGCTAGTTATCTGCCATTCTGTTGATGAGATCTCAGCCCCTGGTCGTTTTCAGTCTGCAAGCAGGAAAACCACACTGGGGGCTCCTTATACCAACAGAAACTTTACAAGATCAGAGGCAGATCATCACATGATGAAGCCTCACTTTAAATAAAAGCTGCCTGCTCCAGAGATTTCAATGCCCTTTGCTCAGATTAATTGACAAATGATGGATTGCCTAGCGCTCCCTGTTTACATCAGACTCCTGCTTCAGACTCCTCCACGCCAGGAAAAGGCAAATAGTGTAAGAGGAGGATGATGGTATGCAGAGGAGCAGAAAGACTGTACAGTAGTAGCTTTTTCATTGCGCAAGGTGCTACAGCTACACTCCACAAGCACGGGTGTATTTGCCATGCAACACCTTTGTTAACAAAGTTAGAAAATAGTACCGTGGCTGCCAAGGACTGGCCAGTGACTCCAGGTCAGTGAAGGCCAGGAGTCTCCAGTGCTGGAGCTATTCTAACTTCTTAGTCTTCAGACGATTTTCCTGTGGTGGAACTGAGTTGGGCAGAAGCAATATAGTAAGGGGACAGGAAAACTGGCAAAGAGCAAAGGGTATTTCTGCATTCCACTGTTCACAAACACCATCCAGCAATCAGAAGTACTCACACAGTTGGGATCCCCTGCCTAGGTCAGAGCTCCAGCCCTGTGCTGGTGTCCAAGTGCTTCCACTAATGCCCCGGCACTGAGGGCCTATGAGTGAGTCCTCTGCACAGCACAGCATCGAAGGGAATGGGTTCTTCCATGGCCTTTACAGACGCAAATGAGCTAACAGATACACTGGCTACTCTAAACAAAGAAAAATTACTTCTGCTGAAACCACACACGTCAAAACCTCTCTAATGAAGCAATGCTTTAGAGCAGGTGTATTTGCTCACTATCACTTGTCCCGTTTCAGCTAGATATCGTGACTGGCTATGTCTGTTGTAGACTATCAGCAACTCGGACTGACACTGTGAGAGTGTCAGGGCCTGGGAGAGGTTTCCAAACCTTTTAATATAATTAAAAATGTAAAGTGCAGAAGTGACGACCTCTGGGTTAAATTAAGCTGCAAGGGATTTCCTGTAACTTGCACAGGAGTTAGTGGAAGTTTCTTTGAAGAGTGTTCAACACGCTTTTCCCAGAAACCATCACACATTTTAATTACTCCTTTCACACATCCAAGCACTTTATATGCAAGTCAACCTTCCAGGCAAGTATCTTTTTAATAACCTTTTAGTTAAGCCTAGTAGTTTTAATTTCACCAACCATTTACTCCTCCCATTAAACAGACCTTTGTTGAAAACACTTTCACCATTATGCTCTTACAAGTACAAATTCCACCAATTGCTAACACCAAAAAGCAGAATAACTAGATGTTCCCAATTACCACAACTGTCTAAGCAGAACAGTCACACAACATAAAGGTGTGCACAGTGGTGGAGTTTAATTGGATATTAAAACCCCCCTACGGCAAGAGCACTGCACACCCGAGGGAGAAGCAGAACGCAGAAAAGGGGAGACTGTAGCTGACAGCTCCAAAATGGGTTTAGAAGATGAGGGTGGAAACTTCATGCATGATAGCTTCTGGAACAGCTTTGTCACCTTGCTATCTGCCCTCTCTCTAGGTCATTTCAAATTTTGTTGAACAGCATGGTCCCTGCAGAACAGCACTGATGACCTCTCTCGGCAGATGATTTACCCACAGTCTCCTTTCAGACAGGATTTTTTCCTCTTAGAGATCTTTCCTCTTAGAGAGGCTAAGCAGCCCTCAGATAAGACTGACCCTTTGCTAAGGGGCCCTGTCAAAAGCCCTTCAGAAACCTAAAATCGTACTGGAACTACCTGCAGAGGGGAATTTCTGGAAGTTACACTCACAGCTGTAGCACAGGGTCCAGAGCCTTCCCGGCAGATATCTGCTTAACAAACATACATCATTTCAGAGACAACATAACGCATCCCTAAGAAGTGGGATGCCGATCAGTTTCCTAATATGCAGACTTCTTTGAGGAATGAAATTAAAATGACCCATTAGCGAGGTCGGGAGAATCAGTCTCCCATTCACAATCAAGCTGAAGTGTTGCTGAGGACAGTGGTTCAGCTTGATCTGAGCGAAGGACCTCACATCAAACACTCCAGTACCCACAGCTGTGAAACACCTGCTCAGCTGTTGCATGGGTGGAAGGTGCTGAGCAGCCATCACCCATAAACAGCATCACATTTAGCCCAAGTTCTGAGACATGGAGCTTGCACTTCGTAACTGCACAGAAATCCAGGCAACAGTTTGTTTTCACTCTATGAAATATGCAAACAAATGGCATAAGCTGTGCTTTACATTAAATAGCCTGGTAGTAAACGCAAAGGTACGTTACCCTGAAGCTTCACTTTCACTCTGCTGCACAACTTCCTGCTGAAAAGGCAGAATGCATTAGAAAGAAATAAGTGAAATTACGGCAGCTGGCAGGGGAAAGGAAGCAAAGCTTTCCAACACGGAAAGGAAATTAGGGCTGCAACTTAAGGAAAAATGGAATGCTTCTACCACAGTGGTTAACAGTAGATTAAGTGTCATTATTAAGTTTCAAAGTTAAAAACCCCACTGCCATAACTGAGGCAATACATGCCTCTCTGGAAGTTACAGCTTTTGGGTATTTGGCAGCACCTGCCTGAGTCTGCAGGGCTAGTTTCTAGGGAAATTTTTCTTCGCTAAACATTTGAATCTAAATCAAAGCAAAGAGTCTAGCAGGCACTTTGGGTAGTACTCAGACACCTCACAGAACACAAAACACGGTTTTGTTATAAGAAGCTTCCTTATGGGCAAAAACGTTTGAATGAAGAAGACTCCTGTGCAATGAGTAGCAAAGGTGGCTTAAATTTGGCCTTTCTCCTGCTCTTGGAATTTTGTGTTCTCAAACATTTGCTACTGTAATACGCAGCTGGACGGATTTAGAGTGCACGGTTCCATCAGAGACACAAACGTACCCAAATCTCTCACCCCAAGAACATGCACTGTCATAGTGAAAATAAAACTCTTTCCATTATTAACAGACATTCAACTAATCACACAAAAGGGATCAGTACTCCCTTAGATAGAAACATTTACAGAATACAGCTGGTAACTGTTGAGTTTATTAAGGAACTGTTTTGTGGTTGGTTTTCTTTGTTTTTTTTTTTAATAACCAACATGATACTTCCCCTCCAAATAAAAAAAAAGGTAATGGAAAGAGAAACTCAGTAGAATGCAAGGAGAGAAGGGATAGAGAGACAACTCTGGACTGTTCTGACTTAGCAAAGACCTGCAACAACAGATCTCCAAACCCAGTGCCAAAGAGCCACCACACTCCCAGAGGGCAGGGCCAATTCATCCAGTGACCAAGACTGCAGAGGGAAGTCTCATAGCCCATGCATCCTTGCAAAAAGCTCAAGCTGATGCATCGTCAGTTCAGCGAATTGGGACAGCGCTAGCACATGTGAGCGATTTCAGTCTTCACAAGTCTCACATTTCATTACTCAGTGGTAATTAGGTTATTTTTTCACACAAAGCCAGTTTAAAGCCAGTGAGTGCAATCTCTGCCAGTACAGGTTCCAGAGATTGCCGTGATGTAGCGTCCCCTATCAGCCACTGCTGGAAAATGGGTCTGGACTGGCCAGAGCGCATGCAGTTGAGTGCTTTCTCCAGCCCAACTGAGCAGGCCTCGTTCAAGTAAGAAGCAACCAAGGAGACCACAATCACAAGCGAGCTTACAAATTAAGATTTGTCCAATTTGTGTGTGCGCTCGTGCCTCCGTAGGGTACCTGACTCGGTGAAGGAATGACCACAGTAATTGCAAGAGTAGGGCTTCTCTCCAGTGTGGATGCGGTGATGGCGCTGGAGCGATGCCAGCCGGGTGAACGTCCCTCCACACTCCTCACAATAGAAGGGGCGCTCCCCAGAGTGAGTCTGCTGGTGTCTTTTCAGCCTGAGCAGCTGGACGAATGCCATGCCACATTCCTGACACTTATAGGGCTTGTCCTGCCGGTGGATCACCTTGTGTTTGGAAAGCAGGTTAGGCTTATCGAAACCTTTGCCGCACGTTGGACAGGCATAAGGTTTATAGTCGTCTTCCTCAGACTTTTGGTTTTCTGCACAAGGCTGATCAGTATACTCAACAGTGTGTTGGTTACGGTGCACTACCGACCACGGGTTCCTAGCCATGCCATTTCCCAAGATCACCATGGAGCGCTCTATCTTGTGCACGTTGCGTAGGTGCCTCCAGACATCAGCCGTGCGAATGAAACCCTTGTCACACTCTGGGCATTTGTGTGGCCTGTCGCTAGAATGAATGAGCTTGTGCATCCGCAAATTTGCCGCACGGAAGAACTCTTTGGCACAGACAGGACATCGGTATGAGTTTTCCACAAGGTGAGTTTGCTTATGTTCCTGCAGCTCGCTCATACCCTGGAAAGAAGAACCACACTTTTTGCACTGATATGGCAAAGCTTCCTCAGAGATAGGCTCTGGGTCCTCATCAAACACATCAGCAAGAACGGTATTTTCGTTATCATCACATAGTCTTCTCTGTGGTTTCTTGGACCGCCCAGAGGAACAGTAATCTAAATCTTTATCTTCACACTGCAGGTCAAAGTTGGTACGGGAGGGGACAAATACGCCAGCTGTACTCTCACCTTGTTTCTGGTAGTAGGTCTCATAGGTTTCTTTCTCTTCACGCTGCAACTCTGCAGGAAGCTCCTGCTTACCTGAAGGTCCAGCAGAATTGCAACGAGGACTGCATGTCTGCGAGTAATTCATGTCTACCTCCTTCTGGAGGCTAGATGTGTGGCCCACCTGCTTAGTGGTCTTTCTGGAATGATTTGAATGCTTCTCACCTGTGTCACAAATGTTATTCTGAGAGTCCCAGTCCACATTCACATCCATCCTCTGAGGCGTATGCTGTGTTCATCTGCAGCTCATCCACCAAGAGCTTCAGGTCTTTCATGGTAAGTCCATCTCATTCTCAGCTCTCTTTACAGTCCTCCCTAGAAAATAAAACACCTACTTCAGTGATTTTTCTGATATTAACATAAGATAAAGTTACCACAGCGATGATTATGCAGTAGGAGAAATAGAATCATCTACTATTATATATGTAGAAAATATACATTCAGCATACAAAATACAGACAAACTGTTTAATGAAGTTAAATCCTCTTATCATAATCCATCCTTCACTACAAATATAAATTGATAAATAATTTCCATTTCAAATTCACCTAAAGATGAGAAATCTGCAGAACTCTGGGGTGCAAACACTTCAGGCAAAGTCCTACACTACAGCTGCCCCCACCACAGGTCTTTTTCCGAGGATTCATGTTTAATCCTTGTTTTGGCCTTGCTAAATATGAACTAGGAGCACCAGTCACTAGGTGTTTTCTTTCAGAGCTAGTTAGACAATGCAATGAGACCCAGAAATTGTCAGTCAAACAGCCAAACCCACAAGCAATGTTGGGGTCAGAAGGGGTTGGGAGTGCCTTTGGCCTCCCATCCTGACCAGCATTATTGTAACTGCCTTGAGGATATTTGGGGTCCCTGTGCCACTACCAGCTAGCACTGTGCAAAGAGGACATGTGCAAGGAAAGACATGAAAGAGCTGTACAGAAAGCTTACTAATCGTCCTCCCAGGCTTCAAAGCACAGCTAGTAATCCTCCAGCGCTGGCCCACTGGAACAGCTTCAAATTCTCTGGGTGAACTCCCTTTGCAGACTGGCCTCACTAGCAGAAGATATGAGCAATCATAATTAATCGGTCAGAAACACCCGCCTGAGTCACAAACTTTCTTGTGAAGAAGATGCCATACCAAAGTGTGGATTCGCAAGAGGTTTTCTAGATTTGTCCCAGCAGCCTCTGTTGACAGCAGCTCCACAGGGAGCTTTCACTCACCTGGTTTGAACACACATTCACACTGAATTGCTAGTCTAAGCTCAGAAATTGCATTCTTCCCATCCTGACAGATACCTTGGCTGCTCCTCTGACCCCCACCTTCTCCTTCGCACCCACTCTTCATATTCCCTTTACTCTCACTGTTTCTACACTTCCTTTTAACTGTTTTTGTCTGCGTAAGACTTCTCTGAATACAAGCACATAGATATATAAAAACACATATATGTAAAAACGTACATATTTCTGTATTTCCATGCATATATAAAGCTTGTCTATTTCGTTTCAGTAGGTTTAAACAGTTATAAAGGCACCAGAGCAACGTGCGTTATTAAGTGAAAGATCTTATTCACATCTCAGAAGGGCCAGCTTCACCGGAGACACAAGCTGCGCTTTCTTCTGCTGCGATACAGAAAACAAGCCTGAATTAGTCTTCTTCGTTAGTCACTGCCTGGAACAGACTGGCTCAAGTCACACACGCCCCAACTTTGACCGTTCCCGTTAATTTAATACCGCGTGCAGGAGAAGTGGAACTATTCCTCACCTCCAGCAGCACACCGCTGGCTCGGGTATAACCCACCTATTTCCTTTGTTGAAGAAAAAAAAACAACTTTTCAAGGCAGGCTGGCACTGCTTGGCTTAAGAAAACTCCCTGACCAAGGCCCGTCTGGTTTCCACGGGGGGGGAATATCTAAATCACAACGTGGGCTTAAAATAATAATAATAATAAAAAAAATAACTCCCTGAAACCTTTAGCAAAAATCTGTAGAAGAGTTGAAGCCTTTCAAGACCCAATATTTGCCATTAAGAATGGTTATGGTAGGTATTAGTNCGGCGCAATCGCATCCCGGCGCGGCGAGGCCCGCAGCGGTCGGCGGCTGCCAGCAGCGGGGCGGGACTCGGGCAGCCCCCCCCGCTCCTCCTCCGCCAGCCCTACGCTCCGGTAACGCCGAGCGGGGGTGGGCACGGACCCCCATTCCCCGCCTCAGTCCCGGCTCCGGCGCCAGTTTCAAACTGGTGCGGCAGAGGCCGGCGGGGCCGGGAGGTGCGGGGGAACGTGAAGGTGGGTCAAGCGGTGGGTGAAAGGCTCTCCTGAACCGCCGGTGCCTTCGCCCCAACTCCAGCCTGCAGCAATTCACGGTTGTTTTTTCTCCCCCCACCCCTCCCTGCGTGCATCTTCCCACAGAAGTTTTGGCAGTGATTGGATTCACTTTCAAGCTTTGCTTTGCCAGAAGGAACAGGCGCTGCTCTCCTAAGGAAGGCTCTGTCCACATCCCCGGTTTCTGCATCTCACTTCCACCTTGCATGAATACTTCTTCACCGCCAGCGCCCAGAACTGCACTCAGGATCTTCAGCGAAGTCTCACCAGGGCCTTTCACAGCAGCACTGTTGCCTTATCCCTCATGGAAGTCCTTTGCACAATACGTCCTAGGATTCCATTTGCCTTTTTCAAAGCCACAGTCTGTAGGCCACCTTGGGCTCCTTTACTTCCATCCCTTATAGCTGATAACCCACCAATTTCATAGAATCATAGAATGGTTTGGGTTAGAACGGACCTTGAAGATCATCTCGTTCCAGCCCCCCTGCCATGGGCAAGGACACCTTCCACTAGACCAGGTTACTCAAAGCACCATCCAACCTGGCCTTGAACACCTCCAGGGATGGGGCATCCACAACTTCCGTGGGCAACCTGTGCCAGCGTCTCACCACCCTCACAGTAAAGAATTTCTTCCTAATAGCTAATCTAAATCTACCCTCTCCCAGTTTAAAACCATTACCCCCTCATCCTATCGCTACACTCCCTGATAAAGAGTCCCTCCCCATCTTTCCTGTAGGCCCCCTTTAGGTACTGGAAGGCTGCTATAAGGTCTCCCCAGAGCCTTCTCTTCTCCAGGCTGAACAACCCCAACAGCAATTTGGAGCAGAAATTTTCACCATTTCTCTACCACCATTTCTGGAAGACTTCCCATTCTTCCGTGGCTCTGCATCCCTCCCTCCTGTTCATACTCCCCGTCAGCACATTTCATTCCCACATTCCATTTTTACATTCCCATAATTACCGTAACTGCTCAGCAGGAGCCATCCAAAGTCCAATCCCCCAAGAGCACTGTTGGGAACCTCCCAACAGCTTCTCTTCAACTACAACCAGGGGTCCCTGACCCAGTCCCCCCAGTGCTCTGCATTTGTCCTCCCCCGTTATCATACTGACCAGTTCTGCGCTTCCTTCAGTCAAAACTACTCTCCCCATGTAACCTCGCAGAGATTGCTCCTGCTTTCAACGCTGCAGTTATGTTGCACGTTGTGTATGCAGCATTCTTGCCTTCTTTTTCTTAACAAAACTCCTACAGGTTTTGGAAATGGGCTTCTAGAATTAACAGCAAATACAGAACTGAAATTAAAAATGAACAGGAGTGTACACTGCTACCATGCAAATATGGTATATAAGAACACTCCAAGTTCTACATTTTTGTGATCTCACAGATCTCTCTAAAAATAAACATGAAACCAGAAACTGCTCTGCTGGGAGTTGAGGGTGAGGAAAAGAAATGTACCTACTCCTTTCACACGGAAAAGCGAGCCACTTTTGAGAGCACAGTAAGTGGCAGCTCAGTTTCTTCAGATTAGGCAGTTAAAAAATAAATTAGCAGCATTCCTTTAATGACAGTCCTTGAATCCAGGAGAAACCCACATGCTGCTTAGTATGGCGAACCTTGCAGAGAAAGAACCATCATTCCAACTCTCACAAAGTAGTAAAAAAACCTCAGAAGTTCTTCATTCTTTTTATTATCATTTTTCTGAACTTAAAATTCTCAGATGTTTCTTACTGCAATGCAGTAGCTGGGCAAGGTAATGGTTTTCTTCCACGTTCCTCTTCAATCATGTACCCCTTCCATGTCTCTTATGGAAGACAAGCACACAATCCTCCTCTCATTCATCACTACTCATAAGGAAAACTCTAGTAATATATAAGCACATACAGCACCAATATCTCTGCAGCCAAGCATGTTTGCATGGGGTGCAGATGACAAATGGCCATTTTTAAAAAATCCAAATCACGGTTTATTACAACTAATGCATTAAAACATGAGAGGATGTACGGAGAGAAGAGATGGACGAGTCGTTCTGGCCAAGTGGGCTGCGTAGCCTAACAGTGACACTTCTGTAAAACCAGCACCAAAGTGTGGTGATAATATAGACAAAACCACCGTAACTTAGAGACAACAAAAGTTCTAATTTAACATGTCAGTGTTACAAGCGTAGATGCCCAGATGAGTCCAGCTAGTCCTGATCATATCCAACAACTGCACATCTCTTTTGACTTCAACACGATACAGCGGCAACACTTCCTCTTGCAGCTGCCAAGGAATGGCATAATGCCAGCAAACAACATTCTTCCTCATAGGGACCATGGAGGAAGTGATCAAAGCATCTCCAGATGCTCCAGGTCGTCCTCCTCTTCGTCAAAAGCATCAATAAGAACGATGCTTTCATCGTTTTGTTTTTTTTTCATCGATGGTTGAATTATGCTTCTGGTAGTAAGTTTCAAAGGTCTCCTTCATACTGCAGTTCTATATGGATTTCTTGTTGGACAAAGATCTAGCAGGATGCACCCAGGACTAGGTGGTGGTGAGTAATCTTCCTCCACCTCCAGCTGCAGGCTGGCTTTGCAGCCCACCCTTTCTGGGGCTTTTCTGGAATCACCTGAGTGTTTCTCACCTGAGTGACAACTGTCCTTAATGGAAACCAAGTCCACCTCCATCCTATGGTATCATATAGTGCTTACTTGTTAGTAATTGTGGAGACAGGCAGTACAAATTCCTGTGATCTCTCACAGTTGGCTTCTTTCACCTCAGCTCCCCTAGAAAAGAAACAAGACTTTAATTATCTGTGAGGCAAAGTTAGCATTTAAGATGTCAGTTTAATTGAAAATACTTTAGTAGTAATAAATAATGCAGAACACTCCAAATGGTGTCTCATGGCTTAGATCAAGGACCCAGGGCAACTCTATTTAGTGCACTGTGTCTTCTGAAGTTGGTTTGAGATGAGACAGAAAAGGGTTTCTATGGCAAGGTAATAAAATCAGCATGTACACGCCCCAACACTTAAACCAACAAAAGTGTCAACACACTCATAAAATTAATGAGCAGAGTCCCAAAACTAGCCTCTTGCTTTCAGTAATGAAGAATGGGCCACTCTACTAGTGTTCCCTTTTACCTCAAAATAAAAAATGAAATTTGGAGGTCTTGTCTCATGTACACTGGTCTTCAGACGAATACACTTAGCTCCATCAAGTTCCACATATTCTAATTTTTCCTTCTAATACCGATGCATTTAAAATGTATTCTGCCTTCTATTTCACATGTTGAAATATAAGCACACAATTTCATTAAATTCTGCACTCTAAGCCTGTCCTATCAGCCTTGATGAGTTACTCCAGCACACACAAAAAATAAGCTGTAATCCTCAAGGAGAAGGCGGCAGAAAAATAAGTGAAACACCTAGGTCTTTACAATATATGATTCGTCCTAAAATTACATTATTGGTGCTTTGTACCCATCCCACACTTATATTCCCAACACACATATATGGATCCCAAATCCTTCTTTTTATTTATGCTCCCTAACTTTTATGTGTTTTAAATGTAAAGAGTCTGTCAAGACTGATGAGTATCTGCAATCTATTTGTCAGTCAGATCTACTTTGGAGTCATTTTTAAAATATTTTTTAAAGGATTATACTCTGCACTCCCATGTTTCCATTAAAATTTGTTATAAAGTGCAAACTTGCTTACTGTCACAATGGGAGCTTAATATATTTTATGAAGGGTTTAAAATCACATCCCATCAAATTTGAATTTTTATTGGCCATATAGGTTTCTCCCCCGACATCTGGCTACTTTGTTTTAGGGCTGCCATAAACACTTTAAACATGGGAGAGCTTCAGACTCGTCTACAGAGAACAAAAACAAAAAACCCCACAAGTTTTCTTCTAAGTAGGAGCTAAATTCAGAGAGACTTAACTGATATTTGACTGAAGCTTGAACTTTTAACTCCTCGGGGAAAGATGGGGTCCTTTTAGCACACTGAACTCTGGTGCAAGACTAAGCAATAGCCGTTTACTGTCAGAGATACTGAATTTTGCAAGAACACCATCACAGCACCCAACAGCAAATGTGCTCCTACCAAAGCTGATTACACCACATGCAACATGCTACAGCCACAGAGAGAGCAAGCAGCCAACACTCCAGTAGTACCCTGCTGAGAGTGCGACTGAAAGAAGGTTCAGGTTCTCTGACGCTGTCCTCTCTCAAATCACCTGGAGCAAGGAATTGTTCCACTATCTCTAGCCAGCCTGTTACCATAACATGCTTTTTCTCTGAAGCTTGCCAGGATCTTCTAGGTCTTTGGGTCCCAGTCAACTGGCATCTTGTAAACAAGGCATTCAGAAGAAACGAACACATCGAGAAAACAAGTTCTAACTACAGCAAGTCAGACACAGTTACAAAATCTAGAGTCAAGATGTAAAGAACAATTAACAGGAAGAAACTAAGCAAGGACTGCAAAAAGCAGACTAGTCAAGTAATAACTTTCTGGCTTGCTTTGGTTTTTCAAACCTGCATTTTCCTTTGCACATATTGATGTAGACAGTCAGCATGTTTCTATGCAAAACTATTGTCTGATTTTGCAAACATCCCCAGCCCAACTCTGACAGCTCAATTCAAGTGCTGGACTTGCAAGACTATAAAGGAGTCTGCAAACCAACAACCTGACCCTTCTGATGCAGGACTGAAGGTGAAAATGCACAAAACACTCACACCCTATGGCTTTCTGCAGTGACAGGCGGTGGTTTTAGAGATGCATCTGTTACCTGTACATGTACCTTATACATGCTGAGTTTTGAAAACCCACAAAATCGCACACGCAAGCTTGTTAAGGAGTTAAAGAAGAAATCTCCACCCCCTGAACAGTTCTCTCAAAACCCTTGATCTGTACTTATTTGTTGTTATTGTAACTCTTGGATTAATAGGTTGACTCAGAAAAACATTCGATGATCTATTCAAATAACCACTCAGCGTAAAGAATTTTTACTGGAGTACCTGATTAGGCGTGACACTCTTTTTTAGCGGTGCCCCAGGAAAAGATACACTCTCTGGGGGTTCCTTTCTTGATTAAAGAGGAAACTGAGCCAGCAGCTCTGACTGAAACACAGCACTCCACTCGAGCCACCCCAAAACCCCGCGAAGGGAGCCGCCCAGACCTCTTCCCCCAGGGCCTGTCCCCCTTCGCGGGGCAGAAGGGCGACGGGCGGGCGGGAAGCTCACACTGCCCCCGGCCCGGCCCCGTCCTCCCCGCAGCAGCCCCCGCCGCCCGCACTCCCTCACGGTGCGCGACAGGGCCGGGCCGTGCGCTGCCCCCCGGCGGCCCCAGCGCCGGACGAGTCCAGCGGCACTCCCAGCACGCCCCCCCCGAACCGCCGACCGCCATCTTGTGGCGGCACCCGCCGTAGGGTGGGGTAATAAACCGCCCCGGCCTGACGGACAGCTCCCGCCACCAATCGGCGGCCGCGGCCCGGCTGTCGGGCGGAGCACGCGCGTCACCAACGGCAGCCCACTGCCGCCCCCGGGGCACCGAGGCCGCCCCCCCCTCAAAGCCTCCAGTGAACGACACAGCCGGAGACCGGCCCCCGTCACACCCTCATGGGACTGACGCTCAGAGACCGGCCCCCGTCACACCCCCGGCGGGACTTACAGCGGGAGACGGGCCCCTGCCCCACCCCCAGTGTGACTGACACTGGCAGGGACCGCCTCTGTCACACCTCCAGTGTGACTGACACAGCTGGAGGCCAGCTCCTCTCACAACCCTTTGTGTGAGTGGCATACTCCTGTCACGCCTCCGATGTGACTGGCACCGCCAGGGACCTCCCCTGTCACACCTCCGATGTGACTGACACCGCCAGGGCCTGGCCCCTCTTGCCCCCCGCAGTGGGAATGACACAGTCGTGGGCCAGCCCCTGTCACTCCCCCAGCGCGACTGACACCCAGACACCAGTCCCTGTTAGTCCCCCAGTTGGACTGATGCAGCCAGACACCAGCCCCCATCACACCCACAGTGTGACTGACATCTGGAGACCGGCTGCCATAACACCCTCAGTAGGACGGACACAGACAGAAGATCCACCCCTGTCACACCCCCAGTGTGACTGACACTGGCAGGGACCACCCCTGTCACACCCCTGTGTGACAGACACAGCTGGGCACCGCCCCTGTCACACCCCCAGTGTGACTGACACCAGCAGGGACCGCCCCATCACACCTCCAGTGTGACTGACACAAGCAGGGACTGCCCCTGTCACACCCCTGTGTGACTGACACAGCTGGGCACCGCCCCTGTCACACCCCCAGTGTGACTGACACCAGCAGGGACCGCCTCTGTCACACCCCCAGTGTGACTGACACTAGCAGGGACCGCCCCTGTCACACCCCTGTGTGACTGACACCAGCAGGGACCAGTCTCGTCACTCTCCCAGTGTGACTGAAAGTCTGAGACTGCCCCGCTGTCACACACACCTGTGTGACTGACACAGCCAGGGACCAACGCCTGCTCCAACCTCCAACACGACTGAGACGCTGTGAGACCAGCCCTGTCCCCTGACCCATCACACTCCCCTGAGGCTGACACAACCACCCCAGTGAGACTGTCACTCGGAGACCAGCCCTTGTCACCCCCCCCAGTAGGACTGACAGCCAGAGTCCAGCTCCTGCTGCAGCCCCTCAGTGTGGCTGACAGACCTGGAGATGGGCTCACCTTCCCACAGCTGTAGTCTAACTGACACCCAGGGCAACCACCCTATCGGCACCCTGTACGCGGGCCCAGAAAACCCGATGGCAAAAGACACCAGCACGCTTACCGCTCCCCCGGTATGCCTGATGGGGATCAGTCGCCTGTCACAGCTCAATGCGGCGGCAATGTCCCCCCTCCTGGCACAGCTGGTGAGCCCAGGCCATGTCCCGCCGTGGGGCTGAGGACGCCAGAGAGCAGCCTCTGCTCACAGGGGTCTCACTAAACAAAAAAAAAAACCCAACAGGAGATGGCACCGCCGCACTCACAGGCGGAGCAGACTGTTCTGTAGGGTCCTTAGCCATGGAAAACACCTTATCGGCACATAAAGGACCCCCAAATGAATAGAGTGCCCTATCTTCGTTATGTGTTCGAGCCCAACTGCTCTATCCTTCTCTGAAATGCAGCCATGAGAGGGGAAGGACATTTGTCTGCCGGAGGTCTTTAAAACAAACACTTAAATGCCCACGAATTTCATAGCTGCAGGGTGGAAATCCTTGACGCGCAACTGTAACAGGGTAAGGGATGCTGAGGTGCCGTGCGACAGAGGTCCTTTTCCTGCACCTCATCCCAATTTCATGCTGACAACCTGCATCTCAGCTTCGCAAAAGTCCCCCCCATCCTCCCTTCCCCCAAGAATCTTACATAGGTTCAAGAATTCTAAGGACAACT
Source organism: Anarhynchus alexandrinus (assembly GCA_008711295.1). Lineage (NCBI taxonomy): Eukaryota > Metazoa > Chordata > Aves > Charadriiformes > Charadriidae > Anarhynchus > Anarhynchus alexandrinus. Next base: position 3,741,518 of record VUYV01000054.1, read on the forward strand.
TGTTCCTAATCAAAAGTCAATGCATTTGGAGGACTGCACACTCTCCTGGGGACGTCAGTTCCACCAGTTTATTAGAACAGCCTTCATCACCGCTGTCACACGTGGCCAACGCAAAGTTTTTCCCATGAAATCTTCCTGCTGTACGTTAACACTCGTTCTTTTCAGCAGCGCAGGATGCCTGGACGCAGCGTGGAGCTCCATCGGCAGAAGCCATACCCCAAGCCGGGGTCTGCCACGCCTGTTGCCCACAGTGATTTATCCTCAAACCAGCTGAGCTGCCCACAGCTGACGGAGAAATGACTGCACGAGAGAGCGTGAGTGCAGGGTGTAGATGAGCAATCCCCTAAATATACAGGCTATAAGGGAGAAGCCTCCAGATCCAGGACTCTCTGCTAAATCAAGTCAGGGGTATGATGCCTGTGCTATGCAGATGAGCTGTCATATTGTCTCCCACACAAGACCGTCTCCAAAGGAACCTACACCTACTGCAAATATCCTGCAGCATATGGACATTTATAGGTCAACCTGGAAAAAGTGAGAGTAATGATTGTCCAAAAAAAAAAAAAAAAAGCAGGAACCCAAATAATTTTCCAACGTTATTTTGGAAAATGCAGACATGGAACAGGCTGAATTACACATACCTGAGAGCCATTAGAAAATGTCAGATCGCCCCTAAATGCATTAGAAGAAAAAAAAAAGCCTCCAGCTTTCTTGTGCAAGAAGAGAACGCAGTATGTAAATAAGATTCACTAATAAAAAAACAGCGCTGTAATGACTTCGCAAATGTATTCTAACCCCCTGCTGTGATGGGGACAGAGTCCGGGGTCTCATCCTAACAGCCAGGAACATCATCAGGCTGAAACTCTGACGTTGCTCCGTTGTAGGAGCAACCGTGATGTACAATCCAGGAACTCCTCCTGAAACGATTTCAGAGCAAACCCAGAATATTTGTTACCCTTCTCCGATTGAGCTGGAAAATAAAATAACTTCTGGTGCCAACTCTATGACAACAACGCGTGTGTCTTGACAGCAGACTGTGAGATGATTTAAAAGTGAAGAGCAACCAACAGTGCAATGTTTGAGGTGTTGGGGGAGGAAGGGGACGGGCAGACCCTGAAGTCTGTTTGCATTTCCAAACTCAGCATTCACCTCCGGCGTGTACCTGCCGTATCTCCCAGTTGTCTGCACCATCCTCAGTATATTTTTCCAGAGCTTAAGCCTCTGAAAAGAGTCGAACCCTCTGTTGACTGACACTTCTGCTGGAGAGCTGAGATTTCTATAATTAGCATCAGAGAGAATTTGGGGAGGAAGCTGTCTTTTTTCTTTTTTTTTTTTCTTTTAAATTTGGACGTTGCGCATCTTAAAACAAAACATTTTACTTAAAACATCAGCACACCGGTTGATAATTGCAGAGTGGGGAAGAGGAGCACGTCAGTAGTTGAAAAAACATTAAATTTGCGGGGAAGTGACTAAAGCGTTTGCACAGAAGGGGGCAAATGGAGATAAGACAGGCAGTCTGCTTGCATTCAGCTGTCGGGAAACTTGTACAGCACAGACTTACCCTTTATAAGAGAATCAAGGGAAGAAAAAAAAAAGGAAAACTACAGAAACACCTGCTCTCCCTTCTCTCCTATGTGTGCAAACTCATTAGATGAATTATTGGACCACAGCTCCATCAGTGGAGACAGTCCCTTGCCACCAGAATGGGTGCCTCCCACATCTCTGCTGGGATCTGCGCACCCACTTGCAGGACTGGGCTGGGAACCGTGTTGACAAAGGTCGCATCATTCCAGGGGGAGAAACCCTCTGCCCTGAATGTTTTGGTCACCACTGGGGTGACCAACATGTTTGTCTTTCCCCGTTTGTATGAATGCCTTTTTGTTTGGCTCCTTTTTAGTTTTCTTTGTCATAATCCTCAGGAAGAGTCAAGACATAAAAACCCCTTTGCCTGTAGGCAGCTATTGAGCCCAGATTGGCCGTTTTTTAGGCGCTGCAGTCTGTTGTCTCCCGTGAAAGAGAAACTTGGAGCGAAGACGGCCATGTGGGACTAGGCACGCTCAGGACAGAAGAGAAGCTTTGCCTTCAGCCCTGCAAACACTCCAGAAGAGCCTGTCTCTGGCAGGGAGCTGAATCTGTACTGTCCCACACGTATGAGGTGGCCATGGCAAGTACTGGCGATGTTCTTGCCAGCATCATAGATGAACTGCTCCAGCAAAATCCCTTTGCACTGCCCACAGCTACTGACTGCACAAGAAGGACACCCAACTTCTATTAAACACACGAATATCCCAGCAGAACCCCTCTAACCTGTGAGGCACAAAAGGTCTGGTGTGATTTGCATTGAGCAGCCTTCCCGACCCAAAGTATAACAAGCGCAGTATCATCATCTTACACTGGGGAGATATCACAAAACACTTACCTGAAATAGAGGCGTCTATTCTCCATCTGGTAGGAAAACAAGCTTAACATTTAAAACTGTCTGCAAGATGGGAGCAAATGAAGTCCTGAATGAGTGCAGAAGGGAACAGAACGTAATGAAACTAAACAGGTAATCGCTGACAGATTATCTGGAGACACAGGCTAACGCCAAACAAAGCAGGAGAGCGAGCTTAAAAATAACTGATAACCCAAGCACTGCTCCAGTGCAGAGTGTGGTAACAGACAATCTCATTCTTGACACCTCTGTATTTGCTTTTTTTGAAATGCTGCAGTTATTCAGATTAAAAAACATCACTTGCCTGAATCCAGCTAACGTTATTCACATCGTTTTACACATAGATACTCTGTAAGTGCTTCTGTGACTTTGCACAGAAAGTAAACCTTACTTTACCTAAAATGATCAACTTGCCAAGTAAAATATAAGTTGTTCTATTTTTTTTTTTTTCACAGACAACTTGAACTAATGAATCAGAAAACATAAAACAATTGGAAAACACCTGGAAAAAGAGGTCAAAATAGTTATTCTTGTTCAGCTGAAGAATCTATTGGTTATCTGTCCTAGACTTAATTAGTGAAAACCACAAAGATGGGCCAGCTCAGCACAAAATTTCTGACCTGAGCCAATTTCATATTTGACAGGATGAAATACCGCTACTTAGAAGAGCAAGCTGAACAACACCTACCAAGCGTGCATGCTGATGGGCTTTCAGAGGGGAAACGGCTTTACAAACCCAGCCCCGATCTGAGGAAACACATTTGAGAGATTCAACAAGTGTGAGGAGTAATCAGGGCACAGCCTGGGTGCCTTTGGGTCCTCAGGACTGCCCTGGGGTGCGATTCTCGCTGCTGTATCCTTTGGGGTGGCTTTTAAACCAAAGAATGGCAAGCAACGCAGAGCAGCCAACATAATCAAAGCCGCTGTCATAGGTAATAACTTCAAGATTCCCAAACCGCTTATAAGTACATGATACCCATATAAAAATTAATGACCCATTGGCTGCAAACAGCAAAGTACAAGGCAAAAACAGATTTGTTGATGTATCTATTTGCCATTTGCTGCCTGTCCTCACACTAAAAGTGTTTCTGGTTATGGTTACTGTTAATTGCTTTTTATCTAACAGTGGAGCTAAGAGGTTTCAGCTGAGATAGGGTTTCACAGTGTTAGGCAATTACACAAACAGCCAGATGCACAAAAATTCCCTGGTTTGTAATCCGGACAAGGCAGAACACAGCAAATTATCTCAGGCCTAAAGAGAAGTCTCTGATCTGGGAAAACAAACAAAAAAAAAGGTCTGACTGACCAAGGAAGCATCAGGGAAGGTGAAAAAAATGAATCACTGCCTCCTTGTGCTTCATCTGCTACAGCTCACAGATTAAAAATTCAGCCACGGTTGCCTGAATTTTAACTCATCTACAGGAACACACAGAAGCATCCTATTTTCAAACACACCACATCTTCTGAAGACATTCCTCCTAAGGAGGGCTTCCTTGTGCGGTGTCATTTTCTCCGACAGATCTGCTTTGGAAATTTCCTCTCGGGGCTCCTCCAAGTTGACAAGTGAATTCTCTGCATCAGAAATATTTGTTCAGAGGCTGCCAGGCTCATCAGTCACTTCCCCGGGAAGGAGGCGGTCCCAGGGGGGGTTCTGCTCTTCCCCCTCCTATTGCCCCTGTAAAAATGACATTATGGAGGGGACAATGATACAGCCACATACCTGGGCCACTTGTCTGTCTGTGACACTTGCTCATTTCTCTGTGTCAGGACTAAGAACAAGACTGCTGCCTGGCCTTGGTCCTCACAGCCAAACCACAAGCATGTCAAAGGCGAGAGGGTAACCTGGACTGGCCTGAGCAGGACTTCCAGCCCCTGCTCGGGGGGTTAGGAGGGATAAGACATCCCTGCTGACTGTGATCCACGGACACGGGACTAATTATTTTAGACCTATCCAGGCAGAAGGGAAAAACAAACATCCTTCTGCCCCTTCAGCATGGGATTGTTTAACACGCACCTTTGGTCTGATGGTAATTCTTCATGGGCTGTACAAGTGATTTATGGCATCTCCATGTAGCATCATGGGTGGACAAGGAGAGGATGGCTGGATCGCAGGCAGCATCTAGACGGGTGGGTTACCAAAGGCCTCTGACAGCTTCTGATTTACTTAATGAAGAGCTCCTTCCTACAGCTCTGACTGCTGCTCCATCATTCATCATTAACAAAGCACTTAGGTGTCTTATCTCTGAACAGTGAGATTTCTTGTGTACACATAAATCAGCCTCTCTCTAGCAAGAAAGCTCAGTTTTCACCTAGCCAGCTCTTTCTGAAAGCGAAGGCTCTGCCACAAGAAGGAAAAATACCTTCCCCTTTTCATTCTCAGACATGCTACACGACAGTCTTTTCCCTTTCAAATGTTATTCACAACTTTTCATGCCATGTTCACCAATTATTAAAATGATTTTGCTTAGACGGAGACAGGCAAAGTATAGAGTAGTTTCTTCTCGTTGTTTTTTCATCTTCTGTATTTTTGTCACACAAGTGAACATTTTATTTCATCTCTTTGAAAGATGGCTAAGGACTCATTTGTCATGATTATTCCACTTCTAAGCTGGTGCTGCTCTGCTACACATCTGAAACCAGACGAACCCGGTGATGAACACGTCAGGTTTTGAAAGGTGTCACAGGAGAAAAAGTGTTATTAGTTCACCCCGCTAACAAAGGTATCACGCTGGATTTTCAGCCTCAACTGGTACTGCTGTGTCTATGGCTTCTGAAGCCAAAAGATGAAGATTCATTAATCAACAAAAGAAGCTGGAAGATAATCTTGCGATTAAGTTATTGGAGTGGGACCTGGGAGAACTGGGTTGATTTCTCAGTCCTGGACTGGTTGCTATGTGATCTTATTCAAATCACTGCATGGAGATAAACGCAAAACGTTGGTAGCGCCAGCTCTCCATAGGCTGCAGGCGCTGTGGGCAGGGGCTGCTGCACATGATATTTTTCATTATTACCGGCTGGAGCCTCTCAGTTCTGCTGTAAGACAAATGGAAATGATGTCTTACAGCACCCTTACCCCCAACTCTAATCGCTTTTCACCTTCTGCAACTGGCCTTTGCTCAAGCTTGTTATTTTTCCAGAATCTCCTATGATTGACTAAATCCTTCCTTTTAATGTTTTCCCCCCTTTCTTCTGCTTCCTAGTGAATGTCTTTACCTTCTGTCTGTTGCAAATGTGAACCGTTTTAATTAGGTGCTGTTGAAATGTCTTTTGCAGTTTGGCATCCTGTTTGGTTTCGCTCCTCTCGTTCTCTTTGCAGTTCTGTTTCTTCCCACATTGCTTATGTTTTCTTGTTTGTGGAAGCTCTTCTTTATATGCATAATTTAATCATGCTGCACTTCAATTTCATCTCTAATAAGCATAAATAGGGAAAAGGGCAGCTGAAGCCCATCTCTCCAGATGCTCCTTAAATAAGTCCTCTTTTCCTCTAGTGTGTCCCTCAAATATTACGGATTTCCAGCTGAACTCAAGGACAAAGCACTCAGCTCAGCTCAATGGATTTGTTGTATTTTCAATTATATTCTTAAATTACTTAATTCCTTCTACAACTTTAGAGATCATACTGAGCCTACACCTTCAACTGAGGTCCAGAACAGCAGGGAGCTCCTCAAGAAACTCAACAAAGAACCAAAACCCCAGGGATGGTGCTGTTCAAGCCAGTTCTTCATCTGCTCCTTTTCCCACCCCAGGGTTGAACTACTGGATTTCGGTTTTGCTCAAGTTATGGTGTCAGAAGCAAATCAATGTGGTCTCTTTTCCCCACAGAGATTCGCTATTGGTGTCTTGCCACTCCATCCTCAGTGCTCTAATCTGCGAGCGCTGGATATCGCAAGTCATTTATCTATATTAACCAGATCACTGTTGATCTAGTTACATCCAGCTTATCTGGGGAAGTCAGTAATTTCAATTAAGCTGTGTTATGCATTTACTTCTAGTTTTATAAGGGAAGACAGACTTACCCTTTAATTCTTCCTGATCTCCAAGAGCAATACTACAAAAATCATAAAAAATAGGGCTGAAGTGAATTGCAGAGGTCTGGTAGTTCACTTTTCTAATACAAGGGCATGGTCATCTACACCAAAATCTGCTCCAGAAAGAGAATTTTAACAGGCTTCACACACAAACCTTTCTGACGCAGCTTCTCTAATCTCTCCCACGATCTGCTCTAGCATTTACCTTGTACCTATCATGACCATGTTTTCTTTGCCTCCTCTGTCGTGTTCAAACTGCGTCTGCTTTGCTATTGTTTAAGCCTACTACTTCTTCTCCCACCCAGAGCATGTGTGGCAAGTGTGATTTTTACAAACGTGCAGTCTGTCCTCAGATCTCCCCACTTGTATTCCCTCCCTTGGCTGCTGACCTGGGCCAGTCCCCTAGAGAAGTGGCAGAGGGCAGGCAACGCACCCTCTGATCAGCCTAGGGTTCGGCTGAAATCAGCCCCACCAAAAAAAAGGTATTTGCGAAGCAAGGATTAGCAAGATGAATTCTATGAGAAGTGGAAAAATTAATAGCGACACTTCTTTAAAATTCATTTTTCTGAGGTTTGACATAAGCCAGTCAGGCAATCGCCTCCTATCATGTTATCAGGGACAACTGCCTTGCTGCAATGAAATCATTTAGCCACGCGTGGAAGAAGAGAGGATTAGACAGAAGACAATTTGGTGTGTGATGAATGGGATTTACAGGCAAACCTGCGCACTGCACAGTCGCTGCCCTACGTCCATGCATGGGAGGGTGACAAATAGGGAGCTGATCTCTGGAGCGCTTTGTCCTGGTGCTGATTCTGGTCAAACGGCAAATGACACAGTCAGGCTCTCCTTTGTGCTTTGGGCTATAAACAAAACCCTTTGAAGGTGCTCTGGGGTGGGATACTTGGCTTTATCCTGACCTTGGGAAGCACATAGGCTTATCCCTTCTTCCGCACCTTCTTTGCGGGAGCGCACCGGTGTGGCTGTCCACAGCTCACTTGGTGCAGCAATTCCGTCTCCGCAGTTAGAACTTCTGTTTTAATGCTTTATAGCACAGGTAAAGAAACTAATTTTTATTCTTGTGCCGTAAGTAAGCTAAATGAGGACACATCCTGTAGCTTTTCCCCCAGTGAACAGCACTTCAGTCACTGAGTGCTCCCAGCTCCATCCCGAGGGGACACCTGTTGAATTTGATTCCCTTCTGCTCTTAACCACTTATTGGAAAAAGAGCAGCCATGCACTGCAAGCTTAGAGGTCTATTCTGGGCTTGCGGCAAAAACCTGAACTAACAACAAGTGAACTTTCAGCTACAGTGGATGAAATCTATGCCCTAAAAATCAATTCCTTCAGCTGCATTTTTCAGGCTTCCTTTTGGAGGATTCAAAGCCTTGATCTGACTTGTGGCTTGAGTCCTTTTTTCCAAACAATACACACGTCTTTCTCGATTCAGGCTCCAGCCAGAGACAAGAGGGGCCAAACCACCAGGAAAGGCTCTGGGGATGGATGGCTCAGGCAGGAGAAAAAGGCTTTTGAAGAAACCCTTCTCAGCACAGCTTCCCGCTCAAGTTTTCAAACCCAGCATTGAAATGACCTCCAAAATTATCCAGCACGCTGTTAACCTCGTGCAGGCTCTGACACATTATAGCTCATGCTTAATTGAGGTAGGAGAATCCCTGGGTAAGTTGGCTCTGACAGGCACTGTGACATTTTCTTTCTACAAGGGGAAACCTCAAAGACACTCATGCCTGATAAGGTATGACTGTTTCCATGGACCAGATTTACAAAGGAAATAAGGAAAAATATCTACAGCTACTGGAGGAGAAAAAGAAGCTTTTTTTTTTTTCTGTGTGGAGTGGAAACCCCAGCTTCAAAATTAAGGCAGCTAAAATCACTAGTTGCTTTTCAAAATGCTGGCCGAACAGCTGCTGTTTGACATTTGTGTGTGCAAAGTTACCGTACAAAAAAAAAGGAAGGAGAGACGTGTTTGGAAGCACAGCGGTAGCTGCATGCAGAAGAAAACACATGGCTCCTTCCAGCCCGGATTGTGTCATTTAACACGTCTGCATGACGGAGCTGAAGGCGTTTCATCCAAGGTGCTCGCTGGCCAACAAAAAAACACTCCAGATGAAGCAGGTCAATGGTGCTAACACTAAAAGTGGGATCACCCTGGCTGCATCGCTGGACTGCACCAGCTTTTGGTCGTCTCATGCACCTCCCATCACTGCAGGAAAGCTCAAGAGAGGATGCTGTGTAATATGGATGGTTTTTTTCTGATCCTGGGTTGAAGCCAGGACTTCCATGGTGGGTCTGTTCAGTGTTGTCATGTCCGCAGGACCAAGTTCACTTGTGAGAGCGAAGATGCAAAGGGTGAGTTTCAGTTTGATGGAGGGCCTGATGCGTTGTGCCATAAGAAAATCAGTAGTGATGGCAGAGAGGAGAAGGATGCCAAGCAGCGTTAATATAGCAGTCAGGGAATCGTTACAGACGAAGATGACATAGTTAACTAAATTCAGGGTGGTACTGCAGATTAAGTGCATGCCACTAAGCTAATGAAAGCGCAGCCTGCATTTCAAGAGGGCTTCTCACTGCAGTGTCAGCAATCAGCTCATTTTTGCTGGTCAAGATAATGGTAATGGTGGGGCAGCAATGCCAGTGAGCAAGAAATATTCTGAGAAATGGTGACAGATGGTTTCAGAAGACCCTTAAAATAATGTTAAGATACTAGAGCAAGAAAGAGGTGTAGATTAAGCTATAAAAGCTGACCTGTTGGATTAAGCCTATTTTCCATCAGTGCAGAAAGCCCCACGGTCACCAAGATATTCGGCTACAATGAAACAAGATTGATAGGCACTTAATTAGAATGAAAGATGGGGAAAATAAGTAAAAGATGAAACCCTTTAAATGAATGGACAGCACACCTCAGCAAGCAGGGCCTCTAAACCTACACTAGAGAGAAAACAGACGCTGCTGATATGGCAGTGGAAGAAAAGCAAGGAGGAAAGAGTGCCAGGTACTCCAGACACACGGTGAGCTACAACAGTACCTGGAGTCAGGCTTCTCCTGCTGCTTGCTCCTGGGACATCAGGTCTGTCCTCCGGGAATGGGAAACTCGTCCTGGCCGTGGCAGCGGGGTAAGGCTGTGCAGCTCTCCCCTCCCTTCAAAGTTATCCCCCGACTGCCAGGTAGAATCCAGACACCGCAAACTCCTTAGCTTATTCGCCTTCATCAATATTTTAATAGATATTGGTTTTTACTGTAAGAGACATCACTTCTTGTTAATTAGAGTGCTGGAATGGCACTGGCAGGCAGAATACCTTGGCTCCAAACAAACCCTGAGGGGAAAAGGGAAATATATTCCTAAGAACAACAATTGGAAAGAATCTAATTCAATAATAGATTTTGTTTGGTATCATTCTGGCACCAGCAGTCATCTTCCTGTTATTTTTAGGTTCTGATGACGCCAACAGGTTTTGTTTTTTTCTTTATGGGGTTTTATTGTTACTGTTATGCAAAAAAAAATCCCAAGGAGAAAATTTCCATAGTTTAATCACATTGAATGAAATTGCAATTATTTCTAGAATTTAAGACTTTGTACCTCTAGGTCCCCAGCAAAATACACAGAGGTTTGCCTGAGTCCAGAGAGGAGGATAAGGACTTCTTGGCTGGCTTTTGGGGAAGGATAGAGGGATGGGATGATGATGGAAAGCAAACAAATATTTACCTTACAAGAGACTAACAGGGTTTTAGATGAAGTCTATTACACAGTCCAAGAGGCAGAATTTGTGATTATAAATACAAAACAAACATCAAAATCATCTTGTTTCATGTGACAGCCTTTTTCTTTGTGTTTTTCTTTCCAAGGGATTAGTCACAGAAGTATTTATTTGGGGATATTAGCTGCAGTAGCTATACAAACCAGGCACCAAATATTACGAATGCCTGGTCCAGTATTGTTTGTGCTTTCCACTAGGTCGTGAAATTCTTGATCTGTAAAAAAATGCGTGTTTTGAAGAGCTTTTCCCCATGATTTCCTTTGCTTTGTGCATCATGAAGACTTATTTTTTTGTGCTCTAAGTGGCTTGATAACAGGGTGGGGATTGTAAATGTAGACTAAGTAAGGAGGGGCTCCCGAGGAGAGCGAGGGTGAAAGGAAGCATATCAGCATCAGCTGTACGGCCCTGGACTCGGGGTGCTGTGATGGGGAAAAGGTGTACCCGCTGAACCCCAAACCCCTTCCCTTTATTAGAGTCTGAATTCAGGAGCTGTCACAGATAGACACAGTCAATTGACCACGACAGGGCTGTGTGGTTTCTGAACCATGCTGCCTGACGCAGATGCCCGCTCACCGAGGTGCAAAGGGATGCTCACCTAGCTGTAAGCACACTAGCAGCACAGCTCAGGGTCACAGTCCAGCTGAGATACCTCCATCCTCTTTCCCATTGCTGCAGATTTCTTATTCTTCAGTGGAAAAACCTCTTCTTGTGTTTCATTACTGTGGAGGAGCAAGCAGGCAGCGGTTTCACTGAACATCCCCATCTCTTCCCAGGACTGCTTGGCCGAAGGAAAAGCAAGAGGGAAGCAAAGACCATCAGATGATTCTCTTGGGAGCTGCATGTCCAACAGTGACAAATTCTAGACCACAAAAGGACATTATTATTCCAGGGCTGGCCAAAATGAGAATTAACCAAACCCTTACAAATGAGGGAATTTTTACTTGGGGACAGCAAGATCCATATCCCCTCCCCTCACTTACTGCCACACTTGAGGCATTTTCTGTTCTTGCTTGAGCACTTGGGATGAAGAGACATTGGTTATAAAACTGCTTGGCTATGAGGAATAAGATGCAAACTATAAACTCATGTTTCTGAAAGTTTGTTCAGCTTACATGTCACTTCTGGGCTCTGAGCTATACAGGATCCTGTATTTTTCAAGGGTTAATAACTGGGGAATTCTTTCTGGTTTGTGGTTTTTTTTTTTCTTGCTTTGCTTTCTTTTCTTTTTTTTTCTTTTTTATTTTATTTTTACAATTACAAAAGGTATTTGCAAAACATTTTTTTTTTTCCCCAGATAGCTTCTGGCTGCTTTCAAGCTGAAATTTGGCAGTCAGCATGCATTTCTTATTCAATAACAGACACAGATTCTGCACTTTAAAACTTGTGGTGGGTACAGACCCAAGAGATTTTTTTTCCTTTTCTTTCAAATCTGCATTAAAATCACACATGACTTTTTCTTTTTTTCTTTTTTTTTTTTTTTTGCCTTTAAAGCAAAATCTACAACAGAAAACCCTAGGATGTGTATTAACAACAGCCAATTAGCCACATATTGCCTGGGCGGCTCTTGTAGAAAGGGTTTTTATCGATAATAAAGTCCTGAAAGCTGATGAATTTTACAGTGGGATGATTTAATATTGGGGAACCAGATTGCCTCGGATGCAAAACAGAAGTGAGGATGCGTGGCTTTTTGTATCACTTGGGCACCAGTCCAAAGCCAGCCCCCATCAGCCCTGCCTGGTGGTTTTACTGTTTACCAGTCGGTTGGGGTTTGCGAACTGGTACCCAGTTGGGGTTTGATGATGGGCGCCGGTGGGGTGAAGGATTTGGGAGAGGGACGTTCATTAGCATTGCTGGAGGAGAACCCCTTGGCTGATCCTGCTCCCTGCGGGCTCTTGCATTCATCACCTATTTCCCGGGAGGGAGATACATCAGAGAAGAGGGAAATGTGCACATCTAATTTTAACTTTGAAGTGGGGGAAATGGTGGCGGTTTTTTTCCTGGAGCTCCTTCTTATCCCCCCCTTCCAATATCTTTGCAAACTTTTAAAAACCTAGTTAGCTTGAATATGCACAGGCTTCTTAGCGTTTGCTCAGACCAGTGCCTTTGGGTAGCTTTTTGAAAAACATGAGAAATTAACATTTGAAAAGGTATTCCCACACACTCTTTGAGCAGGAAATGTGGCTTCCTTCTCCACCCACTTTATCACTAAGCAGCTTGGAGATAAATAATGGAGACTTTCATGGCCATTGTGGTTAAAAACCATCACCCGTGCTGGGATAATCTCTCAAGCGTGTCTTTGCTGAGCAGTGAAATTGGACGGGGAGCTGCACCTAGATATCCATGTATTGTCTCAGCCATTGCAGACAGTCGCCCACAGATCTCTGATTAAAAGAGGGTGAAATGGGAGATGGAGTAAATCAAGAAAGCCACAACCAGAAACACTCACCTTTCAGCCAGCGCTGGCCCTGTCAGGTCTCTGTTGCTGGACACCGCAACAGCCATTGGCACTTGATGAGGCTGGAGAAGATGCTCTTGTTGCCTGTCCTTCTTACGTACGTCCTTGGCTCCAGACACACAACCAAGTTACTGGCAGCTTAAAGCTACCTCCTGGCATCTGCATGGGCAGGTCGAGCCTGCCCTGGGCAGGGCAGCTTGCTTTAAATCACTGTCTCTTGGAGTGTCGTCACATGAACGCACCGGGTTTGCATCTAGGACCTGAGTTAGTATCCTTCTTCAGACTGTATGTCTTGTGCTGACAGATCAGCTTGCTTTGGGGGAGCACAGGGAAGGGACTAAAGGCCTTGCAGGAGGGACATGTCTTGAGACACAAAGTTCAGGAAAGGGTCATGAGAAAGCTTTATGGGTAAAAAGCTAACAAATATTTTATGTGACCTACTGCACCAAACATGGAGACAAAATTAAGACTGTTGGAGTGCAATATCTGGGAGCCAAAGCTCTCCTGAAGGGCACATTGCAATGCAGCTGTAACCAGGTAACTGTGAGCAGCACCTTCACCAAAAATGAAAGAAAAAAAACAGACCCAATTTGCCATCCAGGCCTCAGTGTTTTCTTGCCCATTTTTGCATGTGCACCAATCTGCCAAGCCAGATGTACAAATGTGTTGTGTGGGCAAACAGGCACTTGTATGGGCAAACATTGCCTTGACGCGCGCGTTCTTGTGGGCATGAAATCAGGCGGTGCACAGAGGCGGCGAGGAGAAGCAGGGCTGGGTGAAGGCTGGCCCCTCTCCCTGAGCACGAGAACCCTTCCTCTACTCCCCGACACCAAGAAGCTGGGATAACTAAGCTCAACAAGGCTCCGAAAGGTGGGAGATGCTGCGGGACCACCTTTCAAACAGTTTCCCCAGCAGGCTGAACCATCCCGCCTTGCTGGCATTGCCATGGGGTTTGACAGGCTCCCATGCCAACCGTGAAAGCCGTGCTTGACTGAGTCACATCCAAGGTGATGTGATCAGCTTGGATGTGAAATGAATCATATCAAGGTGCCTACCTCATCTGACGTATGAATTCCGGTCTTCCTCAGGCTAAGAAAGGACACCCAAGGAAGCAGGAAAGTGCTATACCACCGTAATATGACACACAACACTGTTTATCTTCTACTATCTATGAATAAGAGTGTATAAGCCACTAAAAACAGGTGTGAAGTAATGCATTTGCCACGCTTTCACAAGATAATTGGGAGCATTACAACAAATGACTAGGTAATTAACCAGTGTTTCAACCCCAGTAATCACGTATTGTAATTCTAGCAAAACCAGAGACTGTGTAATGTTGACTCCTTTTGGAAGGAAGCACCTTACAGTCTGAATCCCTGTTCTTAAAGCAAATATAATTCTCCCAGAAACAGCAGTGGGAAGGGAGCATTTTCCGTGCTTGCTGCCCTTGGAGCACCCTGGAAATCGTCATGATCTCCAAACATCATCACTGACAGCTGCAAGGGAGCAGCACCTGGGCTGTGCCTGTTGGCAGAGGGTGTAGGGGAACAGGTGAGATGGACTTCATCAAGAGCAAGCCCTACCTGCAGGGTGGCTACGACACATGGCTGGTTTGGGCTGAACACAAAGAATTACTTAAAGAAAAGCGGGGAGGGGAGAGAGAGACCTCTTACAGTACATCCTTCCATCCTCCATGGGCAAACTCTGGCCAGTGTGATGGGTAGCAGGACCAGCTCTCAGTGGGGAGGACGCCAGCTTCTGGTCAGGGTGGAAGACCCTCATTCCAGATCCAGAGAGCCAGGTGCCACCATGGACCCATCTTTGTGTCAAAGGCCAATTACATCTGATTCAGGGCCCAGTTCACTCTGCCTGGGTGGAAAACAGAAACAGCTTCGAGTGTCCTAAAGAAACCCCAGGATCTGAGTATTAGTCTACTGCAGGTTGCTTTGGATTTAGTAGCCCCGGCAGCCACCGCAGCCCCTGGAAAGGCCCAGGGTTGCTGAATATCAAGGGTGACTCGCAGCAGAAGGAGCTGACAAACACAGCTCCCTCCTGCAGCTCTGAGCACGCTTTGGTGCGCTGCTCTGTCTGATGCAGAGGATGCCAATCTGGCACTGAATTCCTCCTTTAAAATATTCCTCTCTCAGCTCTTAAAACATCCCCCTCCCTCCCCAAAATAAACAAACAAGTTAGAAAGCTCACGAGCCTGGGAACGGGCTGCAGGCAGGAAGCTCTGCGAGATGACGGAGCTCCAACGTCCCACGAAGGCGGGGGCTTGTGCATCCTTCTGTCTCGTGGTGGTTTCCGGCCCCTTCGCGTCACACCCCGCAGTTCCCGCTCCCCCCGCAGCACAGCTAGCACGGAGGTGGCTCACGTGGACCCTGTAGCAATGTCACTGTGGGTGCTGCCAGGACACAGAGGTAGGACTAGCACTGGGTGACCTTCCAGAGACCCAGGGTGCTGTAGGAATGACTGGTAGCTCACTGGTGAGACATGAAATCTGTGTTATTAACTCTGGGCAAGAATGATTTATCCCCCATTCAACACCACAGTGCTCCTCTCAATCCAACTGGGGCAGGAAGAAGGGCTGTGTAAGCCAGGCATTGAATCCACCAAAACTGATGGAGCCAAGAAGGGGTCTGGTTGATCTCAGCCTCCGTCTCCCATGAGTGAGGGCAGGACCAAGGGATGCCAAGGCTACTCCCGTCTGTGCCAAGGGCCAAGGCAGCTGAAATGTCTCTCCCTGCCTAAACCTCATCTGCCCTTTATAGGTCTCTTTCCCCCTCCTTTCTTGAGAGCAACGAAGCAAAGTGAAAAACAGAGGCTTTATTACAAACAGTACCTGTTTCCATAGAGATTTGCTTAGAAAAATACACGAGACAAAGATGGAGGTTAGCGAGGAAAACACAAGGGCTTGTCCTTGTGCATCACAGGAGATGTCTCACCTGCCTGTGGCGTTCAGCAGCCTCCCGTCTACTGGATGGGGCTGAGTGCAGGTTCATGGCAGTCCACCCCCACCAGACACAGGAGCTGGTGTCCTCTGCCACAGCAGATCTTTGCAGGTCCTGGCACCCCCTATGGGGATGTCCCCAGCCAACCTTCTGCAGAGCTCAGGGGTAAATGAGAGGAGCCTGGCTGTAAAACAGCAAGAGGATTAAAGGCAGAAATGACATCTTCTTAAGGGAGAGGTTGAAAGTACGAGGAAGAAAGCTGCCATCCTCCCGCTGCCTGCGAGGGGCGCGGGCAGCGCAAGACCTGCCCGTCTGGCAGACACAACATCCCTCCCCACCGCTGCGGCATCGCCCTGCAGCACAGCAGCTGCTGGGAGAAACCTTCCTGCATCCCTAGCGATGCTGAGCGATGCTCAGCCTGTGATTCACCAGTCGCCGTTGCTGTTCTGCGTGGGATGGGACAGCACAGCCCCGGCGTCGGTGGCTGCTTCTGCCCAGCTCTCCCTTTGCGGGGTGTCTGCTGACGAGAGCCTTGCCCATCTCTTCTCACGTGGTTGGCACAAGCCGGGACACCTTCACCCCTGGAACAACTGCTGACACCAACGGCGTTATCAACACAGCGAGAGCTGCCACTTTGGTTTAACAAGGAAGATTAGAGAAGTTTCCTTGACCCTGCAGAATCCAGGATTTTCTTGTTCTCCTGGCAAATCATGATGCCTCGGGAGGAGATAAAAGCACGGATGCAATTAGATTCTCTCCTATTCGCCTTTAATCAGCTCTCTGAGGAAACGGGCTCTGTAGAAAATTGTTGCAAATACTTGATTATTTCCACAGCTTTCCAGAGTAAGGAAAGAGTTGCAAGACAGACAGGCAGGGTGGAGGAAAAAAGTGGGAAGGGGCAGGATTCTAAAGCAGTTCTCACCACCAGTAGGTGATACTGGCTCAAACCGATAAGAAGTAGATATTCCCCTCGCCAGGTAGAGGGGTAGAGATATGCTGGTCCCACATGTTTGGTAAAGTACATAAGGGGATACAAGCAAGGAATTAAATAGATAAGACTTTCTTAGACCATGATATGGAGAATGGATTGAGAGCAGCCCTGAGGAGAAGGGCTTGGGGGTGTTGGTGGATGAGAAGCTCAACCTGAGCCAGCAACGTGCGATTGCAGCCCAGAAAGCCAACCGCATCCTGGGCTGCATCAAAAGAAGCGTGGCCAGCAGGGCAAGGGAGGCGATTCCGCCCCTCTACTCCTCTCTCATGAGTCCCCACCTGGAATATTGTGTCCAGCTCTGGAGTCCTTAACATAAGAAGGACATGGACCTGTTGGAACAAGTCCAGAGGAGGGCCACAAAGATGATCAGAGGACTGAAGCACCTCTCCTATGAGGAAAGGCTGAGAGAGTTGGGGTTGTTCAGCCTGGAGAAGAGAAGGCTCTGGGGAGACCTTATGGCAGCCTTCCAGCACCTGAAGGGGGCCTACAAGAAGACTGGAGAGGGACTTTTTAAAAGGGCATGTAATGATAGGATGAGGGGTAATGGCTTCAAACTGGAAGAAGGTAGATTTAGATTAGCTATTAGGAAGAAATTTTTCACTCTGAAGGTGGTGAGACACTTGTACAGGTTGCCCAGAGAATCTGTGGATGCTCCATCCCTGGAAGTGTTCAAGGCCAAGCTGGGTGGGGCTTTGAGCAACCTGGTCTAGTGGGAGGTGTCCCTGCCTATGGCAGGGGGTCTGGAACGAGATGATCTTCAAGGTCCCTTCCAACCTAAACCATTCTATGATTCTGTGATATGTTGTCTTGAAGAAAGGCAAACAAAACCCAAGAGCATTGCCAGGGCAATGGCAGTGGGGCCAGGCTCGGGGATGCTGGCACCCCGCTAGCAAGGCCGGACTGCCAAGGCATATGCCTGTGCCAAGGGTGAGCTGTCCTCGTACCAGGATGGGGTCACAACTTACACTGTTTTCCTCTGCACGCCTGCTCCTCTGAAAGCAGAGCTCCTTCCCCTGCACACAGCTTGAACTTTTGGGAGACCATGGGATGAATTCAGGCCTCAAGGGGTGCTTGCTTCTCTGATGGGGAGCCAAAGATGGGTTTTATTGCCACGCTCAGCTGCATGGAGTCTCTCACCCATGTACTGGGCTGGTCCATGAACAAAGATATAACATTGCCTCCCAACAGTACGTCCCCGGAGAGAAGTGGCCGTTTTTATGGAACAGGGATGTATGAATGGTAAACAAATTCCTCAGCTAAAGAAACCCACGGATTCACAAGAAGAAAATTACAGCCGTCTCAAGAGGGACACAGGCTTCGCCGCTAAGGGAGACAGACCGTTTGGGGGCAAACGAACCTTCTTCTTGAAGAACAGCAATGACTCAGCTCCACCAGCCGGGAAAAACAACCAGACGGAGCTGGGCACTTTCTCAGCACAGGAAAGCCTCGCTGGAGAGGGGGCAGGAGGCAGGCGCCGCTCGTATCCAGCCTCCGTGAAGCACACGAAGAAGAAAAGCCAAGTGTCCTGCTGAGCCTTCCAGCCGGTGGGTGAGCCTTCACCATCACAACATCAATGCTCTCCTGGCCACCCTGGAGCCCTTGATGTCACTTTGATCCTGCTGCTCCTGGCAGACAGAGCGGCAGCCAGGGTAAGCCCAACTGCTACTAGTGCTACCCTCCGACAAGCGTGTTTGCAGGCACACACCGCCCACGGAGGGGGAGAACAGTGGTGTATCAGCTTTTCCCAACAGGGCTGGGAAATTAAAATGCAAACAAGATTATTTAGTATTATCTTAGCTGGGCACATTGAAAAATCGTCTGGCTTTTGCATTCCTGCAAAACAAGAGATGGCAGGGCCTCACAGCTGCCTCTGCTTAAAAAGAAAGGAATTCATCCACCCTTGGCTCAGTCTGCAAGATCAGTGCCCGAGTAGACGCGCAGCAACGGATACCTGCAGAGTGATAGAGCATCGCTGCGGAAAGGGTGAGGAGAAGCCTCTCTGCACATCCCCGCAGGCTTATGATGCCCACACAAGACAGCAGTGGCATCACCAGGAGCAGACCAGAAATTCGGGCCACTTGGTCCTCCAGACAGCAGCTGGTACTCCCAGGGGATGAGAGCCGTGAGTCTGGGTCATCTATCCGTGACAGTCCTAGCACTTAGCAGACACGTGGGGACAGCTGGAGGTGCAGTAGACCGAAGGGAAGAAGGAGCAGGTTTCATTTAAAAAACACGGACATTGTGCTCACTTGAACGGTTCAGTTGAAGTGACCAAAGCCCGGTAGGACCCACACCTGGATGAGCAGGTTGTCAGGCACGCGCTGTGATTGCTGGTGTGTGATTCAGCTCGGAGGGCTCTTCTTCCTGACTCAGTGCTGAAAGGTCAAAGCCGAAGAGCCACCTGGGTCCCTGCAGGAGAGGTTATTATGAGACACTTGTGGCTGTGGCTACTGGTGAGCTTAGAAAATGATAGAATCCCCTTTCATAGGGGATCTTTACCCTGCTGCTCCATGAAGCCCCTGCTGGGTGAGCTCACACAGCCGCTGAAGCCTTGTGGAGAACCTCAAGTCATCTTTTACAGCTGCAGCTGCAAAGCCATTGCCATGCAGCCTCTTTTGTTGCCTGGGGAAGCCGCACAAACTTCCATGTGACAGAAAAGCCACACTGGGCTTTTCTGACTGGAACACGCTGCGTGCACCTCCTGGGATGCAGAGCCTTGTGACATCCCAGATTTGACCATGTCAGAGCGTATGGGCCGATTGCTGGGGGCACTTTGATTATCGGTGGAAAGATTATTTTTTTTTTTTTAGATTTCATCAAAATACGTGCAGCCATCCTCACCCCAGGGAGCATCACACCAGCCAACGCGAGGCGCAGGCAGCCAACCAGGCATGCAAACAACCGGTCTGCAGGGAGCCAGCCTCGTGCCAGGCGAGCTCAATCTGCAAGGGGCAGGCAAGGCAGGCAACCGCTGCCTGCACGGCGAGCGAGCAAGCTGCCCGCAAGCGTCTGCTCTCACCAAAGGCGCACTCCGCTCTCCCCACCGCTGAGACCTCACGTCATCAGGTAACTCGTGCTCAGAGCCAGAGCCGGGGTGCTCAGGACTGGATAACCGCCTCTAGTAAAGCCTCCTTCTTCCGTCGATGAAGCTATCCGTGTCTCCATAAAGTAGGATTTGCTTCTCCCACCCTAAGCTGACATGTTTCAGGGAGCAAAGGCCGTCTCCTCCTGTGCGTCCAGATGGCAGCATGCTCAGGAGCCCCATCTCCGCTGCGAGGCAGGCTGTTACCGCAGCACACGGCAGCAGCAGCGAGCCCGGGGCTTCTTGACAGCACTGGAGGAGCACTGAGAGAGCTTTTGGTGCAAAAGTGACAGCGCCCTGCAGACATCTGCCACCCTGACCATGTCAGCTCTACGCACGAGCGTCGCAGCTCTGTGAAGGAGTGTGAAAGAGCAGCTGTTAGGTGGCAGCTCCCTCCTTTTATTTCCTCTAGGAGCAGCTCATCCTCATGCGCCTGGGGACTGTGTTTTTTAGGTCAGGGTCCGCATGGGTCACCTCCAGCCCTGCTGCTCTCTCCCCTCCATTTCGCTTTTGCCTTCCCTTCCTTTCTACGCCCGTCACCCATTTGGTTGCACAAGTGACATTTAATCCTGTGTTGCAGTCTATTCAGCCAGTGGCACCAAAGAAGTCAAGCCAAGCTGGGGTTTGGATTAATAGAGCAAAACCCACTAAAAAAATCCCACCAGCTGGTCCACCTCCCAGTTCCCAAGCCACTGCTTGCAACCAGCACTGCTGTGTTCGCACCGGGAGAGCTATTGGGTCTGCCGGCTGCCCAGATTGCCCCAGCAGGTCAGCGATATAAAAACTCATGGCCATTTAGTGCATCCACTGCTGAGTACACCACAGGACCCGGGTTCCTGCCAGAGCCCTGGAAATGCAAATTAAAAGATGGCTGTTCAAAGGAGATATGGCTGTTCAAGGGAGATTTTGCTGTTCCCAGGCTCTGCGCAGAGCCACATTTCACATCTGTCCACACGTGCCACAGCATCAGGCACAAAGCACAGGGACAGGCATGAGCTAAAATTCCAGCTGCATCTTGAAATAAATCTACCTGCAGTTTCACCCCTCACCTCTCAGCTGACCCTTTGGTCCTGCCGTCATCTGCCTCACTTCTCCGACTGCTCGCACCGAGGTGCGGTGGTGGACGGTGCCAGGGAATGACCCTGTTCAGAGTAAATCCTTTCTCTGAGTGTGCAGGGGTGGGGGTGGCTGGAGAAACAAGAGAAAAGAGGCTGCTTGAGGAAAAGGGGCTCTGTGGGCTGAGCTGAGCAGGAGGAGGACTCCAAGGAGGGTCCCCCTCAGTGACCCTGGCAAAAGGCAGCCCTCCCTCCCCTCTGCAGCACACCCTGGCAGGGGCCCACGGCATCGACACCGGGGTGGGGAGGTTGGTGGCTTGGCCACCGGCATTACTACACGGCCTCTCAGTTTTACCACATCAAAACAAGTCTCCGTGCTGTCAGACCAGGCAACACCAGGCCCATCCAGTCCAGGTGCCTCATGGGAATATCACTGCCATCCTCTGTGCCTGCCTGCATCCACATGGTGAGGGTGCCAGCACACCTTGGCTTGCCTTCCTCTTCTGCAGCACCCAGCCTGTGGTCGATGGGGCTCACTCCTGCATTTCTGTTGTGCACACGGGAGCCCTGGATTTACTTTAGGTTTCTGGAGGTTCTTATGACCTACAGAGAAACACGAATTCATGGAAAAATACGAACACTAAATAAGCTCCCCCTGCCTAAGCCCCTGCTTTATATTCAAGCTATCATGACAGGCGTTTGTCAGGAACAGAGGATACAGCGTTCTCCGTCTGCAACATGTCTCCTTATGGCAGCATTGGCAAAATCAACAACTTGTTCTACTCATGGCTGTGAAATTCAGCCTGGGAGGTCTATCTAGCCCTCCTGACCTCCAATTTACCAGCTAAAATAAGTTTTTGTTGCTGGGAGAAGAGCCAGACTCCCTCCCAGCGCTGCTGGAGCTTCTCTCCTGCCCCAGCTTGTTTGTGGGACAGCATGCTCCCAGCTCCTCATCACCCACAACACTATACAGGGGTGGCAGATCCATCCCCCTGCACCATGAGCCGAGGGAAGGAGCAGAGTATGGAAAAAAAAAAAAAAAACACATTTTTTTTCTGGCCTGATTTCCTCCAGCAGATGATTGCAGACCATCACTTACCCTCTTCCTTCCCAGACTGAAACCTGACCTGTTTTCATGGCCTGTAATAACATCTCTAAGTTAATTCACTGGAGCTGTAGTCATTTGTGTCCAAAAATATAGCTTAACCCTTTTCCCTGGATGCAGAGGCTGCTCCAAAGGGTAGGTTAGAGCCCTGGTGGCAGTGGGGGACATCAGGTCAGCCCCAATAAGCACGGCCCCAGCTGAAAGCCTCCTCATCCCCTACCAGGTAACCCTTGCGAACAGAGCAGAAAGGGGTTTCTACAGAAGGAAACTTTAAGAAACATGATTAAAGCATTCAGGCAGCGAGCTCTAGCTCCTGCCAAGACCAGAGGAGCAATGCCTCACCCACTAGGAACTGCTGTTCTCAGCCCTATGACCTTATGCCTCAGTCTCCTCACCTGTGAGCAGGACTGGACTCAGGGACAGTGAAAGCCTGTCCTGGCCCAAGGACAGACCCATCTCTGCAGTGAGTGGCTGCAAGTCCCGCAGGAGAAGGGCAGGAAAAGCCCCTCAGCCTCATCACCGCTATTTAAGAGGTGGCTCATAGGCCTCACCTGGGGAATGTGGCAGCTGGGAAGAGGTGTGTGCACAGCTGGGAATGGGCATCTGAGTTTGGAGCCGGCTCTAAGCCCTCTGCAGAGCATCTCACGGGAAGCCTGCAGGCACACTCGGTGCCGGCAGCTCTGTCTCCAAACCGCATGAGCCTTGTGGTGGCACGTGTGTGTTGGCGGAAGGTGTGTGCACGCAGCAAGTGCAAACAACAGGGTCTGGGAACAGCTAATCCCAGCAGGGGTTGCAGATTTTATTTCCAAAATCTCCTTCTGCTACAGTCTGCTTGCTTTGGCTGAATATTTCAAAGGGGTCCCTCTAGTACAGGGATGTGGTGGAGGCAGAGATCCAGAGGGCAGCAACAGCTTTATAGCCAGAGCTGATAAATAATCATAGAACAAGCCTGTGCTGCTATTAATTGATGTGCAGCACCCAGAGTTGGCAGCTAACCCCAGCTTTAGGCTGGCCGTCTCTATCACCCCTTTTGCTTGGGCAGGCGTGCTTAGGGAGCGCACACAAAGGAGAAGGAGGTCTAGCAAAAGCTGCCTGCTGTGGCTGAGATGACTTCCCAGCCATTAGCTGCTGTCACTGGAGTGTATCTCTAAAGCTCTTCCTTGGGCAAGGATCCCTAAATACTGGAGCAAAGAGAGCGATGCAGGAGAGGGGAAAATTAGCAAAAGCAATTAGGTGGGTCAGCCTCTTTTTGTCACGCAGATGGTGGTGGGCTGCATCTGGGACAGCATTAACCCGAGTGGGAGCGGGCAAACAAGCTGCAAAGGCCTTTCTCCTGCGAGCTGCCGGGCTCTCCAGCGCCCAGGGAGGCTTTCCTGCCGGGATGCTCCCGTGGTGCGATGCGGAGGAAGGCCAGCCTTGCTCAGAAACGTCCCGTCGGGTATGTTTAAACACCCACCAGCCTCTCACAGACAGCGGGAAGAAGCTGATTGTGTCAAGCGTCAAATCGCTGTCGCTAGCACAGGCTGAAAACCCACTCGAGGAGTTAATACAGGGAAAAAGGAGGCTAAGACAAGAAGAGAGTGGTGGCACATGTGACTGATAATCCCATCTGCCTGTTTCTCTGTCAGCCGTAGGTCTTAATCCCTGCCGGCGCTGCTGAGATGTTGCAGGCATGGAGGAGCAAGCTGGTTCTCCACAGCACTGGTCTGCCCTGCGCAAGGTGGGAAGATGTCCCTCTTCCCAAACCAGCGCCAGTTGAAGCAGGGATTTGCCAACACTCATCACAGAAATGTCCCCAAGCAGCAAAGAAGAGCGGGTAGGCGTGGTTGGCTGTTTCTGCCTGTCTTGCACCTTTTGTTGCCCTCCTCCTTCCTTGCTCCCTGACCCACTGGGGCATCTTCCACCCCTAAGTGATCACTAAGACCTGGGGGCAAGGATGTTTGTCCTTGCAGCAGGGTGGTCCACCCACCGTGGGACACGTATGGCTGGAGAAACCGGGCATTTGGGGACGTGGAGATCACGGCAAAGCCCCTATTCCCGGGACCGGTGTGGATAGCCTGGGCTGTGGGTGGCAGACTGGCAGTGACCTGAGGCTGTGTCCTCGAGAAGATGCAAGGATTTGTGGCCTGTCCCATTGCCCCCCCACATCGCACCCCCTCTGCTCTCACTTCTGCCGCAAAAAGCAGCTGTAGCTATTCCTGCCAGGAGGTGTAAGACAAGGCTTTGCCAAGGGGCAGGGGAGGCTTTGCTAATTCACAGCTCCTTCGCACAGCTCACGCTGGTTTCCTAATGCACTCCTAGCTGCTAAAGGAGGTGAGACTTGCTGATACAGCGCAATATCACATGCTGGAGGAACAGGGGCTCAAGCTGGGACAGGTCCTTAAAAAATTATGCCTGTGTAAATGAAGCCCACCCTTTGATCGGTGAGAAAAAACTAAAAAAAGCTTGATTGCACTTTTTCGCCCCCCCCTAAAGTAAATCAGCAAGGAAATGATAAGGCCATCTGCAAGCCCCTGTCAACGCTTCAGAAGCCAAGGGAAGGGGGCAGCTGGGAGCTGTGGCTCTGGCTGATGGTCCTGCACGCTCCATGCTTCGCCCAGAGGACCCAGAGGTGCAATGCCACGGCCCGAAGCCCTCGTGTTTGCCCAGGCACCATTTGCTGAATTTAGCATAGGATTAAACTCCACTGGGAGGTATAACCCTCGGATTTATTTCCTTCCTCTGCTCCTCCCCTTTTGGAAAAGAAAAAAAAAACAACAACCCACATCATTTGTGAGATGGCCATGATGCAGATCTGTGAAAATCAATCTGAAAATCACATCATCTATGGCAGATTACTCCATAAATTGACTGACTGGGTCCCAGGGGAGGGTGTGTGGGAGGGGGAGAG
Source organism: Anarhynchus alexandrinus (assembly GCA_008711295.1). Lineage (NCBI taxonomy): Eukaryota > Metazoa > Chordata > Aves > Charadriiformes > Charadriidae > Anarhynchus > Anarhynchus alexandrinus. Next base: position 3,766,279 of record VUYV01000054.1, read on the forward strand.
AGTCTAGCTTAGGCCTGGCTTTAGTAAACAACCTCACATCTTTTACCCTTATCCCTATTCCTACCCCTTTGCACCCCAAGTGGCACCAGTACCTTCACTGAGGTCCACTGGGATGGTGGAGCAGCCTGCCAGGTGCGTCCCCACCATGCCCTGGTCTTTATGATAGCTCACTTCTGTGCTGGACCACCATGGAGACATCCAGCTCTCAGCCCTGTGATGGCTTTGAGCTGAGAACTTCAGGTAGTTTTGGCTGCAGATTGCTGCTGCTGGGCTCCCACCTGCTCACCCAGCCCTCCCAGCACCCACCTGCTCCTGGCTAGGGGTGCTTGGCACCCAGAGAGCCCTGTTTTGGTGAGAGAAAGATACCAGCTTTGGAAAGAGAGCAATTAATGCTTTTTGCAATAATTTGGAAGGCAGAATTGTGATGGTTTGGGTTTTTTTACTGTCTACACAAAAATAGCAAAGGCAAATGCACAGTGGGTTCTTTTCTGCTCTGTGGCATTTAACCAGGAGATGGGGCAGCAGATACTGAGACAAGACAAGCCCACGGCAGAAGCCATCCCCTCATTCCCTGTCACCTGTAGAGCCAAAGGTGTCACAAAGCAGCTCCCAAAAATCTCCTGGGAGACAGTATTTGCCAGCTCGCTCTTCCATGCACTGGTAGGGCCGACTTCCAGGGCAGTCCACAGTATTTCACCTGCTCATGGCGGGGTCTGGCAAACACAGCCAGTGTGGACGTGCAGCACTATATCACCAAGCAAGAAACATCATTGCCAAGAGACATAAATAAATGAGAAGAATTAAAAATAGAGATGCTGAACCAGGCCAGGCCATTCAAGACCTTTAAGGAGGACAACCCTTGTGAGAGCATCTTGTTTCCCTGGGGAGCTACGATGGTGCCAGAAAGGAGCAGTGATTGCATGTGCTTGCCCATGGGGGAAGGATGCTCACCCGTGGAGGGGGGGGATGCTCACCAGTGGAACCATCAGCGCTGCCAGCCCGTGAGCCAGCAATGCCACGTGGCTCCCGGCATGAGTAAGCACCAGCCCCACTTCAGAGCCCACACACATCCTTGGCACCAGGAGAGCACGCTTGTAAGTACCACCGGAGGAATGAAAGGGAAGGGAGGGGGGGATGAGAGCCGCCCCCGGCATCTCCCCTCCGAGCCATCAGCTGTGTCCCCTGAGAGAGCAAACCCCTGCCCGCTCAGCCTTGTACATATGGATTTTAAACGCCTCACTGGGACTGGGAAAAAGGAAGACAAAAGTTTCATTCTTTCAAGTTTCCCAGTCCCTCCCTCTTGTCCTTTCCTCCCCTCAGGGGCTTGGGTTTGACTCCAGCAGCCTCACAGAATCACAGAATGGTCAGGGTTGGAAGGGTCCTCTGGAGATCATCTAGGCCAACCCCCCCGCCAGAGCAGGGTCACCTACAGCAGGTTGCACAGGACAGCATCCAGGTGGGTTTTGAATGTCTCCAGAGTGGGAGAATCCACAACCTCTCTGGGCAGCCTGTAACTCACATCCAAGTTTCCCTTGGTTTTGGAGGTTTCAGAGGGCAAGACCACAGTTTCATGAAAGAAATGAGTATGGTCATTGCCAGGCATTTGACCGAGGGGGTGTTTGAGTGCTCGAGGAACCGGAGCCAGCCTTCCCTCACATCCCCCCAGCATTGCACAGTCACCGGCATCCTGCCTTAAAAATAACCTGGGGAGCCTCTAGGGAAGATCCAGTGCCCTGTGGAGTTACAGATGCACTCAGTGCCCTGTGCCTTCATTTGGCTTTGTAGGGGACAGCAGGAAGAAAGCAGGGCAGCTACAGAGGGAAAAAAATCTAGCAAAATGATGTCTCTTCCCAGGAAGGATCTTTTTCCCAGGAAGAAGAGCCAGGTTATGGGGTGACGATTGGCAGCAGTGCCAGAAAAAGGACTGTTTATGTCCCTCAGGTACCTGGATGCAAGGTGAGATGTGCACGACACTTGCTGCAATGCCGGTACTGCAGGCAGGGACTGCTCCCGCATCCTGAGAGCCTGTGAGCCACCCGGGCAGCTCTGCCGGGACCCGGGGCTGGAAGGGGCCTCGAGCACCCATGGGTGAGGTGAGGGGAGTACACACAGGCCACGTTTTGGTGCTTCTGGTGGCCCTGTCCCCCACTGCTGCCCAAGACCTGGTGAGGAGGACCAGCCCCAGCACTTCTGCCAGCCGCACGCCAGCAGCATCTGTTTCTGGGGTACTTTTGTTCCCGATTTATCCCCTGTCTCCTGGAGCTATTATAAGCAGGTACAATCTGCATTGCCATTGTTATTCAGATGATGTACAGATAATTTTAACCTTTCTGTTCCATTTGTCAAGGGGCTTTTTTTAGCCTCTCCGCCTGCCAGGCAGAGCGCTGGCTCTCCGACAGCAAAGGCTCCCCGTTTTGCAGCACCAGTTTCCCTTGCTAGGGTGAAGCTCTGCCTTCCCATTCTCCAGGTATCGTTTTCATGGCCCCAGGTATGTTAGGAGATGTGGGGAAAGGCAGAAGAGGAGGTTAAGCACTCAGCCAGCTACATCCATCACTCATCCTTGCACCAGCCTGCCAGGCAGGGCTCCGCGGGATGTCCATCAGAGACCTGCATGCTCAGTCCCACTTTCAAAGCCTTTTGGGCAGTTCATACCTGAGACACTTACTTCCAAAAATGTCAATGCAGGAGTTCTGGCCCACACAGGAGGAGCTCCTCTCCTTAAACGGCTTCCAGCGCTGGTGCAAAGCCCTTCATGATGAAGAAGGCATCGCCTCCCTGCAGAGCCTTCCCTACAGTTAGGGGTGTAGATCACTTTTTGGGCTATAAAATGGGAATGTGCTTCCCCACCCAAAAAAGGATGGGCTTTGCCTCCAACCCCTGGCTGTCACTGCATCCATCGCCTGGGCAAGTGCCCTCAAAGCTGGGCCATCTCCTGGGCAATGTTCTTACCTAGTCTGTACACCTTCTGCTGAAAACATGCTTTTTAGCCCTTCAGGACCAGAAGAGTTGAAAAACAAACCTGGCAGCATTTGGAAAATAAAGGGAAAGAGTCCGAAAGTAAAGGGCAACATAAAGCTAGTTCCTATAGGTCGTGACGTTTGGGCTTCGTCCCCAGTGGCACACGCAGAGAGGGGCAGCAGTGCACAGGATACACACAAGGTAAGCTCAGCTCGAAGTGGTCTAGATGAGCAGAGCAATTGCCTTCATCCTTCCTTGAGCTCTTCTTGGCACAGCACCTTCCCGCTGCTGGGAAANTGTTGAAAAGCCATAAAATATCCCTGTCACCGTGCTCAGCCTGCAGACTGCTGCAGGCTGCTGACTCGTCTCTGACTGCCGGAGAACTTTTTGTGCTTTAAACAGCTCTGCAAAAGAAAAATATGAGGCCTGACTTCAGCATCTTGGCTTGACAACTCACCCGTGAGCTTTTGACCAGGCAACAGCATCTGAATCCACTTGACATCTCCCGGGCGCAGGCGTGGAGGGATGGCCAAGCTGTTCGGATCCCCCAAAGCCCTGTACCCCAGTAGGTTTTCCAAGCCCTTGGTTTACAGGCTGGTGCTCCCTTGCATTTCTCCAGGGATACGATGTCACCACGATGCTCTCAGCTTCCTCTGGCCAGTTTGCTCTGGTGACGCTGTTAACAGCTCCTCAGGCTTCTGGCCCCAGCCCCACTGGTGCCCTCAACCCCTCAGTGTCCCTCAGGTGGTATCTGGAAGCAGCCAGGCATGACCCATAGCTCCCCCAGGGTTACAGCCCTCTCTGAACATACTCCCTGCCTCTCTCCTTTGCAGCCCCCCGACTCTGCCTGGGGACCATAGGGATGCCAGGGCACCACTGGCAGGGGATGTCCCCTGTGCCCACACTGGAGAACACCCCATCCTGTGTGATGGGGCTGCTCAGCACAGGCTGTGTGACATCCCCTCCCTGCCATGGGGACCTTTTGTGGGGCTCCAGCATCTCACCCAGGGTCCCTGCAGCCCCACCAGCACAGGGGTAATGCCAACAAGACAGGGTCCATGGCAGTTCTTTACAACAAGGTTTTATTTTTCTTTCCTTTTGACAAAAAACATTGAAGTTGTACATTGCCGTCAGTCAGTTCGGTTCCCCGTTTGGGTCCAAACGAGCATGTTATGTTACAACATCCCACCCCAGTGCCTGGGGGATAAAGGCAGAGCATCTCCCACCCACCCCCCCCCCACCCNACCAACCCCAAAATGGGGGGGGGGGTCTGCCCTCCGACGCCTCACAGGGGGACAGGAGGATGGGGTTGTGACAGCCAGCCTGGAGGGGACAGCGGGGGTCTGTGTTCTGGGGCTGCCTCATTCCCCCCGCACACCCTCCGCGGTCCTCCCAGGAGCATTGCAGGGCTTCGAGCCCAGTCCCAGCACCAAGCTGGGAACCAGTTGCATGCTACTGGTGAATTCCTGCCTGGGCAGGGGCTTGTCCTGTGCAGGCAGAGGTTGAAACACATCCCCCGCTTTCTCATCCTCCCTCCCATGGTCAAGCACGGCCAGCAGCCACTGACGGTGAGTGCGGTGGCAGGTCCCTGCTGTCCGGGAGGTGAAGGAGATGTCCAAAAAGCCACAGACGAGAGATCGTACAGCAGCAAAGTGAGTCCAGCGCCTTGAAAAGTGAGACACAGACTGCAATGGCGCCTCAGAGCTGCTTTTCTTTTGCCTTTGGCACAGTCTTTTCCGTGGTTCTCCTGGGGGTTGTTTTTGGTTTCAGAGACGTGCTTTGGAGGTGCCACCTTGTCCCCACAGGTCCCTGCCTGCCCTCCCACCGCAGGAGCAGGACTGTGGCTATTGCAGGAGAGATAGGAACAGGCCATTCCCCCCCACCACCACCACCCCCCACCCCGAGATAAGAGGGGCTCTGGTTTGCTTCATACAGTTTCTGTACGTTAGTAAAACACAGGTCTTACATACCAAAAAGCTCTGGTTCGGATGCCACAGCCCATTGCCACGTGCGGGTGCACCCCGAGGGGCTCTGCCCCAGCCCGTACCACCACTGCAGAGCATTGCCGCACACCACTCGCCAGCCCCATTTTGGGGCCGAGGAAAGAAAAACACCCAAAGCTTCAAATCAGGATGAAACGTGCCCNATCCCTCCCTCCCACCCAACAGCCACAGACACAAAAAACCGCCTCCTCCCCTCCCCACGGGCTGTTACTCAGAACCCGGCGTATTGTCAGACACCTTTCTGCATTTAGAAGGAGACGATGCCAGCGCCTATATTTAGAGCACGTATGGCATCGCCTCCCCCAGCCCCCGGCACCACCGCATCCCCAGCCCCGGCCCCCACGCAGTCCCATGCTGTCCGTCAGGCCTCGCCTCCCCCAAACTCCAGCACAGGGAGCAATGCTCCAGCAGCTTCAGGTTGAAGCCACTAACTGCTCACGGGTGGCTGGAAGGTGACAGGCCATGCCCAGAAGGGGACAGGAAATGCCCATGCCACCGGCCAGCACCAGGGACCTTCCCCACAGCTGCATGGGGCACAGCTTGCCCCCAAGCACCAAGACGGGGGGTGCAGGAGCCGAGCCAGAGTGATGGAGAGGGCTTTCTGGAGAATTTTTAGATCCTTTGGCAGCTGGAAGTATCTGTTCAGGAAGCACAGGGTGAGCAGGAACGGCAGAGGTGCCACCCGCCAGCAGGGACCAATCAAGGCAGTAGGAGCTTTTTGGCCCCATAAGCGAAATCTGCTCCTTGGGTGTGCAGAGGGCAGTTTGACCATTAGAAAGAGGGGTTTTGGTCCACAACCGAGCCCGGGAGTGGGAAGCCTTCGGAGCTGGTGGGATTTGCTTCTTGCAAAGCAGAGCTCCTCTGGGGGAGCTCACAAAGCGATCGGGGCAGGGGCTGATCTGCACATGCAGGGGCAGGGCAGTTTGTGCCCATAGCATCTTTCAGTCAGGAGAAAATATGGGTTATTTAGGGCCAAAGCAGAGCCTGGCCAGAGCTGCTGCTTGACCAGCCAGAAGGGCTGGAGAACATCCCCCAAGGACCTGGACCACAGTAATAACCCGCAGCAGAATGAAGCCATGGGCAGGAGGAAGGGCAGGACAAGGGCTGTGCCACCTCCCCCTGCCCAGCCCAGCGGGCTGAAGGCCACATCCCATCTCCACACACATGGCCACGCCTGGTCCAACCACACCGACCAGACCCCCCACCCACGGAGCAAGCCTTTCCCTGAGGCTCCAAAGGCACAGCACTCTCCCGCTCCCCAGGACCACGCTCGGGCTGACGATGGACACAACTCACAGCAGAAACACGCCCGTGATCACCAAGGTGAGCCACCCATCACCACAAGGCCACCAGCACCACCCCAAGCTGGGGGGGCAAAGCATCGCACCCACAGCCGAGGGTGCACGCAGATTGTTAGAGCTGACAGCACATAATTACCAGATTAATTAACGACCGACACTGGAAGGTGGCCCTGTACTGCATTGTCAGTACTTGCAGGAGGTGCGAGCCACCCTGCCCACTCTCCGGACCACGATCTTCCCCAAAGCCCTGCTGGCCCTCAGACACCCACCTGCCCCCACGCCGGGGCCATGGGGTTTGCAAACCCAGCCACCCCCATGGCGGCCCCCCTCCAAAAGGGGTGCCAGGCCCTGGGATTGAGCAGGGGAAACCAAGGCAGGGGAGGTGCCGAAGCCGGGCTCCTCTGCCAGGAAGACAGATCTCAGGGTACCGTGATGCACGCACAACATCTCTCCCCTGTAGACACGGGAATCTTCTTTTCCTGGGAAAACACAGCAAAGAAGCCTCCGAGAGGTTTGCCATCACCCCTCCGGCACTGCTGGTGCCGTGCAAGCCATACCTCCAAGGATAGCCCCGTCCTCGTCCCTTGGGCATCCCGCTCCCGCAGGGACCGCACGGCACAGCTGGCAGCAGAGCTGCCCGAAGACCCTTCGCCACGACCACCTCTAATGGAGAAAATGCAATTCCCACCGCTGGAAACATCTGGGACAGGGCGAGGGGAGCAAGGTGACATTCCCAATGCTCTGCTACAGTGACGGGTGCACAGCAGCCCCCTGGGGCGGGGGGGGCTTGGTCCTGCCCCCACCAAACAGGGTGCGGGCTGTAAAACCCCCAAGGGGCTCCCCAGCATTGTCAGATGACTAAAACAAATCCATGTATGTGTATATCTTTATATATACAGCATATAAATATATATACACACACATACCGTATATACACACACAGGCACACCTAGAGTTCTCCGTATATAAATAAATATATGTCGGTGGGAGACAGGATACANGAGCTACTCTGGTCTGCCTGGTGTACCCCAAACCCTTAGCCCCCCGCACCCCGCCATCACACCTTGTGCCCCTTTTCCGGGCTGGATGAGACCCTTGGGGAGGGAAATTCAAAGCCACAGCAGCACGAGCCCAAGCGACAGAGCAAAGGGGGCCCCGGGTACCCCCTTGCTGGGACTCCCCGGCCTCGGGGAGCGGAAAACCATCGGGACAAACCTTCCCGGGGGTCCCGCTCGGGGCAGGGAGGAGGGCTGCGGCCGGGGGGGGCTCTCACTCGCCCCCCAGCACGCACGCCCAGCCGGGCCACTCCACCGCCCATCAAATGCTTCTCTGTGCAGAAAAAAAAAAGTGATAGTAATAAATGAAAGTCAACAGATTTTAATTTTTTTTTTGCACAAAGACTTTTTTTTTCTTTTTTTTTTTTTTTTTTTTTTTTGTTTTTTTTTTTTTCCTTCTCTTCTTTTTTTTTTTTTTTTTTTTTTTTTTTTTTTTCTCCNTTTGGGGTGGTTTTTTTTTTTTCATTCCCAGGCGTGGCGAAGAGGCATGCATTGGACAAGGGGCAGGGCGGCGGCGGGGCAGTTGGGGAGCTGAGCCGGAGCTGGGACTGAGGTGGGGGGGATCAGGCTTCTAGCACTTGTCGTCTTCCTCGGTGTCGCTGAGCACGTCGATGCTGGCCCCGCACATCACGCCCTGCCCTGCTCCTCGCCTCCGCCGCCGGTAGTGCCCGTTGGGCATCTGCCAGCTGTGCCGCAGCGGCGGGGCCGAGCCGATGGTGTTGGAGCGGCCGAGGCTGGTGGCGACGGCCGCCTCGAAGGTGAGCGTCTCCTCCTCACCGCAGTCTGAGGCGTGCGAGTCGTCGTGCAGGGCCAGGTAGGGCTCCGAGATGTAGCGCTGCGGGGTGGACTGTCGGCTCTGCTTCCCCGCTGGGGAGCTGGAAGACTCGGTCAGGCCGGCGGCGTTGGGCTCCAGGGTGGAGGAGAGGAGCGGGGAACCCCCCTCGCTCTCCTCGGCGGGTGGCGAGGCGTCTCCGGCGTGCCGCAGCATGGAGGCGTAGGAGAGGAGGGGACGTGGCTTGGGGGGCACCGGCGGGAGCTGGCGACGACCTCGCCGGGGGGTGCTGGTGTCCGAGATGGAGGGGATGGAGCTTTCACTCAGGGAGCCCGTTCCCTGCAACGCATCAAGACACGCTGGAGAATACAGTGGCGATGGGCAGCGCCGTGCACCCACTCCCCCACACCCTGAGCCTGGGGTCCCCGGGGCATCTTCCAGCTTGGATAAGGCCCCGCTACGCCCTCACCTGCCCCATCCCTGCCTCGGGGTCTGCTCCAGGGATGAAGATGGTGTCTGCTTTTGATGGGCAAAAGTAAAAAGCATCTGCAAAACTGCTGCGGGAAGAGCTAACGGCTCACCAGCTGCTGGTCTTTACGGGCAGCATCTCTGTGGGCTTCAGCACACTCAACCACTGGCATCTCCAGGCTTTTGTAGCTGGGACACCTCCACCTTGGCAGGGAGTGGATGCCACAGTGGTGAGAGGATCAGTGTGGAGATCTCCCACCTCCCCAAACGCTCTGCAGGGTGCCCGAGCAGCCCCAACCTGCTCAGCTCACAGGGAACACGGAGATGCCACTGTAGGGAGGAGAGATGGCGCAGAGCTCCTGGAGTTGGGGTTTATCTTCCCGGTTTTGGCAGGGAGCTTTTTCTACACCTCCCTTTGTGCTTAGGAAGGGGTTTCTGTCACCCACCTGCCTGTTGGGTGTCTGTGACCTGCCCTCGCTGGGTGACCGGGACTCACGCCGCCGCTCCGGCGACTCGTCGTGTGCCTGGGGACTCCTCTCCTCAGAGTTGCAGCGGGAGATATCGGGGGACAGCAAGTGCTTGCGCTCTTTGGATCGACCCCGCTCCCTGCCGCCCGAGCGATGCCCGTCGGACCGGTGGCCTGCAGGACATCCCCGTCAGTCCTCACCGTCCCCTCCCCAGGAGCGGGGGACGCTGGGCTGAGGTATTTTTTGGCATTGGGGGGGGGATGGGGGCTACCCGCCCTTGCTCACCCGTGTCGGCATTGAGGCGCCGGGCAGAGAGCTGGAGTGAGGAGTGGTAGCTGCGCCGGCGGGACTTGTAGGTGTTGTCGCTGCTGCGCTCCATGGAGAACTCATCCAGCCAGGAGCTGTTGGTGCGCTTGTCTCGGATGGTGGAAAACGATCGCCGCATCGAGCTGGTGTCTGTCACCACCTGCAAGCAACCCCGGCCGGCCGGGGAAGGGGTCAGTGCTGGGCAGGGGCAGGGGGGACGGCTGTTGAGCAATTGCTGGTTCACCCACCATCACTGGCACACCAGCCCCCAGGATGGGGAGAGTCGGGGGGTGGAGGTGGCCATCCCGAGCACATCCCCACCAAATAACCTCTGCACAAATCAGGGGTGGGAGGAAAGTAGGGTTTAGCTGTTGTGCTTGTGAGCTCCCCTGCCCCAGCCAGCTCGGAACTGCGCTCCACAAGCAAAGCCAGCAACTGTGGTTCAAGCCAAGGCGCCGCGTGTCAGGGGAAGAGCAGCAGCACCCCACCCTGGGTGTGGGGACACAGGGGTCACCAGACCATTGCCCCCCCCCAGCTGTCTCAGCATCCCTCCTCGCCTTGAAAACAGGACCAAGCAGAGCAAACAGAGACATTGAAGAAGAAATCATTGAGAGAGGGGGGATCCTCCAGTGCCCCTCGCTTGATGTTTATTTTCCTGGCTGTTGCCACTTTTCCAGTGGCAGCACTGGTCCTCCTTGGTCCTCCTTTATTCCTGCATCCCTTTCCCCTGCACTAATTCCCTCCCTCCACTCATGCTGTTATTTTATCATCCCTCTCCTTTCCTTTCTCCCTTCCATGCTTCTCCTTTCTACCTTCTCCTCTCATTCTGTCTTGTGTTCTCACACGTTTTGGGGAAAACATCACCTCCTTCTATATTTTCCTTTGCTTGATTTTGCCATTGCAGCCTCAGGCCATTCTGCCTGTCACCAATCCTCGCACCGTACCCTTTCTACTCCCATCCCCTCCTTCTGATCATCTTCCCCACAGCCAAATGGTCAATAAAGCCCACAAGGCAAAGCCTCCCTTCCTCTTCGCGCCCCACCAAAGCACCATGACATTTCACACCAGCACTGACACCAGGACGTCTGTGAGAAAGCAGACCCAGAGACTTCTCAGCAAAATCAAAGCCTGTTAAGAGCGTCTGTGTCTCGGTGGAGGCTGAGTACAAGACAGAACAACAGAGAAACCGGGCAGACAGACGAGGAGGTGAGATATGGCCTGGGTTCCCCTGGACAGACAGAGAAGCATGTGTGTTGGGACAATGGGAAAGGAAGGAAAAGGCATTTCATCACCTGGGAGATCATCTGACAGCCGTGCTGGGACTCCTTGAACTTCAGCCAGTGCCCAGGGCTGGAGGAAAGCAGGGGTGTCCCACTATGGGGGGACCCTGCAACCTCCCAGCGTGGCCCTGCTCCACCGTGGGCCTTCCACACGAGCCAGGAGATCGATACCCCTGGCTGCTCTCTGCTGCTGGTGTCCCCCGTGCAGGGGAACAGCAGCTCTCCTACTTGTACAGCACCCCAAGGATGGGTAGAAGCTCCAATATCGGGGTGCTGGGGAAGCTGTGGGGCTCACGAGACTTGCTCAGTGTGGAGAGAAGCCCCAGTGTTACCTGGTAGGCTTTGCTTGGACCCGGCACCCGTGGGGGCTTTGCTTGGTTTTACCTGGGGATCCACAGTGAGACGAGGCATGGAGGAGGCCCTCCCAGAGACAGCGTGGTCCTGAGTGTCCACGGGAAGGTAGTTGCCACGGTTAGAGGGCTGCACTCTTTGAAACTCCCTAACCTCTGGCTCCTGGAAATAAACACACAGCCAAGTTCTTGGGATGGGGTTGGAGCAGGGCAGCGCGCTGCTTCTGCCCTGTTTGCAGGGGACAGCCCTGCTCGCTCAACCAGGGGGCAGAAATTAAGTGGGCCAAAATGAGAGTCTAAGACATATCATTCATCACGTTGCCACTGAAAAATAATCTCCGATTCACAATCCATTGCAGGTGTGGTGCTCCAGGCTTGCCTGATGGCCAATTCATCTTGCACCTCTTCGGTGGCAGTGGAAACCCTGCCTGGATCTGGTGACGCCCTGACTGCCTGGGCTTTAACTCCTCCTTTTGCCAGAAGGGGACAAACATATGGGATTTTCTCCCTGACACTGCTTTAAAAGCTTTCTGGCCACATCCCCATTACAAGTAAGCACACCACCTGCGGCATCTTTGCGCTTTGGTTAATTCCCAATTTAGGGGTCTCTTTTGTACAGGACATGGTGTGAAGGAGATGGGCAGGGAGTGAGCCTGGAGATCTGCTAGAAGGTGACTTTATGGGGAGGGAGGAGTCTCATCTGCCACCTCTCTGCCAGCAGGACAGTGGCGTGGTCGGGGTGGCCGGGGCAGGGGACGCCCACCTGCGTGGTACACAGCTCACACAGAGTACTACAGACCCTGGGGACACGGACCGGGCTGGAGATGCACAGTGGTACAACACTGCATCTGACAAGCGTCGGGGTGGTGCGCGAATGCACACACACAGACATGGAGAGATATATATAGATATGTATATATATATATACACACACACACAGACAGACACTGCTGCTGCCGGCCGGCATGTGTGTGAGGCCGGAGGGGTGTGCTCCCGTCGGAGACAGTTTGACAGATCAGTTTGGGATTGGGGACACCAGCACTGACAACAAAATGAACATGAATCCGAAAACATCAGATACCATCACTCAGCACGGGGCAACCCACTGAAATGAGCGCTCAGTGGAAAAAAGAACCGCCTGTGAAGAGAAGGATATTTTACTGCAGGACATTGGACCCCGGTCACAGCTCTCGCCCCAAAAGCATTTGCCACTGCCTGGCCCCGCTGGCCAGGGCTGGTCCGGGGATGGCTGTGTCCCCAGTGCCTGGACAGAGGTAAGGGGCCAGAGTCCCAGCTGGGGGACACTTGGGGATGTTTGTCCCCTGCTCGGATCCGTGCATGACCCAGTGGCTGCCATCTCTCTGCTGTGCTTGCTGCCACAGGGGCAGAGAGCAGCATTCCACCGCCGTGCCAACAGTCCCACACCTCCCCATGTCCACCAGCATCCTCGCTGGGATTGCAGGTGAACGCCCACCAGGCAGTGTGCAACTTTACCAGAGACTGGTGCTCCTGGAACTGCCCATGGGCCGGATCCATGCACGCCAGCTGGAAGATCTCCTGCGGTGAGAGTGGGCTCAGCGAGGGGAACCCGCTCCGGCTGCTCCTGCAAAGATGGTCCAGCTTCAGGGAGGCCACAAGCCAGGTGCTGCCATCACTGGGTATCTCCTCTCCAGTGGCTCAGAGCAGGGGACCCCCCGTGCTTGCCCCCCAGGCTGTCAAGGCTGAAACCTCCAGGACAAACATCATGTTCCTTGGACATCTGAATTGCTGCCCGGGCAGGAGAGGACACCAGTGCCCCAGGTCCTGCGGCAGCAGTGGGACATCCCGAGTGCAGTGTCAGCAACTCCCACCATCTCATTCCCACCAGCCAGGGTACTGGGATCCCCCACCTATACTGCACCACCCAGGAAGCTGCTGTTCAACTGCTCTTGAGGTTGAGGTCCATCCCAGACCCTCTTAGGTAAGAGAATTTGCACTTAGTGCCAGGACGGTCCTGCAAGAAGAGCATCCCTGCAGACACCTGGCCATCCTCCTTGGCCACCTCTGCTACTGTTGATGATGCTGATGCACAGCAGCTACATGGAATCCTGAAAAAGTTTTGTGCCACGAGCTTTCTGTCCCAGACTGGGTTTCTGCGCTTCTTGGCAGCTCTTTAACCATCTGCGCATCCAGGTGCCAGCTCCAGAGAACAAAAGGAGGGCTACGGGAACAGAATATCAGGAATATCTCCCTTCTTCTCACAGCAATACTCACAGGCCTGAGAGGGTGTCCTGCTGGAGGTAAGGCAGAGCCTTTGCGTTCGAGATGATTTCCTGTGGCAAGGAGGATGGCTCCATGCGCTGGAACATGGGGGCATTTTTCTGTATTGAAGAAAGGAAGAAGCTGAGTCTGTAGGAAATGCAGATGAACACCCAGTGCTTCACCAACGAAGCCCCCACCACTTGGGAAGGTGACGGCGTGCTCATCTTTGCTGTCGGGGACCAAGGATGCAGGTACGCATGCCTTGTAGTCACCAAACCCCAACCTGTACCACCATCTTTATCCCTCAGCTGCATCTCATGCAGCTGGCTGCATATTTGGTTGGGACATGGTAGGAAGCAGCGAGGGTGTTCTGAACATCCCTGTCCTGCCCACCGTGTGCCCTCACTGAGCCTCACCTGCTCCTCCAGCTGCTGCCGCTGCTTCTTCGCTTTGCTCTGCTTGTAGTAATCCATGATCATCATGGCTGCATATATTTTGCCAACAGTCAGGTCAGAGGCTGAAAGCATAAGAGGGAAGAAAGTGGGGACACTTATGTGTTAACAGAAACAGCAGGTCTGAAGGCACCAGCGCGGATCTCAGGACAAGCCCTGCTGTGGGATACCCTGATGACCTTCAAACTCTGTTCACCACTTGAGAAGAGAGAGAGAGATGAACACCTAGACACTCCACGTGGAGATAAAATGGATGGAGATGGCTTGAAAGCATCATCATAAACCACCAAGACACGCATCTTCATCACATCATCATGTGTAACGGAGCAAGTGATGCTCAGCCTCCTGCCCTTACATGCTCCAGAGATGATTTACAGGAGCCTCTGGGTTTGGTAGGAGTAAATCACTGCAAATTTGGCATTTTTCAAGAGGGTTCCCAAGCAGCCAGGCAGAGAAAGGCAGAAGTCAGCCTGTAGCAACACAAGGCTTTTTCCCACCTCTCTTCCAGCTCTTCCACCTCCCTTTGGGAAGAAGCTGCTGTAGGTATGATGGAAACTTGGCAGGGATGACAGCCCCCAGAGACTCACTTTTTGGCATGGGTACCAACAGGTCAAGCATCTTCTGGGACAGGTGAGGCCAAATGGTCAGGATCTCCTTTTGAAGCTCAGAGTCCAACTGCTGCCAATCTGCACCACCTTGAACAGTGGGGAAAAGAAGTGGCCCACGTACATCAAGACTTGGCACCAGGGTCCAACTAAAACCACCCCCTTCCTATCCTGAAGTGAGGTTCACGAGCAGCAACCAGCTCTCTCTGGGCTGGGAGGGCCAACTTGCATCAGCGAGCCTGGACTCCTGCTCTCGCAGGGAAACTTTCCTACCATCCCTTCCATATGTGCCTCCATCTCCCCATCCCCTGCCCTCCCACTCAAAGCTGCCATCTTCAAGCTCGCCTTGGGTCCGTCTCTGCGGCTCCAATCCTACTCCAGCCCACACACACCTGCTGCTGCCCCACTTTCTCTTTGCTGGTGAGTGGATCATGTGCTGGTGAAAGAGCAGCTCCACTTGGTTGAAATCCTTAAATACTCGGCGATGCTGTGCAAGGACAGCAGAGCTCTCTGGACAGTAGTGAAAGGATTTGCTGAGCTTAGGAAGACCAAGGCTCAAAGGGAGCTGTCGACATGTGCCAACCGGAGACACCTGAGCCCGGGGCAACTCTGCCAAGTTGTAGGAGACCCTGGTTCAAATCTCTGCTTTACCTAGAGGGACTTGAACCCAAGGAACTGTCTCATCCCTGGGCTTTTGCTGCTCTCTTGCCCTGGGTTGGGCTTTCTTTCAACGGCTGAGCTGTTCCCAGGGGACTATGTATTGAAAATGGCATGTTTCTGTAGAAAGCTTTTGATCTGATGAATCAGAGTGTTTCCAGCAACAACAACAAAGCATGTTTTCCTGCTCTGAACATTTTATCTTCCCTGAGAGAGAGATTTCTGTTCCCCAGCCTTAGGAAGCCAAGCACATGTGATCTTTTCCCTCCTTGGTTTGGTTTTTTACATGGGGAGAAACAGGAATTCTCTCCCCCTTTACACAGTGGACATCAAGCTGTTTCTGCTCTCTAGAAGCAGCTTCTAGCAGAAAACTGGCCACCTCTTCCCTAAAGAAATAGATTTTTTTGTAGACAGAGGCAGAAATTTGCCTCTTCAAGGTAACCACGTCCATCCACAGGCCAGGCTCTGGGTGGCTAACCCCAATTTGGCTGTGAAGTTGTCAGCTTGCCCAAAGGATGAGTGCTGGTCACTCTGAAACCCTCCTGGCTCTGTTCCCTCTCTACCCCACCGACCTTACCTTTGGCAATTTTGATGTCCAAGGCTGTGCGTATCAGCGCCATCAAGGTGGAGGTAAAATGGACCGTCATGTCCTCGGCCACAGGCATGTTCATCAGCACCAGTCTCTGCGCAAGAGAGAGAAGAAAACAGCGGACGGAAAACAATATCGAAAAACACATCGACCAGGCTGGAGGAAAAGAAATTAAACATTAAACAAAAGGGAAAAAAAATAAAAATTAAAAAATAAAAAGCAACAAAGAGTGTCAAAACAGCACAGCCAAAAAAGAAGGGCAAGGATCACCCCGCCACCCCCCCCGGCTCCTTCCACCCCAGGACACCGGCTCACTGCCTTCCAGGGCTCCTCCTGCACCCCAGGAACGGCCCCTGAGCCCTCCTCCCCACAGCACCAAGGCTGCCACGGCACCTCCCGGCACTTTTGGGAAGACACGCCTGATCCATCAGGGATGCGGGCGGCGTGGGGAATGCTCGGGAAGGGGAGAGGGGGCTCAGGTTTCCGTTCCCGGGTGGTTTGGCTTTCCGGCTCTCAACCCTTCCCACCTGGGGCAGGGGAGAGGAGGGTCCCTAACCTTCAGGGACTTCAGATCAGCTGGATTCCTCTAGCATGCTACATCCTGGCGCTCCCTTTTTGCGTCTTTCAGAGATGAAGTTTGCCAGCACATGCACAGGGTCCAAATTATCCAAGGGTGGGGAAGGGAAGGAGGGGGAGAAAAAGTGCAGAAGGAAAGAGAGAAGGGCAACCAAGGCAGGTTAGACACGCCATGCTCCTTCCCCACCCTGGGCAGGCGGGGTGCAAACCGAAGTGACCAGATCCACTTTCCAGAGAGTATATTTTGCTTTGTGAATACCTTGGGTCATCCCTTCCCTGCCCATTCTTTTTCACCCGGCTTCTCGTGTCCTTTCCCTGCCTTCAGGCTTCCTATTTTCTCCTGGAAAAGCGTGATGGTGGATGGATGCATGCATGAACAAACGTGAGAGCTGGAGAGAGTGGCAGCGTGATTGCAAGTGTGCAGAAATCTCCCCTTCACTGGCCCTGAATGCTGCTGAAAGGGCTGCGGGCAGCAGCCCATGGCCAAGCTTCAGTTTGCTCCAGACCTGGGCAACACATTGCTCTGTAGCTCCGGGTCTTGTCCTAACAGCTGCTGCCCTCAGCAAAGCCACGCAGCTGCCACATCACATCCTTCAGAGCTTTCCCGTGCTCCTGTTCCATGCCTATGCAGCCAGGAGCGTGCTGCCCCTGTGCCATGAGCCATCTGCTGGCCACCACCCCAGGAGGAACAAGGGGGTAAAACTCAGAGACACCTTTTAAAGGCACCTGGCTTTGCCTTGCACAAGCCGTCCTTGGGATAGCTCATGCCGATGCACCTGGCTCCTCATGCACTACAGAACTGCTCCTGCAGGATATGTCCTTGCTGCCCACCTGCTTCCCATCTCCATGGGCTTTAGCCCTGTTTTGGCGCTGGCCGGGACAAGGATTGTTCCACGCCCAGGGCACGAGCTTGGGTCAGTGAGCTCCTAAGGACATCTTGCTCTCCCAACTGTGCTACGGGGTTGCTCCTCACCCCATCTTCTCTAACCCTCCCATTTCCACGCTATTGCTGATTCTGCTCCTCTTCTTTCACTGGGGTCCTCCACCCCAGAGCTCCCTGGGCTTGCGAGTGACCACGGCAACGTCACATGCGTGGGCAGTGGAGACCAGCCAGCATGGCCAGGACTCCTCTGAGCACACCAGGCTCCCCAGGAGCGAGCTAAACACACGTTGGATGCCCCCAACGCCTCCCCAGCTTCCCCCAGCACCACCTCCCGCAGCTCCCTCAAGCCCCGGCTCCTGCTCAGCTCTAGCCCCCGTAAAAGGAAGGGTTGATCTACCTTATAGGCCACTTTGGAAGGACATCTCTTGCCGAGGCCTAGCGGTGGTGACATAAGAGTCAGCATTTCATACATCTCAGTGTAATGGATTCGGCCACTGCTCATGAAGGGGGAAGGGGAGGGAGGGAGATGCAGAGAGAGAGGAGGCATTCCCAGAGAGCAGAAAAACGTACAAACAAAAATAGTACAGGAAAACAGGAGAGAAAAAACAAACGGACAAACAGGAAAAGAACAGGAAACCCGTTAATCAAGGCAAATCATACATGAGAGACTGTCCTGATGTGGATTTATAGCACTGCTCACACAGACCCAGGAATGCTGGCAGAAAGCAACTCACCCCTCTCCTCTCTGCTGCTGGCCTCAAGCGCCTGTCTCGCTAGCAGTCTGGCAGTCCTTCTCTGGTCTCAACCCCTTTCCTAAAGCCCTCCAGCAGCCCCCAACTTGTCCCACAGGTTCCAGGGCTGTGTGCGAGTGGTATAAATCAGATACACGGCACTCAAGCCATGGGTTATTTGAGATAACGGCGGTTTGCGCCACAGTGCTCTGTGGCCTCCGTAGCGTCTTCCCTCCCGGGGGGAACCTGGGTATTGCTTTGCATCGCCACCTAACCCATAGCTGGAAGGCTGTGTATCCCCAGCTCATAAGGTCTATGCAATTGGGAGGCAGCGTCTTGCATAGAAGGCAGTGGGCCAGGGTCACTTGTCAAAGGAAGATGCCCAGTTGCTTCCGTCTGGCTCTGCGGATGGACCACTTTCCCACCATGCACCAGTGCAAAAGGCATGCTGAATTGGCTGAAAAAACAAAACCGGGAGGAAAAGTTGTACATGCCATGCTCCCGCCCTGGCTCTCTCCCACATGCGGCTGCAAGTTCCACCAGGTTGGAGTTTAAAGAGTCTCAGCAGAGGCAGCTGTTTGGGCCTTCCAACATCAGGGTTCATTTGGGTTTCCCAAAGGAGGCAGCTAGGACAGACCCCCACCTCGTGCTCCTCTGCTCCGTCAGGACCTGCCTAGGATTGCTGCAGTGGGGAATGCTACCAAAAACGGGCCACCCGATGACGCCTTGAGCCCTCTGCCAGGCAGAGATAGTTGGGCTGTGTCTCCCTCTCTCTGCACATCCAGGAGGCCACTCAAGTGCATCTCTCAGGGATCCTGGGCTCGGCCATCACTTCTTCCCTTCATGCCAGGCTTCTGTCCTGCACTGCAACGTTCAGGATGGTTAATTGGCAAGGACAACCTCGCAACAGGCAAAAGCATCGACCCTTACAGCTGGGCTGGGAGGATGCTACTTGGAGAGGAACCTGTCTCAGCTGGGGTGGCCTGGGAGAGAGGGCACTGCCGAAAAATTAAGCACTCCCCACGGCATCCTGGCCTTTTCCCTACCCATGTGCTCAGAGCAGCATGGAAAAGGGAGAAGAAATCTCCTCTTCTCAGGGGTTACCACTGGTTTGGAAGCAGACTCCTGGCCAAAGAGGCCCCCGCCAAGATAAGTCCTGACATTTTGGATGTGAACTAAAGATGGCGATGACCCGCAATGGGAGCTGTTTGGGGCGCAGGCCCAGAACAGGCTGGGAAAGCGATCCCCTTTGAGACCTGGCACACTTAAAACACGTAGGAAAGAGGATCGATAACAACACTGGAGACTATTAAATGTGATGATCAAGAGGAAATATCCAGGTCCAGGAGTCCATAAGCAGCGTCTTGGCAGAGCTGGATGTGCACTGACTCGACGTGTCTGAAGAAGAGAAGACGACTTCAAAATTTTCATGCTCAAGAACTCTGTGCAAAAAGGAAGCAAGACAGTGATCTTCCACCCACCCTTCCTGGCAGGGGGGATTTTAGTGTACCCACCACATATCAGACACTGTTTTTCATCCTGAGATTCTCCACATAACAAAGGAGGGATGGATTCCCATGAAAGGAAGAGTTTGCATCAGTAACCAAGAAGGACTGCACGAGAACTGTGCTGTTCCCACAGACAGGCTGCACACTTTGCTGCTTCTCACAGCAGAGATCTTAAAGTGTTCTGAGCAGCACAGCTGTGTCCAGAAACCACATCCCCATGGACTGAAGCACAGGAAGGCATGTGCAATGCCATCCATCTGAACAGGATGCCTCCCAAGAGCTGGTCCCAGCACGGGCACATCCTTGATGCAAGAGCTGGCCATCTGTCCTGTGTCTGGATGGAGATGTGCCCTGTGGCTATGACACAGGGTGGCCTGTAAAACCAACAGGCACTAACGGCTCGGTCCTGGTGCTCTGAGAGAACCCTGTGAGTGATGGAGGAGGAAATCAGGGGGACATCTGTCCTCATGTGGTTAGGAAATAAGTACTGTGCCGTTACAGGCTGTTAGGAACAGAGCACCAGAATAGCAAGTGATGTGAGAGTAGATTCAGGAATAGGAGATGTCCACAGGGACATGAATGTCTGTGGAGTATTCGCCTGACCCATGACCATCTCAAGGCTAGTTTTAGGGGGCAAAGGTGATGCCCACCCCCTTGGCTCACTTTTGCATGACTGCTAGAAGCAGATACATTGAAGAAAGGCAGAGATAGCCCCAAGGAGTAGAGCTGGTTGCCAGGATGCAGTCCCAGCAAGATGTGATTACAAGACCTGCTCTCCCCAGCATAAGGACAGAGCTTGCTGGACTTCCACGAGAAGTCTTCCTGCATCAATGTCCCTTTGTTATCCCACCTGTGGATGACCTAGCGGGTATGCTTCCATACCATGCTGCACCCCTATGCAGCATCCTGAACTTGCCCAAGCATCATCTCTTCTAAAGCAGGCTGTCCATCACTCCGTAAACACGTTGGTGTGAGTTTCTGCAAGTTGTCACTGTCACATTGCCTGGTAGAATAGGGGCGTAGGCTCCAGGAAGGTGAACTTGTGCACTGTGATGTGCAGGGCAGGCTCACCAAACTGAAAGGTGAGCAAGTTGGGTTGGCATTTTGGGATCTGGACCATGGTGGCAAGATGCAACAACCACGTGAGTTTTTCTTCTTCATCAGTTGCCTTTTGGGAATTGTTCCAGGGCAGTAGGAGTCCCTGAAAATCTCTCAGGTCCTTGAAATATCCCATGAACAGGGAGGAGAAGACAAAGGTCAGACAAGGAAGAGATGGGGATGGTCTCCCTCACACAACAGCAGAAGTTGGTCTCGCTCTCTCTGCCTCCCCTTGAGTTTATCCACCTTCACTGCTCTGTCCATTCCACAGAGTCAGCAGAAAGCCCAGACTGCTGCAGAGCTCTCTCTTCCCAGGAAGCATTACAGGTACCCGTCTGAGCACCAGGCGATCCAGCTTAGGAGAGCAGCATTTCCCAGTGAAGCCCTGACGTCAGTCAAGAAAGACTAAAAATTCCTTTTCAACATGTCTTCTGTCTGCAAGGACCTGAGCAAGTGTCCTCAGCAAAGCTGCCATCCTTTGCCAGGGATGCAACAGAGAAGAGTGGAAAGATTGCAAGGAGCCCCTCCTTGAACAAATGAGTCATCTGAGATTCTTGCAAGAAATCTCTTATCCCTAAATAACTCTTCATAAATGAGGTGACCAAGCATCCAGGCCTTGTCTTGCTTGTTCTGCTTTACTTCTGGTGGTCTACTTCAAGATTTCAAATGTGTGTATCATCCCCATGACCAGCTGTGGAGGGTGACAGACCCATTCCAGGGATGCTGGCTGGAAGAAGCATTTCTGATGTGGTGAGAAGGATGTGGTGGCTACACCACGCTGAACCAAGGAACCCTCTTCCTCTGCAGAGCCAAGATCAAGGGCCAGGGGTGTCTGAGCTTCCCTTGTACATCTCCTCAGATGCTGTGAGGGAAGAACAAGCTCTGTGGTTCATCCTTTCATGCCATGGACACAGACATAGGTGTTGTGGTGCTTTGGAGGAGGCGGAAGGCACAGGATTTTGCTCAACTGTCACCCCAATATAAAATAAATTTTAAAAAATAGTGCAAGTCAGACAGGCACAAGGAGGCCAAATCGCTGCCATGGACTCACAGCCAGCAGCTGGGACATTGGCTCAAGCAGGAGAGGAGCTGTTGAGCTCCAGGGATGTGCCCAGGTGCCACCACCTCCCTGGCAGGTCCAGCAAGATAAGGGCGAAACTAGCAAGAGTTCTGCTCCCCAGAGACATGGTCGTGTGTCCTCCAAGTGCCACACTTGAGGAATAGTCTGTTGGGCACAGCACAGTGTCCCCTAGGGAGAGGGGTCACCCTGGCCTCCCCGTTCTACCCCTGGCCCTCACTCTCCAAAACAACGGCAGAGTCACCAACATCCTCCTACCTTTGCTTCCCCCCTTTCCTCCCCAGGAACAAACCACAGCTATGTCCCCCAAAAAAACTCCTGCTCCCATGTGAGGGCACTTTGAGAAGTCAAGCAAGGACAGTGGCATTTGGCCTGGCACCCTTCGGGGGCTCTCTGCGCCGATGGTGGTGGGGCAGGGGGCTAGCTGGAGGACGCAATTTGTAGAAACCCACCCCGGGAGGCTCTGAGCCCCCCCTGGCCCCACTCATGCCTCCCCTCGAGGGGGACAGCTGCTGGCTCTGGGAGGCCGCGGACCTCTTTAAACTCGAAGGAAAGCAACATCAGGGTTCCCTCGGGAGGCGCGGTGGTGGTGGAGCAGGGGGGAAGGAGGGGTGGATGGTGCGTCCCGTGGCCAGGTTGTGGCGGAGGACTGGGAGGCAAACCTTGCACGCCACCCTGTAGGGGCAGTTCTCTCCTAGGCCCAGAGGAGGCGAGATCACCCGTACTAATTTGTACATATCCTTATACGAGATCCTGCCGCTGCAAAGGAAGCACAGGTGTGTTAATAGGACACTGAGAGAGTGGAGGGGAGGATGGACAGCTTTACTGGGGGATGCTGGGGCCATCTGTGGGGCAAGACCCCCAGGGGTGTATGGCTCTTCTTCTGGCTCTGTCAGACCCAGAGAGGGGAAAGCTGTGAGCACCAGCTACTGCCTTCTCCACCATGAGTCAGCTCATACCTCCTCACACTGACCCATCTTGACCCTGGAGAAGGGCAGTTTTGGTGGGGAACACCACCCCATCCCCCTTCCTCATTGTGTCCCTGGCCACCTACGCTTGTTGGGAGAAGGCTGGAATTTTAGACAGGGTGAGCCTACAGCTTGGTTGTGTTCTAGCCACCACGAGCCCTTTTGATGAAGTTATGTCCTGTCACACCAGCAGAGAGCCTGTCCTTGCACGGCCAACTCTCTGGTCCTCACAAGGTCCCAGGGAGCTTGGCAGCTGAGTCACTTGGATCTCCAATATCTGGGGAACCTGAGACGGGGAGAGATAATGTGACCAGCTGGTGACCGGTGGCTGAGGCACTAGCACCTAGGTCTCTTGCGGTCCCGTCCTGTGCTCAGACCACGCTCTGCCAAGGGTACACATTATTAGAAGCAAACTCTCCCATACACACACCCCTTCTCGTCCACAGAAGCACATCTCCCCAGACCCGGGTGCAGTCATCACAGGAAACGGCCCGTGTCCCTCCTGCACCGGCTGAAATAACGAAGCAGTCAAAGTGGAGAGCTGGCAGGAGAGGGTGCAGGGGCCGTTGGATGCTAAGCTCCCCGCTCCACTCCAGACCAGAGCCCTTTGGGAAGTGGGACCGTGTGGGGTGGAAGTGCTGAGGTGCAGCATGCTGCAGCCTCCTGGGCATCCTTAGACAAGCTTGAAGGGAAACCACATGAGGAGGCAAAGAACAGCATTACCATCCTAACCGGCAACTTTGCCTCTGGTTTCTCCTTGCTCTTCTCCCATCCCCTCTCCATCACTGGCCAGAGCTAACCCAACCATCTGGGCAAAACCCATCCCTGAGCCCTTCTGGTGCTGGGCAATCTCCCTGTGAGACCTTCATGTGATGGTCCCGGTGTCAGGATACAGAACTGCTGCCCCACTCAGGTGGTTGGACCCATTCAGATGTACTCACCCGTTCCTCACCCAGCAACGGGTGAGCAACCCTAACCAGGGCTGCCCCCACAGGCCCAGCACCACCAGCTCGCCCACCACCACCTGCGCACGTCCCCTAACCACTGTCTACATATCATGATGAAAGACCACAGCTTGCTCAGAATCAGAGGGGTACATGGCATCGATAGGACAGTTCAGGCATACTTTTTCAGTGACTGTCCTGGAGACCCAGGCCACCCACATGGGGGGTGAGAGTCAATGAAGTACCTGGTGTGAAGAAATCCTTCCCAAAAACCATAGGCGAGAAGCCCCACACCAAGCAGCTGGATGTTTCACTTCTCTCACCTCCTCTCCTTTTTCTAGTTGTCCATCAGGACATCTACTCACCTGTACTGACCTCTACTCCTTGCACAAGGCTGTGTCTCCCACTAACAAGCAAACCCACCTGCCCATGGGGACCTTGCACAGCACCAAGAGTGCTGGAGGAGGCCATGTGGGGAGGAACCTGGCCAGCACTGAGCTGCATGGGGTTGGACAGAAACAGTGGACAAAACTATGCCAGGAGCTTAGTATATCAGGCATAAAAAACCATCTTGGCTGGAGCTGGTCTCTCGAGGGGCAGCACATTAGGAGTGGAGGCGAAGAGTCTCCAAAGGGAGCACATGTTGTTGTCAAGGGCTCTCGAACTAAGATCGCCCACGCTCCCCAGCACAGCAGTGGAGGGTCATGGCTCCAAAGAGGCTGTTGCTGGGGTGGGGGAGGGAGGAAGGGGCCACAAAAGATGCCCTCATAGCGCTGGGGCAACATGCTCCCAGAGGTGCAGAGGTGCTCCACACTGCTATGCTTGGGATGCTCCAGACCATCCTGAGAGGAGGGGTGGAGAGCGGCTCCTCTGCAGCAGCAGGAGCAGAGCCAAAGCCCAGCCACCAGCAATATGAATGGCCACTGTGAACCTGTCCCATTGCTGGGAACATGCTGCTGGCCTGCTGTTTGCTGGGGTCCTCATCAGCAAAGGTGTGAGTGCAGGAAACAAAGTCCTCCCATCTCAAGAGGGGTGAGTGGGCTGGCCAGCATAAGAACACAATTCCCCAAACCCATCAAACACACTCCCACCAAGGTCCTCTATAGGTGACTTGGCAGTAGTCCAGCAGACCCCCAGCATCTTCCCATTGCTGGAAACAAGCCACGCTCAGCCCCATTCTGATGGGGAACTGTGGGTGCTGGGGACCAGGCAACGGAGCCGGTCTTAGGGCAGAGGCACCCAGCTGGTGGATGGGGATGGGGAGGGAGGCTGAGAGGGACCTGCCTGCTGGCCAGGGAGGAGAGAAAGAGCAGGAGCCTCCAGCACTCAAGATAAACACCATGGCAAACTGTGAACTTCACCCAAGACGCTTGTGCCACCAGGCATTGTAGGAACCGGCTGCTGCCCTTGTAATGACTGCAAGCGAGAGCAGCCCTTCCCTGACCATCCCAGGTATCACAGCTGGTTTCCGATAGCAGAACACAGAGACGCCTGTTTAAAACCGGCTCTGAGAGGTTGCTCAGGAGAGAAGGAGCTGGCTACATACCACGCTGCTCTGTCATACTCTGCCCAGATCCGGACAAACTCATCTAGATGGTGAGGTCCCAGGATGGAGGAATCCCGAGTCAGGTATTCAAAATTGTCCATGATGACCGCCACAAACAGGTTGAGCATCTAAGTGAAAGGAAAAAAGGCAGAGAGAAAGGAAAGTAGGGCTAGAGGCAGCAGAGATGACCTTATGGTGGGGATGCAAGTTGGGAGGCTGAGGAGAGAGGCCCCCAGGGCTCTCAGGGAGGAGGAACTCACCAGGAAAGAGCAGAAGAAGATGAAGGAGACAAAGTAAACGTAGGCCAGGTCGGTTCCACAGCGCTCATTCTCGTTCTGCCCGGATGTCGCCGTCGTGTCCGGCTCACAGCCTTTGCCCTCCAGGCAGGACAGCATGATCTCCTGCCATGCCTCTCCTGTGGCACTCCTGCGCCCAACACAGCTGTGCTCAGCAGCTCATGGTGGCACAGGATGGACCCGGGGCAGGATGCCCCCAGAAGAAACCTCACAAGAAGCTGTGTAATCTCCTGCCCAAACTAAATACATCTCCAGCGTGCAGAGGAGTGAGGTACTGGATCAGCAGCAACCGAGCTGGACCCACACAAGCACAGCCATGCCAGGGTGTAGCTCCCCCCAGCCAGCTGGTCCAAAGAGCTGGGAGACAGACATCCTTTTGGGGGCAGGGTGGGGAAAAAAAGGGGTTCCTGAGTTCCTGTGGCCATGTGTTTGCCCAGCTGGTCTCTAGCACCAAAAGCTGACATCCACCTAACGTCCTGCGGCGAGAACCTGCCCAGCCCAGCTCCTGGCACGCCTGTACCCAAAAATGCTGCCAAAGGAGTTTTCTATGGTTACTTACCTGAAGAGGAGCATGAGGGAGCCCAGGAAGCTGCGGAAGTTGTTGTGCCGGTTAATGTGGCTTTCCTCATCTAGTTTGATGTTGCCAAAAACCTACAGGAGGGAGAAAAAGGGCTCAGTTATCCAGACAAGAGCTCGGTGGCCAGGGAAGCGGCTGCACGTGCGCCTTCACTGCAGGGACCAATCCTGTCCTAGGTCCATCACCCTTGGCACAGCCAGCCCCCAAAGCAGGTGACATCCACCGTCTCTGCGCAATCCCCCATGGAAAAGCACCCCAGCAAACGCACGCTGGTGCACAGCCAGCGCACTTGAGGAGCTGGCGCCGAGCAGCCATCAGGGAAGGAGACTCTCCTCTTCTCGGCAGGGATTTGCGGTGGGCGGCAAAGGCTGCAAGAGGCCGAGCTGCCATGGAAACAGGAGCACGGAGGACCTGGGACCAACCGAGTCCAACCGCTCCACGTCCATCCCTCTGCTGCGCTACAGGCGACATCCAAGCACCACGTGGCAGCCGGCGGTCTCGAGCACGCTGGAGGGACAGGGATGAGCCGCACCACCCTGGGTGGGTGCTGTGTCCTGGTCCTGGAAACTCCCAGGGGCTTTTCCTTTGGTGGGGAAACGGTCCGTGATGCTGAGGTTGGGCACAGCAGCACAAACAGGATGGGGAAGGGCTCAGTGAGGGAGGGACAGACCAACTGCTGACCCATCACGGACGGCCAGGCACCTGGGACTACCGTCCCCAGGGCCAAAAGAGGCAATGAAGCCCCAAATACGGACAATAGCCTAATAACGACCCATAGCCAAGGCCGTGGTAGGACATAACGAATGTTCTTAAAGTGCCTCAAATAGGAAAAATGTGCTGTTATTACTGTTAAATATTTATTCCACTCTCTGTGAACCTAAAAATATACTAACTGCAGAGTATTTTTTTCCCTGTACAGGTTTTTTGGAATGTGTAATTGTAGAATATTTTCTGCCTCCAGCTATTTTGCTCAAATAACGCCCACAGACTTTACTGCTTGGGGATTTGTTCACAATGGTGTTAAAAAAAAAATATAAAATAAATCAAATACTACCACACGGCAGGGAGGGGGGTTGAGTCAGATGGCGGTTGTTTAGCGCAGAGAACACCTGGAGCCGGTGCCGAGATGTGTAGGACAGAGCGGCCAAAACCAGCCATGCGACTCTCTTGGGGCGGGAGAGAGGGGGTGGAAGAGACTAAACACCAGCGCTGCCAAGCAGCCCGAGCAGGGGGCCACTGCGCTGCCTGCTGCCTCCCCAAAATCTGCCTGTCCAGGCAACGGTGTCGGGTACTGCAGCAGCTCACTCATCAGGTGGCTCCAGATCCCGAGCGTTCGTCGTCGAAGATGCTTTGTCAGATCCTCAGCGTGGGATTTAGTCACCACAGAACTGAGCCAGCCCCACGGCACGTGTGGAGCTGAGGGTTTTAGCTCACGTGCTTCTTATTTACCACCTGGAGCCGGAGAAGCTAACATCTTCCCATGCTCTGCAGACCTCCCACCATCTGGTAGGTCATCACAGGTCCCTAAGCACGAGAGCCCAAGCAGACCATCAGCAGCACGGCTGCAACATAAACCCTCTGCAGAGGGACAAGGGGGACAGCGGGCTGCAGGGATCACCACCATGATCCGGCTGTTCAGAAGGGAAGGCTGCTCACCAGGTCCCTCACGCATAAAATCAATCTCTGGGGGCTACTAGGGAGTTGGAGATAGGGTGTACTTTCTAAAACAAAGGGGTGGCAATTTGAAAGCGGCCATCATGCAGGATGCCCAGCTGAGTCCCCAAGGCCACATCTCTAAGGGTGCAAGTTGGGAAGGCAGCTGTGGAGCTTGACTGAACAAGCCCACGGCAGCTCCCCCAGGGATCATGGCTCGGCAGCTCCCAAACAAGCTGTTCCACCCTCGGGACCTTGCCGGACACCGTGAGTGAGTGAAGCAATGACAGGCAGGCACAAGGCTGGCTGCTGTGCATAATGCTGAGGACACGCTGGTCCAGCCTGTCTGCGCCAGAGGGATGCACACTGAGATGTCTGTGCTCACCTGCATCCCAATGATCGCGTAGATGAAGAAAAGCATGGCGATCAAGAGGCAGACGTAGGGGAGGGCCTGCAAGATAAGCAGATGAGTCATCTCGTTTAGCAGAGGTCCAGCTCCAGAGGAGTACAAAAAGCACAGCGAGCAGGTAAGCTGTGCCAATCCGTCTCTCCTACAAGCCAACAAGTCAGCAAGACCTTGGGAACAGCCTGCATTTGGGAGCAGCACCCCAACACCGTGGCCTGGGAGGAGACAAGGGCACATGGGACTTACCTTGAATGACTGCACGAACGTCCAGAGCAGGATGCGGATGGTGTAACCCTGGCGCAGCAGCTTGATGAGCCGAGCAGCCCGGAAGAGCTTCAGGAAGCTCATGTTGAAACTGCTGGTGTTCACCAGCTAGGAGAAGATGAGAGGGTCAGAGGGAGGCGGGAGCCCCCCACCCCGCAGCCGTACGCCCCGCTGCTCCCAGCCCCCGCTTCACCTTGGTGTCCGTCAGGATGATCTCCGTAATGCTGCCGATGACAGTGATGAAGTCAAAGATGTTCCAGGTGTCCCGGAAATAATTCTGCAAAAGGAAGGAGAGAGGGACCATGGATTTGAGCTCGGCCATTACAGGTCTGAAGGGCACTGGGCCACAGGCCAAGGCTGCTCATGGGCAACTGTGGCAGCGGCAGAGACCTCGCTGCCCATTTGTATGCAGCCACGGTCTGGAGCATTGTCCTGCATGTGAGATGGTGGCAGACCTGAGCGTGTCTGCAGTGAGCAGCTTCTCCTGGGAGATGACTCATGCAGCCAACAGGTCACCCTGGTGAATGGGAGCAGGAAAAGCAGCCACAGCTAGCCCTGGTCAGGCTGCAACAGTTCATCACACCGACCCTCACAGCCATGAGGCTGCTTTGCCCTCCTCTTTGTGGGCACCCGGACCCACCTCAGCCCCTGTTCTTTGTGCAGCAGCTGGTGCAAGACCAGACTTGACCATGGCTGGGGCCACTGGGAGCAGGGAAGATGGCTAGAAACCCTCCTGCTAGTGGCTTGCATCTCCCAGTATGGGTTAGAAACAGGAAAGAAACTATAAAAGAGCAAATCCGACAGTTGCTCATAAGCAGCAAAGAGTAGCTGAAGAATGTTAAGAGTGGCTTCAAATCTTTAATGAGCAGCTGGGGATTTGAGGACTGTGAATTAAGCAGGGAGGTCTCGCTGCTGGTCAGGTCTGGTCCAACCGGTACAGCCCAAGGACAGCAATGCACCAGCATCTCGTGGCTGCCGGGGACAAGGGACAGTAGCCACCAGCATGATTGCAGCAGCAGTTGACTTCAGCAGAGCCGCTGCACAGCACATACGTGGTCCAGGCACCAGAGTAGCACAGAAACAAGGCAAAAAGTGAAGCAATGGTGTGGCTTCCCCCACCAGCATCCAGCAGTGGGAAGTTAAATGAGAATAAAAGGAGCGATTCCAACCTAAAAGCAGCTTTCAGGCTGGGACCCAAAATAAATAGCAACAACCTCACATTATTAACACCTTCCCTCTGTGATCTGTGCACTGCCAAAGTCCAAATTAACACCCTTGTCAAGAACAGGAGCAGCCACTCACCAGGAAGCCGAAAGCGATGATCTTGAGGACACACTCCAAGGAGAACACCATGGTAAATGCGATGTTCAGGTACTTCAGGGCCAGCTCATAGGTGTATGGAGCAGAGTAGTACTGATGGAAAGAGAGAGACATTGCTAGCCAGGAGAGGGCCTGCCAGCCTCTTGGCTGATGACTGTCCCAGGGAAGACCTGCAGTGGTCCATGTTCCTTGCCCTGGGTGCCTGAAGACCATCTCCTCCTTCCCCTCTCCACCCCTCTCCCAGGACAGCTGCCGCTCCTTCTAAGAAGGAAGCACAGAATAAATCCAGATCTTTCTGCAGTAGTTAAAAGGCCATCTCATATAGGGAAGATCTCGTCTCTAGTTTGGGGCATGTGATGTTTCAAGTGACTATGCTAAGGGAATACATGTTTTGACCATGTCTCAAAACATCTCCCAGAAACAATCAAAATACCCTCCAGTCCCATCCTGACCGATCCTCCTTCTCCCCACCGCCCCAAACAGGACAGGCTCACTCTGACCAGCTCACCTTCATCATCAGTACCACGGTGTTCAATGCTATCATGGCCATGATGGTGTACTCGAAGGATGGGGAGACCACAAAGTGCCAGACCCGGTACTGGAAGGTGTGCCGGTTCTGGGGCATGTACCGCGTGAGTGGCTTGGCGCTGATGGCAAAGTCAATACAGGCCCTCTGGAATAAAACAACGTGCATCAGACCCTGGCCGATGGTAATGCGGGGGTTGGTGGCTGCCACACTTCTTTTCTTCATGCGCTGAGCAGGCAGGTGGCTCACATGTTTCTTATACCTTTTCAACATCTAGGGATCTCCAAGCTCACAAACTGCAGAAAACCCACGGAAACGTCCTCTTTCCCCCTCCCCAGACTGTACCTCATTCTTCTCCAGACTGCACTCCTCCATCATTTTGTCTCCTTGCTCTTGGAATGTAATAATGATGAGAGCCACGAAAATGTTGACAAAGAAGAAAGGGAAGACCACAAAATAGACGACATAAAAAATGGACATCTCCATGCGGTTGCTGCGACTGGGCCCGCGGTCCTCCTCCGTCACATCCACTGAGTGCTGCAGCACCCTGTGGGCAGACAGGTGAAGAAAAGCAACCAGAGATATGCCCATCAGGAATGCCACCACGTGGCACTTCTCATGGGACCCACTTTGTACCCACTCTGTCCACAGTTGTAACAATGATAACATACATCTCTGTCTTAAACGGCTTTACAAGGCAACGCTTCTAAGAGGCTACAGCTTGTTTTATGGTGCTTTGCCTGTGCCCCTGAAGGAAAATAGATTTTCCAGTGCCCCACATACAGAGAAAAAAATTGCCCAAGCTCACACCAGCATGAAGAAAGGGCTAGTCCTATGGTCATCTATAAACTTGAGCTAAGATACACCTCAGGGCCACACAGGAGAAGGGATTATCCATAATTCACTCCCTAGGGAAGAAACTAACCCCAGCCATGGTCCCAGCTCTTTTGTCCTGACATGATTTCTTGTCCTTCCTCTCCTCCTCCCTGCCCAGCAGTTCCTCTCTCAGTCCCACCTGGCTGTAGCCAGTTATTAACCCAACCACCCCAATGGGGATATGTCCACCCTAATTCAAGGCAGGTGGATGGAGCAGAATACTCACTGGGGCCAACCCTCGCCGGTGGAGACTGTGAACAGGGTGAGCAAAGCCCAGATGATATTGTCATAGTGAAACTCATGGCGTTTCCATTCCCGGCACTTCACTTCCATCTTGTTCTTCTCGTGGTCCACGTAGTTCCCTCTGCAAGGTTGGGAGAGAGCAGTGACCTCGCTTTTTATGCTGCCAGACTATGAGACAGTGGTTTTAAACCCTGGGGGGAAGCATGTGTGTGCGGTGGGAGGGGGCACCTCTCCTCCTGCACGGCTGGAGGGAGAAATGGGGAGAGGCTGGATAACAACTAGGGGGAAGGAAAGAAAGGGAAGGCAAAAGGGAAGAGAGAAGGAGGAAAGAGAACAGAAGCAAAAGACAGGGCTCTGCATCCCGCATCCCATGCCAGGATGCACAGAGCTGACACAGCAATAGGGACAGGGCCTAGACCATGCCGTCCGCCCCAAGAGACTACGGCCAAGACCAAGGATTTAACTGGGAACCACAGAAGACATTACCCAGCACCCTGCCTTTGCCAGAGGTGTCAGCAGCATCGGACCTACTGAACAGGGCACCTACATGCAGTCCTTCTCCGTGTCCTTAGAGCTGTCAGTGCAGTAGAAAAACTTCCCCTTGAAGAGCTGGACAGCAATGACAGCAAAGATGAACATGAAGAGCTTGTAGACGATGAGGATGTTGAAGACGTTCTTGAGGGAGGTCACAACACAGTCGAAGACAGCCTGCAGGAGAGGGCATAGCTCACCTTGGGGAACCGACAGCCTTGGCGAAGGGCAGGACCAAAACTTTCCTCAAGACTGCCATGGGGAAAGACATTTCCCTCTCCTGGGGTGGAAAGGAGGAAAGAGCTGGGCCTTCTCCCAGGCAAAGGGCTATTTTATGAGTGAGTTTAACACCTGGAGTACTCCCCAGCACACGCAAGGCCACCGAGCAGCCCCTGAGACAGCAGCAGGGTTGCATATTTATATCTTCTGACGTTCTCTGCAACCAGGGCAGCAGACAGGGGACAGCCCCGATGATGCAATTAGCAGCACTCAAGACCAATTAGTAAACACTCCTTTGTTTCCAATCACTGCGAATAACTAGGCAGAGCAAATACCTCTGCCTGCAAAAGCAGCACCTCCCCAGGCTGCGCTCTCAGCTCTGGTTCTCAAAGCACTTTAAAAAAAGAGAGGAATGTCCTTATCCCCACTTCATGGTGAAGACAGAGGTGTCAAGAAATGAACTGACATAGGCTGAATCTACCCACTGATGGGGAAGAAAAGCCGGGGTCAAAACCTATGTCTCTGGGGTGCCACCCTTGGCCCCACCCATCAGCCAAATAACCCTTTGTGAAAAAAACTCAGGGCTTGCTCGGTCTCTTACTCCTTTCTGGCTCTATTCCCCGTCAGCTAAGGTAGGGAAATCCATAATCCTACCCGCACTGCATAAATAATCCCTCTTTTCAGATGGGAAATAACCCCACCGGTGGAACACCATGACAGCCCAGCGCACAAAATCCCAAGGTTTTTGCAAGCTGCTTTGGTGGGAAAGACAATGAACTTCGGAAAGAGATTTGAGCTCTCCCAAAGCCAGGGAAGTCTGTTTTATCAGGAGAGCATCTGGGCTTTGCTGCCTCCTGTCCACTCCAGCTCCACTTTCCCTGGCAGAGGAACCTTGCCTCTGACACCTCACAGAGTTCCAGGCTTGCTCTTAGTAACTCATTGCACCTCCAGACATGAAGCAGCCTGAAGGGCATTGCATTTGAAAACGGGGCTCCTAAAACACAGCAAATGCTTTGAAAACTACTTGTTCATCACTCACAAGCAAATCGATGCGTGTGGTCCCTGCACCCACCGGTCCACACTGGAGAAGACAGAGGTAAGGCAGGAGATGGGAATCATTACCTTCAGCTTGGGCAGCCGCTTGATGGTTTTCAGGGGCCTCAAGACCCGTAGCACACGGAGAGACTTGATGGTCTTGATATCCCGGCCCTTGTTGGTCCTACCGTGTTGGAGGGAGGCACACGCACCCAAAAATGAAACGGAGAGACAATAACCTTGCAGACCCGGGCTTTTCAACGGCTGACAAGCCTGCTCGCATGCGTGAGGACAGGAATGGGAGGGCCACATGCCGTCGTGGGGGCCCGCACTCACAAATGTGTGACTGCTGAGTGCTCAGCCCGCCTAAACCCGTCTCCTCCAACACACGCGCTGACAGCTGGCAGAGATGAAAAATAAAGCAATCTTCTCCTCCTCGGGATGAGCCCCTTTCCCCTTCGCTGGGGAGCAGCAACCTTAACAAATCCCCTCATTGTGGGAAGCAGCGACGTGCCAGGGCAGGGGATGCAACGGTCTCTCCGAGCAAGGGCAGCTGCCCGAAGGGCGCTGTGCGACACTGTCCTCCCCTGTGTCCCCAAGCCATGCCGCTCAATGGGGCCAGGAGGTTTGCTTCCCTACTGCAGGCACGTGCCGTTAGCAGACAGGGCTTGCAAAAGGCCCCCCACCACAGCAAATTGTTTTCTACTGGTTGCAAGAAATTAATAATAAAATGAGGGAGATGCACTCAATGGGGTCTATGTACAGGGTGCTCACCAAGGGTTTTCCATTCTGGTTTAAACTCAACGTTCATGGTCCTTACATTCACCTAGGGAAGCACTAGCTCCGTGCTTGGTTTCTTTGCACAAATGCTGTCTTACGGCTTTCTGCCTTACTCCATCAGTGCTACCCAACCTGGTCAGCCTGGTCTTCCATCTCACAACATCTCAGCCCTCTCTTCGCTCTCCAGATCAGGGCTGCACTTGCCTCCACCCCAAGTCAGCTGAGGGAGGCAGAGCTTACTATTAGGATTATTTAGAAAAGCAGCACTTCATGACCCTAATTTCTTGAAGACGGTGATTAGTCCCAACCACAATATGAGGGGTTTTTTCTTGTCTTTTAACTAAAGCCCATGAGCTAGATGGAGCAGAGAGGTCCTGGTGAAGGTGGCACAGTTGGTATCCATCGGGCACCCTCAAAAAACATCAAGGAAATTACTTACAAGAACAGCCGCTTCAAATTACACAGCTCCTTTGTGAGGGTTAATGCAACAAGGAGCACAATAATGGGCTTAATCATTAAGAGATGTAAACAAAACCACTAATTAATAGCCCTCCCTAGGAGCACAGCCCCACAAATGCATAGGAAGCAACTGTACAAACAGCCTCGGGGCCCACTTTGCACCTCCCATCTCCTGCTTTTCTAAGCGTCAGGGCCTGGGTAAGCGGCTGGGGCATCCAATTCGGGACTGGGGCATCCGACTCGGGGCTGGGGCATCCGATTAGGGACTGGGGCATCCGACTCGGGGCTGGGCTGAGGATTTGAGGGCAGCGCTCAGCTGGCACAAGCTGCCACCATGGACAACTCAACTGAGGCGGTTTGCATCTGCTGAGGAGGGACCTCTGCAGACCTCAGGAAACATACTGTGGATTTGCTTGGGATCCAATATGGATATGGGATATAGGGCTGGATAATGCTTGGAAGAAAGCCTGCCCTTGCTGTGTCTACAGCCGAGGCTGATCTCTCCCCAGCCCCCTGAGCTTGGCATGAACCACATCCCATGCCCTTGGAGGACATCCACGCTGAAAGCACCCTCTTCCAAAGGAGAGGGATTGCATTGCTTGCAAAAAAAAATCCCTCCTGCACTTTTCCAGAGCACACCACCTTCGTGCATCCCAGGGTAATACATGGGTGTGTGCAGAGCAGCATACTCCAACCTCTGCAAACACAGCTAAGGGTCAGCATGGGTGTTGGACAGACAGACACCCGCCTGCGCCCATCCCACCGCGCTTCCCCAGGGCAGCACCCCACGGTGACCCGCATGGCATAGTTACCCCAAAGCATTCCTGTCGGTGATCCAGCCCAGCAGCCAGAAAACAGCACCAAGAGAAAAAGAGAGAAGAGAGGAAGAAGGTAAGAAATGCACCAGGGAAGCTGCATGGGGACGACTTGCAGCCTCTCGGGTGCAGGGACCTTGCGGCAGCCCTCCACCACCCCACGCCTGGGTTGAAAGGCACGATGAGTAGACCACATTGTGTCCTCCAGCACAGGGCTTATCTCCAGGGAGAGACTGCCTGCTGCAGGTTTTGGGAAGGGAGCGTGTAGTGAAACCTCTGCTACAAGAGGAACCTGTGGAGAGCTGGATGGTGGGTGACAATGGGCAGGTGTGTGGTAGTCCTCAGCCAGGAGTCAGGGGAGACCTCAAGGCTTCGCCCCAACCAGCCAAAGGCAGGTGCCTCTGAGGGAACCTACCTGCAAGGCCACAATAATTCCCATCCAAACAGGCTAACTCTGCTCAATCACTTCCATTAATAAATCCACTGATTAAGAGCCTGAGCTGCAGCATGGGATCTCCTGCAACCCAGCAGGACATCCGTTCAGACAAGCCAAGGTGGTCTGCAAGGTCCCTGGTTGTAACCAAACCTCCATCCTTGCTTGAGCTAAGTCCCTGCCACGTGCACACAGAGGGCTTAGTACTGGGGACAAAGCCTATGAACTAAAACATTTCTTAAAAACTGTAAAAATAACCCCAGGCCCTGGCAGCACGTTAGTGAAGCAAGTGGAAGGTGTGTGGAAAAGGTGATAGTTTAATTCTGCAGCACTTCTGTGACGGGATATCAGACCTCTGTCCTGACATGCCTCACATCAGGTTATTTTGCAGTATGTAGGGGTCCCTCTTGCTTCCAGACACCGGTGCCAACGAGCACAAGGAGATGCTGCTCAGCAAAGAAAGACCCACTTCTGCTGGGTACCTCTGGGTGGAGAAATTCCTGCCCTTGCTCACCAGGCGAGACAACGAGGACTATGCACTGACCACCACTCAAGCTTTCCACCAACCTTTCCATCTCTCAACCTTTCCCGCTGCTGCAAACCCACAGGCATAGGCATCACCACTTCTCAGCAGCTCTGCAAAGCCACAAGCGAGCGCTGCTCCTCTGCGCAATGCCTCCTCAGAGGGTGCCACGGGAGGCAAAAGCGAGCAGCGTCTTTAGTTATGGTTCTGGTTATTTCAGCTAATTTAATTTGAACTCTGTGGAGATTTATGGTTTTATATTGGGCTTTTTATTTAGGCTGCGTTAGGATTGACGTATTAACTTTCCATGCGGAGAGCTACAAACGAGCCAAGATGACCTCTTGCTCGGGATGTACAGGCTCCGAGGGGGCAGTGGACAAGCCACGAAGGCACACAGGGAGATGGCTTTATGGGTGGACACTTGCTTATTGGTGATTTCGATGTAGCAACTGACGGCCGGCAGATAATGGTAGCACCCCTGGACCAGTTCAGAGACCTCCTGCTGCACCCACAGCTACCCAGGACCACCACAAGAAAACCAAAATGCAGAGGGGAGGCAAAAAGGGCAGAAAACCCAAATGGAACAGCATGTTCCAGCACTTCTTCAACCAGGAGGGGCCAGACCTGGTCACCAGCCTCTCTCAGCCACATAATTGCTGAAGCTGCTCCATGGGCATCGCTTTGCCCACTCAGTGCCACGGAGGCGAGGAAAGGGAGAGGGAGGACACATCCCCCTCCCTGCCCCACCTCCGCCCCACATCAAAGAGATTATGGAGGGAGAAGAAAAGGAGAAGGATTTAAACATCACAGCCAGAGTTTTCCTCTTGAGACTGGGATGGAGGGGTGGATGGAGGGAGGGCGGTGGGTTGGGCCATGTATAGTTGGCGAACATCCTGCAGCTCCTGGGGCCACAGCAGTGATGGGCTGCCAACAGGAGAGGCAGGTGTCCTTATAAATGCTTTATAATGTATAAACCCATCGGAAATCGCTGTGGTTCTTTTGTTCTCTTCACCCCCGAAGCCATGAGATCACCTCCTCCAGCAGGAGCCACCGTCAGAAGTGGGGGAGAGGGACAATCCTGCAGGTTTACATTATAAAGAGCCCTCGTCCGTGACACAAGCAACTCAGTATCTACCCAGCTACAGCTACAAGAGTGGGCAGGTGACATAGATGCTTGCTGCAAAAGTACGTGGAGGTGCAAAGACCTTCTCTGTGGGAGGGGGTACAGTGCTGCAGTTGATGGAGGAGCTCGCCCTTGAGAATTCAGCTGTCCTGTGCCCAAAGGGACCTGTCCTTCCCTTGGGAGGCTGGGTGGAGGCAGGCAGGTGGCAAGCGGGGCTGAAAGGGGCACAGCAGCTTCCCCACATGCTTGGTGCTGGCACATGGGGACCCCGCCAGGTCCCCAGGAACCGCGCCACCTTTTGGTGGGGGAGGCAAAGGCACAGTAAGCACAGTAAGCACCAATTACTGTACTGTTAGCAGCAGCGAGGACACCTGTCCACCCAGGAGCAGGCTGAGCTGTCAACCTACCCTCCTTCAGCCATCAAAAAGTCTTGATGAAAGGTATCTTGGAATGAAAAGGCTCTCTTGTCCTCTTAAATCCCCACAAACCACCCAGCGCGCATCTTCAGGCTGCTGATGCCCTCAAGCCCCACCTCCAGACATGCTCTGAGGGGCTGCCCTGGCAGAGGGCATATCAGCCAGACCCTGGAGATGCTCGATCTATCCTCATGGTGGCCTCCGTGGCCTCCCAGGGGCTCAGAGCAGTGTCCCCAGCCAGCAGACTTGCCCCATGCTCTTTCCCCATGCCAGGGTCTGCAATCAGACCCCAGCCCTGCCCAGATGGCTAGTTCATCCCTGCGCCAAGTGAGCTGAATTCTCCTGTGATCTTCCAAAGGAGAGAGCAGCAGATGAAAGCACCGGGCGAGGAAGGGGCTGAGGAGGGTGAGGAAGGCAAAAGCAAAAAGCCAGGGAGGGTGCAAGTGGGCGAGAGTGAGGGGAAGGAGCTGCTGCCCGGCCAGGGGTGAGATGGGAGGGATGGATTACAGGCTGTAATCCATCGAGTGACCTCAGGGCTCGGACTCAGCCACCCCAAGAGCCTCACACGGTACCTGAGCTGTGGACAAGGACAGGGCTCCAGTCTGCGCCGCTGCCAGGCCCTCCCCTCTCACCAGCACTACCGCCACCGCCGCCAGTGTCAAAGGCACAAAGAGAGAACAACAGCATGACAAAGGAGCACAAGCCTCTCCTCTCTTCTCCTCTCCCTCCTCAGGCACCAACGGGGAGCCATGTGCCCCAGGGACCAGGGGTGGCCCTTGCCTGCAGGCATCATGTTGGCATCCACTCATCCTTCCTCAAGCTTACGCTGCACCTCCTGCCCCCGCCGGCAGCACGGAGGAGGGCAGAGCAGCAAACGAAACTCATCCCTGGACACTTCTCCCCTCCGTGGCAGGGGCACTGCAGACGTCGAGCCACCCTGCACCCACCTGCGGAGGAGGACACGCAGGCGCCACAAGCTCAGTACCAGAGCCCAAACGCAAGGCGATGCTCAGCGGGGACACACTGCAGAGCAAGCAGGTAGCACCCTGCCCTCGGCGTGATGCTGCAGCGGATGCGGGCACAAACCCCACTGGCCGCATCCGCATCCCTACAGGGCTCCAGGGCAATGCTCCCCCCTTGGAGCAGAGGAAAAGCTACTGGCTGGGGGTACCAGCACAACCATGTTCAGAGGGCAGCCCCACCTGGCAGGCTGCTGCTTTTGCTGTCTCTGAGAGCCCCGAGATGCGTAGCACACGTATAACTCCAGCTCTGCCACCCTTAGGTCTGTTTTCCTCTCTAACAGCCCCTTCTGACCTCTTTCAAGTCCACTTTCACCACCAAACTCTTCCTAGCATCTCCAGCTTGCCTTGCCTTGGCCCCTGCCTACTTGCTCACCAGCAGTTGACAAACAGGGAGAAACCCATCTCTGGAGCTATACCAGTTT
Organism: Anarhynchus alexandrinus; assembly: GCA_008711295.1. NCBI lineage: Eukaryota > Metazoa > Chordata > Aves > Charadriiformes > Charadriidae > Anarhynchus > Anarhynchus alexandrinus. The sequence goes on from VUYV01000054.1 coordinate 3,805,054, forward strand.
CAGGTGCCAGCAGCACAGCTGGGCTTTGCAGTCAGCCACGCACCGCTGCCAGAAGCCATCCCAGATGCAGAGCAAAAGGGTGTGGAGAAACCCCCCAAAAATAAGGGGTTAGTAGCCATAACACACAGTTGCACCTTCCTCCCACCCCAGCCAAGGGAAGGCAAAGAGCTGACAAGGACGACGGCCACTTACGCCAAGGCGAAAGCCACCAGCGCTCCCACCACCACGATGAAATCCAGGATGTTCCAGAGGTCTCGGAAGTAGGAGCCGTCCTGCAGGATCAAGCCCTGATCGATCATCTGCAGGGGGGGAAACGGTGAGAAAAACAGGCAGGGAACGAGCAGCTCAGCCATCAAGTGGAAACAGCTGCAGGTTGTGCTGGGGACAAGGGACATCACTGGGGAGCAGCGCACCTGTCCCTGCATCCCAGGTATATATCAAGGATCATTATATTTTGGGAGCCTAAAAACTGATAAAAGCAGTCCTGAGCATTCTCAACCCCCACTCCTAAGAACCAGGCTTTAAAGTCTCCATCACCCAAATTTAGGACCAGAATTGAAAAACTGAGCTATTTCCCATCTGCTGCAAGGACGCTGCGGGACACAGCATCCCCAGGGCAGCCAGCCCACAAGGCCTCTTACCTTGATAACCATCTCAAAGGTGAAGACGCCGGTGAAGACGTAGTCGAAATACCTCAGGACCTGCAGAGAGGGGGCACGGGGCGCTCTGCAGCTGCTGCCAAGCAAACGGGCTCACTGGTGCCCACCCAGACCCCGTTACCATCCTGCTCCGGGGCTCGCCTGGCTCAGGTGCAGGCAGAGGGTCGGTTTGCTTGCCCCAAACCCAGCCTGTTCCTGAAGAGTTCAGGATGGCCATAAACCCGGCCTGCATAGGCAGGAGAGAAACATTTCCCGTGCGTGGCGCAAGCAGCTCTGAAATCATGCTGCGAGCCGGAATCATGCTCCCCCATACCAGTCCCTGTGTACATCAGCATCTCCCCAGTTTAAGCTACTTTACTATCGACAAAGCGCCCTGGTCCGCTCCCCAGGCTCTAAACCCCACGTGTGGAAGGCTGAGAGTGATTTCCAAGGTTTATAAAGGAAGGTGATGGGGAGAAAGTCAGACCCCACGGCGCAGTGCAGGTGCTGCCACCGGCTGCCTTGATCCGTGTCCCACATGTGCCCCCCCACCATGGAAGCTAAGATCCTACAGGACCTCTGCCCACATTGCCTGCGGGATGGGGGGAGCGGGGAAGGTTTGCAATCACTTTGTTGCGGTCGGAGTTGGTGAGGACGGGATCCTCCGCCGCGAGGGCGATGCTGCTGGCGGCGATCACCAGGAGGATGCACATCTCGAAGTAGCGCAGGTTCACGATGTAGTGGCAAGCCCTCCGCACCCTGCCAGGAGAGAGTCCGCACCCCGACCTGTGAGCTCCTGGCATGCCCCAGGTGTGGCCCACATGCAAAACCCACCCCACATCACCAGCTTCCAAAGCAGAAAAATGGGCAGCAAAGTCTGAGGAGCAAAACAAGGGAGCCCAAGGGTGGTTTGGGCTTGCTGACCCCCTTTGCTCAGCTGTCCCAGCCCCCCAGACACCCTATGGCTGGCCAGGAAGAGTCCCTGAGAAACTGGGGGGCTTATTCTTCCAGGCTACTGAAGCTGGACAAGAGCTATGGGGGAGCAGACAACTGCAGAATAATGCAATAAACTTTGAATAAAAATCACAGCTAGCAATCAGCAGCCAGGAGAGAAAGCCACGAGCGTGGCTGGCACAGAGGGAGAGCGCTGCCGGGACTTGGGGAACACGGTGGCTGGTTATCTAGGTTGTTTAGGAGATATCCAGCCCCCTTCTCAAGGGGATCCCCTGTTTTCAGTGATCTCTGAGGGTCCTTCCCCTTGCAGCCCTCCGCAGCCCCGAGCTCCTATGGTCTAAAAAAAGATGTCTCACGGGTTGGTGGTGCTGAAGATGAACATGGAGCTGTGCGGCACCATCGCTTTGCCCGTCTCGCTTTTCTCCTTCTTCCGCTTCTTCTTCTCCATCTCCTCCTCGTCCTCTTTGCTCTCAGCCTCCTTTAAGGGGCTGGCTTCGCCGTCTGTCTTGTTGCTAACTGCAGGAAAGCGAGAGCCTTTGCCCGGCCTTGCCCCCAGACAGCACCCTGGGGTGTCCCTGCCACCCGGGCACGTGCAACACCCTCCCCCCCTCCCCCCCAGGGTTCTGCTTTGCATCCCTGTGCTGTTTGGGGAGAGGGACCAGAAGGGAAGAAAAGAAACGAGCTGCCGGGATGAAGCAGACGGAAGGGGTTTTAACAAGGCCAGCTTTCACGGCGCTGTTTAATTAATAACACCGTTTAAAGCAGCTCACCTTGACAGCGAGGATGTTGTTAAGGGGGTTTGAGCGGCAGCGAGTTGGGCGGAGGCTGTGGATGTGTTAGGAAAAACAGGGGATGCGAGTGTTTTGCCCGGGCGGAGAGGAAGGGGGAAGGAGGGACCAAGCGAAGGGATGGGTGGGAAGGAGGTGAGAAAGGGAGAAGGTCCCCAGGGGACAGTGGCACATCAGCGTTGCGTTTGGGCTCCCCTGTAAAACTGGGGTGCTGGAGGGAGGTACTGCAAGGAGCAGCAAGGAACACCCCCCACATTCCCCCGCAATTGATGGATGCGGATAGGAAAAGCCGTGCAAGTGGCTTTCCATCCCCACAGGGCCCCTGAGGGCTGGGAGAGGGGCTCAGGAAAGAGAGACAGGTCCTCACTCTGTACCACAGCGGAGTCGTGGACATCGATCATGATGGTCGTGCTCTCCGTGGCCTTCTCGGTGTTGGGGGTGATGGAGGAGAGGTCGGGCTCGCTCCGGCTGACGGTGCGGCTGGCCTCCAGCAGCGCTTGCTCGCTGGTGTCTGGGCTGCTGCAGTCCTGCTCTGTCAGGCTGCCCGTCTTCCCCCGGAGGGTCTCAGGTGCTGCTTGCGGGGTGCTCCCCTCCTCGGCAGTCCCAACCAGCTCGGCATCACCGGCAGGGACCCCGTTCGTCCTGCAGGAGGGATGTGGGAGAAAAAGAGGTGCGAGAAGCTAAGGGGAGAGGACAAGGAGGTGTGGGAACTGCAAGATGCCCTCCACGGGTACCAACCTGACGGGCTCCTCGCTCGCTTCTTGCTCCCCCTGAATCAGCGCCTCCGCTGCGGCCACATCCCCGAGCCGGTCGCCATCCTGCGCTCCCTCCGTGGGGCTGGTCTCCTCAAGACCCAAATCTTGGCTGGCTGAGCGGCTCCCCAGGGCGCTGGCTGGCTCCTTCCCCTCCATGCGGGCTCTGCGGTGCCGGCTGCGCCGCTGGCTCTGCCTCATCCTGGCCCTATCCTCGATGCCGCCTCCTGCCCCTTCCTGCTCGCCCGGCTCACAGTTCCCGTGGCACGATTTCTGGTGCCACGGCTCCTTGTCTCGCCTGGCCCGGGGCGACGGGCTCCTCCTGTCCTCACCACCGCCGGGGTTGGCCCCCGGGGCTGTCTGCTCAGGTCCCTCGGCTGGCGGCCGCTCACCCTTGCCGCCTTGCTCCTCGGCACATTTCTCCAGGGCGACGCCGTCCCCCGGTTTCTTCCTGCGGAAGATGCTGGCGTGGGGGTTGATGAGGTGCGGCTCGTCCTTGTTGATGCCCTCCTGGCTGGACATCTGCATGTGCCGGCGCAGCTGGCTGGTGCGCTGCTCCCACACCGACATGTGGTGCCGCCGGCGACGCTCCCGCCTGCAATGGGGGACAGCGAGCTGTTGGCATCCTGGACACCCACCCCCACTGCTGGTGCTTCACCCTCCTCCCCTCTGTGAAGCGCCCACCCTGGATTTAATTTGGGAATCCCAGGGAGAAGGAAATTCCATCCCCAGGGCTATGGGCTGGGATCCTGTTTCATCCGCAGCCTTCCAGCATCCCTCTGGTGCTGGCAGGGGGTGAAAATAGGGCCGAAACTGTATTTCTGCCCCTTCAGACACGTCAGGCTGATGGAAGACCAGCCCCAGCAGCCTCACAGCCCTGAAGCTTTCAGGCAGCATGCCCAGCTCGCTGGGGGCAGCCAGCACCCCGGCTTGCCCTATCCCAGCCAGGCAGTGACCACCTTCCTCTTGTGTGACTGCCTGGGGACACATTCTTAAATATAGGTGATGCCCTCTGACTGCAGCCAGGGATCACTCCTCGCACTGGGGATGTCTTTGCATCGCCAGCTCCTTGGAGCCAGGCTCCTTTTTCGGAGCGGTGCTGCCCTAACTGTACGAATGACGGTGCAGGGGACGCTGGCGCAAAGAGCCAGCTTGCTGGCAAGGGTGGCGGTGCTGATGGGGTGGGGACAGTGAGTAAAAGGGAAAAAGATGCCAGGTCCGAGATCTGTCTTTCTCGATGAGAGATGGCCCTCTGAGCCATTCGCAATGCAGAATGCCACCAGGCGCAGGAGGCCCCCACCCTTCCCTGTGCTCACCTATGCTTGGCCAGGACAGCCCCTCACCCGGCACATCCCTGGTTGGAAGCCTGCCCTGAGTCTTGGGGAGCAGCGTTTTCGGCTGCTGGTGGGGGAAGGAGCTGTACTGGGCTTCTCTACATTCCTGCGGGTGTGCTCTAGGGTGGGCTGGGCTATGCCACAAAACCCTTTGCAGTGCCATAAACGCACACACAAACACCCTGGAGAAGACAGACGTGCCCTTCCCAACACACCGAGGCACACGGAAACACCCACGAGCACACACGTGTACATACACTGCTCACCCCCAGAGCACACACGACTGCACATCCACGGGTAGCGGCACACACCGACACACACGTACTGCACGGCACACACACACACACGAAACCACGAGTGCACGCACAAAACCACGAAGGCGCACACACACACGCACACAAACAGGGGTGCAAAAGGAGCACACTGAATAGAGGCGCACACACACACACACACACACACACAACCCCCCCTGCCGAGGTGGCTGGAGGGCAGTGTGCCCCGGCCCCACGGACGCACAGAAAACACAGGAGCCACAGACCACACGCGCCCCCGCGGCCCACATACAGGTGGCTGCTGCGCGGCTCCCACATCGACATGTGGTGTCTCCTTCGCCTGTCTCTTCTGGGGAGGAAAAACAAACGGGTTCAATCCCCCCCTTTTACCCCTCCTTCGACTCGTGTGGGCAACGCAGAGAGGTGTGTGTCCCCCCCACAACTTGGGCAGCCAAGCATCTCTCCAGCTGCTGGGATGCCGGAGAGCAGCAGCCAAGTCCCTGCACATACCTGCTCGTGCATCAGCAACGAGCTGCCCGTGGGGCCGCCTGCGCTCACACGCTGCACCCCAGATTCCCACACCCCACCGTGGCACACCTCACTGCCCTCCGGGGAGATGCACGCAGCAATGCTCACGCTAGGGATGCGGATCTGTTCGGTGGGGGCCACTGGAGCATCCCCCCCGCCAGCCAGCCCTGCAGTGGTGAGGCTGGGCGAGCGGTGAAGGCTGCAGCCCCTCAGAAGTCCTAGTACGCCCTTGGATATTTAACAGCTCTTTCAAACTGGTCCAAATTCACTTCTCCTGAGCAACACATGGCAATTTTGCCAAGGAAGTGGTGTGTCAGGCCAGCTCCGAGCTGCTCAGAGCTGTCACCGTGGGTTAATGCTGCCCGGAGACCGCAGAAGGGAACATGAAGCTCGCCAGCAAAACCAAGGCACAAGCCCAGGGCTGAGACGCTGCAGACCCCCTTTCACCTGAGCAGCCCCGACACAGGGAAGCCTAACAGGGCTGTCAATGCCCTTCACCCCTGCTAACTTCAGGCAGGCGGGGACATTCACGGCTTTCTCCTTTGTGCCGGCGCAGAAAAGGTTCAGCTACGCGCAGCTCCAGGCAAACAGCCACGAGCAAACGCGCGTGCAGTGATTTACAGTTTTTGCTTTTGCAAATGCCGTGCACGCGTGTGCAGGACATGCAGGCGAATATACTCCAAGCGCCCGCCTGCACGCAGAGCTCACGCAGGCGAGATGGGACACGTCTCGCTGCCACGCTGCGAGTGCCACAATACCCTCAACCCCTGAGTGAGTCACGCTGGTGACTGCCTCCTTACGGCCATGTGCACGGGAACAGCCCCGTGCCACGCTCGAGGCAGGGGGTGAACTGCACAGCCGAGCCACGCAGGCAGGACCTGCAAGGCAGGGATCCGCCGCGCATCCCCGCAGCAAGTGGCCGAGCCTTCAAACGCATCCACGCACCACGTTAGGCACCAACACATGACAGCATCCGCATGCGTCCATCTGGCCACCCACTCATCAAACAGCCCCGAGCCATCTGCACCAACGGCGCCCATGTACAAATACAATACTCCGATCGGCACCGCAGCCGCCCACGCCAACCTGGCCACGTGGGAGCACTCATCCCCGAGCGCCACCGGACCTCTCCGCAGGCAGGAACGCGTGTACCAAACCTGCCTGCGCTGGGTACCCACATAGAAATGAAGCCATCTGTGTCTGCGCGCACCCAAACGCAGACGCTGCCTCAGCTTCACCGTCCCGAGTTTCCAACAGCCCTTTGGTACCAGCTTTGCTCTGGCTTGTCCCTTGCTGTGATGTCCCCACTGACCCTCCCTGGCTGCCGGCATCAGCGTATAACCACCGAAGGCACATCAGACCTGATGCTGGAGATGGTCGCCCCCTGTGGCATCACACCCCCTTCCTGCCCCCGACGCTACCCATCCTGATGGTGGGAAAGAACTGGAAAAAAGATCTGTGAATATCAATGCCTCCCGTTTCAATGACACTAGAACAACAAGAGGTTAAAGAGATCTGTTTTCCTAACCAGCTATGTCTGACAATGGCTAGAAAACTCTAGCGGTGATGTGCAGTGTGGGCAAATCCTTTAGTGCCCTCATGTAGTCCATCTCCCCCTTCTCCTCTCTATCTATGCATTCTCCAGCCTCTTCTACAGCTTAAATCCCTCTATTCCGTTGCTTTATCTGACACTTTCCCACTGGTAGCCAGAGATGGTCACAACACACAGAATCTGCCATCTCTCCCATAAACCCCCCCAGCACTTGGCCAGGCACAGATTTATTATGAACATCCCATCACCCCCAAACCAGGGCGATATCTGCGGCTGCTGGGATACCAGGCAGGGATTACAAGTACCCCCAGCTCCTGCTGCCCCTAAAACCACGGGTGATGCATGCAAGATGGGGGACCATCACATCCCACCGCTGCCAAGCCAGGGAGGGGGCTGTTCCCAACGCTGCCTCCGACTCCCCCACCCTGATCAGTGCTCGCCTGAAGACAGCGGTTTCTCTCAGCAAATCTGCAAGAGATTCTGCCATGTATGAGCTTGGCTGGGTTTCAAAGCATAACGAAACCTAAAATTCCCTGGGAAGGGATTCTATTAAAAAAAAAAAATCAGCCGTACTGAAATGTACTGTTTTGGGAAACAAATCAAAACGCCTCGTTCCAATGTTGACTTTGAAAGTTTTATGTGATTTAGACCATATGACACTGCAAAATAAAGGGAAAAAAAAGGCGTCTAGAAAGGAAAAAACAGAATTTTCTTCTGCCGAAACGCAGAGACAAGGCTCCTTAACACCATGCCAGGGGTTTATGTGGTTTGGGGCTTTTTTTTCTAGCCCAAATCAAATTTCTGTACAATCAAACATGGTTTCGCAAACCTGCTCCATCTCTTATAACTGCATTCACTATCAGGGAAGGAGCCCGGGGGAGATTTGTGACACCACTGCTCCCTTCTCCTCCAGCCCTGGCTGCAATCCCGCAGCTCCGCCACAAAGAAACGCTCCCTGGGAATAAATATCACCCCTCCTCAAGAAAAAAATGAGACACCTTCTTCCTCCCCACCCTCCTTCCCCACCCCTAGCAGCAGCCCTGAGTGTTTGAGCTGTACATTTGGGGCAGAAAGCCTCTTTCAGCATATTTCTGCCGTGCCTAAGCTCTGAAGATGCTGCTTGGGGCAGGGGTGGCAAACTCCAGGGTCCTGCCTGCAGGGTGAGCTGGTCCCTGCTCCGACACCTCTCCGGAGGCACCGCTGCTCACGGGGAGCATGCTCCTAGATCTCCATCCATCCATCCATCCTCAGGAAGACACCAAGAGAGGGAGTCACCCAGTGTGGGGACCCCTTTTTACTGCGGCAGACCCGCAAGCAGCCGTGCCAGGCTCCGCTTCAGCTCTCCACCCTGCCGAGAAGCCCCGCTGGGCTTGGGGGGCACCGGGGTGGCGCTGGTGGGGGGGTGTCACTCACTCGATAGCAGGCATATTTGGGGCGGACATGGGGCTGACTTCTTTGGCTTTCTGAAGGGCGTGCTTCTGGTTAAAGGCCTCCTCTTCCTCCTGCTCATCCTGTGGAGGAAAGAGGGGAGTTGCTTAGTGGGATGCTGGGGTTTCAAGGGAAGGTGCAGCCATCGGAGGCAGTGAGGGATGCACAGGTCTACCTTAGATGCCAAGGCGTGCAGGAGAAAAGGGGAGCGGGCACCTGTATTTCCAGAGACAGCCTTTATTTCATTATGGCGATGCAACTTCCCCACTACGCCAGATCTTACTGAAGGCGTCAGCGCTACTTAAATAAGTGAACCCAGCCCACTCCAGGCAAGAGCCCGGCTGTGCATGCTAGAACAGCCCCAGACGGCGTAGACCAGCTCAGCCCTCCCTTCTTCACAACCACAGGGGTGAGACAGGCATCCCCTCCGATGGAGTGGGAGGCAAGGCATCCATGAATGACCCCAGCAGAGACCGTATTGCTTTAATGAGTATGGTTGTGTCTCCGGAGCAAAAAATGTCATTAGGAGTCATTAGCACGCATTCAGCCTTTTCAAAAACTCAGTGCTCCCTTAATTGATGCTGCTGGTACGCCACGGGGCTCTCCACCCCTCTCACCCCAGCAGCAGCCAGCAGCCCCTGGAAGTGCCACCTCCACCCGCCATGGGAGGATAGGGACCCCCGCACGCACCCCTCAGGCAAATGAGCACCATGCCCCGTTTCGTTTGCTGCTAAGGGGTCAGATTTACACCAGCGTGGAAGCCTCTCAGTAAACCCCAAGGACCTGAGTAATAGGCATGGGCTCTGCAAAAAAATGGGCACCACAAGATCACTGGTCCCCTCTGAAGAGCAGCAACGACCCTTGCAGCTCTCGCCTACTCACCATTATCCAGATGGTGCCCCAACATTTTAGCATTCCCCAAATATTTCCCAGCATGGTCTTAAAAACAGCTAAGCCCAATAATCTTTCTCAAGCACCATGCTAAATTGCATCCTAAATCACGTCCACTGCCCTGCGGGCAGATGGAGAATAAATACTGATGCCACTGGAAAGCGCTTCCCAATCCACAACTCCAGAGTGCTCAGGCAAATAACCGTCTCTGCATCAGACCCCATCAGACAGTTGAGGGTTATCTTGATCTTACTGGAGGCAAATGAAACTGGGGAGCTTAAATGGAGAAATAGTTAAACCACGCTTGATGGGAAGTGTGGATGTTCCCAGAGAGACCAGCAGGGTTAAGCACTTTCCTAAATCAAAGTCTAAATGGCTTTTCCCAGCGATACGGGTTTGTGTTTCAGGGGAGCACCCTGCATGCCTTCCTGGAGGAAGAGCCTCCACTTCCAATTTGATCCGACCTCTTTTCAAGACAGGCTGAGCTAAGGGACAAGGTGACCCCAGGCTCTGGAGTAAGGACAATCACAGGCGCTGTTCCCAGGGCCTTTCCTGCTGGCCACATCCTTCACTCTCTTCACACCAGCAAGAGAAGAAAAAGGAGGAACTGAAACGTACCTTGGTGAGCTCCTGAGCATTGGCCAGGTTGTCCACCGCAATGGCCAAGAACACATTCAGCAGAGTATCTGTGAGCAGCTAAGGATGCACAAGGTACATGTTAAGGACATGGGTGTATGCAGCCACCAAGGGAGGGTGGCCCTGATGGCTCCTCACCAGCTCAGTGAGGAGCAGTCAAAGGGACAAACTCCTCACCCATCCCATATATACAGCACTCAGTGCACCTCCAAACAGCTCCATCTCTGTGTTTGGGATACCCAGGGCTGCTGCACGTGCGATAGGACTCCCTCGACTGGGACAAGGAAGGAGCAGTGAGTGGGGAGGGGGTGCCCCCAGAGAGGGAGATGAGATGGGGTTCTCTCCACTAAAAGCACAGCAGCCAGGTGGATACAGTTTCCAAACAAGGTGAGGACGATGAAATAGATGGAGGACCACATGCCTGAGCGAACGCCTCCCTGGGAGCGGATGCCGTTGTACATCACCTCGTTCCAGTCCTCACCTGTCAGGATCTGCAGGAAAGCAAGCCAGCATCTCTGTCACCCGCACATTCTCGTCACCTGGACAGCCCCATCAATCTATCCCACCAACACACAGGAGCCAAGTACAGAGACCCTGTGCAGCAAATAACCCAGCTCTCCAGCTGCAGCACTTGAGGGAGATGATGTCGGACACTGTTGAGGATTTAGACCTCCTCTGAAGAGTTTTGAAACTCTTCCACCTTGCATAATGGAGGTGGAAGAGTTTCCATCTCTTGCCATCCACTTTGTTATACAGGAGGAGAGGGAGGAAGCAAGTTACATCCTCACAGCTGATGGAGGGGAACTTGTTTGGTTTAAAAAGCCCCTTCCAGTCAGTGGGGAGTGAGCAGGTGGTCCCAAGTCCCTTTGGTTGTTTTCCCTTGCAACCCAGCTCCTACCTGGAACACTGTCATGATGGCTGCGGGGAAAGTGTCGAAGTTGGCTGATGGTGTCCCATCGATGAAGTTAAACCTGGAAGTGGAACCGGGAGGACATAAATGGGCTGCAGTACCAAGGACATCATACCCCTGACTGCTGTGATATCAGCTGTCTTGTGCTTAGGAGGACCTTTCCCCACTCTAAGGAGGGTCTCCTGAGCATTTGGTACCAGAACCCAAAAGGTGTCCTGGCCAGAAGGACCACACAGCCCAAAGACACTTGCCCGAGCAGGGACTTTTGTATGGGAGATGTACCACTGTTAGCAGCAGGCTGAAGGGCAAGGCTACAGTCTTCCTAGGCACCTAAGAGGGTGTCATCACTTGGCTTTGACACCAAGAAATTCCTTTCCCCCAGACTGGGAACGACCTACCTGCCTCCAAACAGCTGCATTCCCAGCAGGGCAAAGACGACAATGAAGAGGAAGAGGAGGAAGAGCAGGCTGATAATAGACTTCATGGAGCTCATCAGTGAGACCACCAAATTCCTCAGGGATGCCCAGTACCTAGAAAACAGAGACAGTGCTGGGGCACTCGCAGTGATGCTGACAGGAAAGCAGGAGTGACTGGATCTGGGCTGCAGCCACAGTCTGAGACAGAGGGTGACGGGCACGGATGGTTGGCACATACTTAGTTATTTTAAATATTCGCAGGAGACGAAGGGCTCGTAGGACACTGATCCCAAAAGAGGTTCCTGGTCTGAAGATAGCCCAAACCACTTCGAAGATGCTTCCCACTGTGACCTGAGAAGCAGACACAGCCATGAGTCAAATACAAGCTCAGGATGGGCTGTTGCAGGAAATCTTCATGTGCCTGAAGACGAGGCACCCACCACCCTGCCGAAGACCTGGTGTCTTGGTCTGGCACAAGCAGGCTGTCCCGGCAGAAAAGGCTACTCTGCCCAACTGCGAGGGCCATCCCATTCTTCTTCCCCTTGGTGCCTTGCACTGCAGACACCTGCCAAACATCTCCCCCGACACCCACAGCCTCTATGGGGCCGCTTACCCCACAGTCGAAGCAGTTGAAGGAAGAATGGAAGTAAAGGCGCGGCCCCATCCCATACATCTTTAAGGACATCTCCAGGAGGAAGAGTCCAAGAAACAGGAACTCTGCATAGTCTGAAAGAGAAAACCCAGATGTGCTACCCTTGGGGCACTGAGCTGCATGGAGCACCCTGCATGCACCCAGCCACAGCCCATATTGCACACCACAGAGATGGGACAAGTTAAGGACCACGCTGATTCCCCAAGCTCTCAGGGTTTGGGATGAGGGAAGCTTGTCTGCGAGGAGCTTAATTGTGTATAACAGAGCATCATCCCCACTAGTTAATCTTTCAGGGTAGATGCACTGGTGTCCCAGGGGTTTAAGAAGACCAGAGATGGCTGGCATGGAGTAGAGCAGCTCTTTAGAATTATACAACAGTGGTTGAGGTGTCTGCAAAGACATTAACCACGCGACACTGTAGAGGCATATTACCAACCTGGATTTAAATCATTGCACGGCTGGAACTTGGCCAGGGTAATCGAGCCGAAGAGCCAAGAGCCAGTGAAAAGCTTCTCCAGCTATTTCATGAACATTAGCAGGCAACAGTCTGGCTCTTCACCTTGTCCAAAAGATGCTTCTCACCATGACCAGCTGCCGTACCACACCGTGGCGTGCTGGGATCCCGGCAGGCCTGGGCATGCTAATGCATATTTGGGCAGGCCCAGTGCTTGACGGGGACATTTTCAAGGTGAGTAAGAATAACATGGCTGAGAAAGCAGCACTGTCTCTACTGCAGCAGCTCAGGAGTAACACATGGGTGCTGTGGGGTTGACTGTGCTGCTCTGCAGTTAGCACCATGCTAGAATGGACATGGGTGTACTGCCGCTGAGACCTGACCTTGCACCATGGCCCACAGTGGGCTGGGAATGCTCCAGTAACTAGTTTCAAACTTGGGATCTCCATGCTCTGCACCAAAACTTTAACCCCCATGACCGGCCCCACCCCTGCAAACTCACGCCTTTCCAGCAATTGCCTGTGGGCATTCAAAGATGGATCTCTAGCAAGCTTTCCATCACCACTGTTCACAATTTTTGGATAAACCCAACTGACACCTGCAGTCTGTTTCTCTCTCTTGACAAATACATTGGACATGAAGGGTGTGAGGCCAGTAAAACCTATCCATGTTTGCTCACAGGGCTGAGACAGCCATCAGAGGCCATGGGACCAAGGGCAAAGCTGAATTAAAAACATGTACACGGTCTTTTGTTATCAACAGTGAATGTAGTTCAGGTTATTCCCCACCCAGCTCCATACCAGCATGACTCTGGTGGGATTCATCCCCACATGCCCTGGGGCAAAAAGCGAAGGTGTGCTATAACCTCCAGCCACTGGAGATAAGAAGGCAGCAGGGGGTCTTGTCTGCCCATACAGCGCTCTCACACCTGCACAAAGCCCATGGACTCACAGAGGAAGTGGGTGAGCCAGGCTGGCTGGTTGTGATGGACAATGGCCACGCAGGCAGTGTTGAGAGCCACCAGGCTCAAGACGATCCAGTAGAAGACCTGGGATTTCACCATGTGGCGAACGGAGATGCGCAGGAGTCGCTCCTTGTGCCGTAAGTAGGAGGCACCATCCACTCTGGCGCCTTTGAGACCAGAGTGACTCAAGGGGTTACCTAAGGGGAAAGAGGGGGAGAGGGATTTGGGTCCTCCAGTCAAGGTGAGAGAAGGAGCTGGGTGCTCCAGCCTTCCCTGCAACATGAGACAGGACAGATGGCTCACAGACATTGCTTTTATGGGACATGACTTAACTACACAGTTTTTAAGTGGTACAGGGGGCAGCAGATGGTTTGCCCCCTTTGCTGTCAAACTAGCAGAGATGGCTGATCTGTGACAATCTCCACATGATAGGTGTGACCCTCACAACTCAATAAACTGGCAGAGGTTTTGAGGAGAAAAGCTCCAAACTGCACTAACCCAAGGTTGGATGAAGAGGTCTTCTCTGCGCCAACCTCCGCTCGCCCACAGAGGAGATATCGACGCAGTGCTCATCACTTGAGTCGCGGTTCATGGTGTCTGTCCGGTTCCTTTTGATGGTGGCTCGCCTGAGTACTGGGAAGGGAAGAGGAAGGGTTGTTGGTGGCCCAGCTCTGCCAGGAGCCAGCTCATTGGACCAGGAGCTGGTGACCAGTACTTGGCTAAGTCAGGTCTAGTAACAGGACAGACGTACCCAGGTGACCCTAGTCCAGAGCTATACCTGTGTGGGACCAGACATCTCCTGGCCTCCATGCTCTCTTAGAGTTAAACTGTAAATCCATTTCCCCACACCCCTCTCAGGCCACAGACCCCACTGGGCCATCCCCAAACCTCTCTCCTCTCATTGCAGATAGAGGGCTTCAACCTCCAGCTGTGGGCAGGCAGAAGGAAGGGCAGACAGGTGCTTAGGTAGGTCATTGCTTGTCTTACCTTCTAAGGCTGACGTCCCAGAGTTTTTGTTCTCTTCAGCCAGCATGACTTCCTCTACGCAAAACACAGAGTTTAGCATCAGGAGACAAGGCGCAGTTGGCTGAGCACATCAGACCTCACTGCCTTGTACCTAAGCACTTTTCCCAGCCTGGAGGTGGTTGCTCTATCTTGCAAACTCTTGTCAAGTATTGGTTAAGCGTCCAAAGCAAATTCTGGAGGGTGGCAAGTGACAGCTAACACACGTTGCATCAGAAAGAAAAATTACTTGTAATCAGCCTTTCTTCCTCCACTATAATTAACCCCACTAGAGAAGCTGAACATTGTAGACAGGTCTGGGGCTCAACATCCCAACCCAGGACCAAAGCTGACGTCTGGGGCTCAGGCCGCAACTCAAGTTACCATCATTTTCCAAGTCTGAATGCTAGATGAAAGAGTAAATCTTCCCTTCCCAGAGCTGAGCGCACTGAACTGAGCCCCATGAGGTGCAATCAAGGACAGGGGCTGTGGCAGTTTGGGGACCAGGCTGTTGTGCATGGCTGGGTGTCAGCAGGAAGCCTGGAAGCCTCCACCAGCCCTCGCCCAGGTCAAGGTGGAAGCCCCAAGCTGGGAACTAGCAAGTGCACGCCCTCCAGTCTGCTCCAGGAGCAGGTTTAACTGGAAAAACACTGTCACTGCTCAATACTCTGCTTTCCCCTGTCCACCACTGCAGGGGACTCCAGCAAACATCAAGAGAAAGGAAACCATGGCAGAGCAAAGCTCACAGCAGTGATGTTCACAGCCTTCCCTGGAGGCTCATATGTTCATTTTGAACATATGCCTCATGTTCAAAATACGAATTTCATGCCACAGAATCATAGAATGGTTTAGTTTGGAAGCGACCTTAAAGATCATCTAGTTCCACCCCCCCTGCCATGGGTGATACCTCCCTGGCCGGACAATCACATCACCTGGGGCCAAGCTCACTTGTGCACCCAACACCACCATGTGAGCACCTGTGCAACTTTGGGGTTGCACAATGATGCTCAAGGGTCCCTTCCCATCCCCACCACTCTGCATGACCAGCACCCTTCAGTGGCTGTCACCCCCTGGGAGCCTCCCCAGCCCACCAGCCTTTACCCGCTTTGTCTATCCAGGCCCGGTAGCCGTTGAGCTCCCGCTCGATCTGCTGCTGGCGCCGCAGCTTCATGAAGGCTCGGCGGTTCTCCACTCGCTCACGTTCTTTGGCAAACTCCCTGGGGAAGGGCAGAGCAGGGTGGTAAGGGCACGGCCAGGGGGCAGTGGGGTGCACGGGGGGCTGGGGACACGATGGGGCCAGGAGGGGGGAGGCAGGGACCAAGGGTAAGCACAAGCCAAGGGCTGCTGGAGCATGTTGGGGCAATGCATGGTCATCTCCAGCTAAAGCATGGCCAAGGGTGAACAATCTGAGAGGAGGAGAGGCTTCTTTGCAGGAGGAAAGGCATGGATGCACACAAGCAAAAACCCTGCTCCATTGCTCAGCCTCGCATGTCCCAGCTGGAAGCTGCTGCTGTTTGGGGAGGATGTTCCCAGCACTAACTGACTCCAGAACCAACTCAGCTTCTGTGTGTCCCTTCAGGGAATAAAAACCGGGCACTGTGAGGAGGCAGCAAGGGGATGGAGAAGGGCAGGCCCTGTCCCCCGCCTTCGCCACCTCTTCCTCTGACTCCTTTCTCTTTCCAGCCTCTTCTTGGAGGGTTTTCCCAGGACTTGAGACATCCCTGTTGTCATTCTCTGGACTTCAGTGTCTCACGCGAACTGTCCAGGCACTATGACCAGTCCAGAGAAGGACAACAGCTCGGCACTGCACCAGGCAGTTCCACATGCGCACCGCGTGGGCAAGGACATGTCAAACACTGAGCAACACTGGCCAGAGCTAATGCCGTGCCCACTGCTCATGCAGCCTTTAACACACCTGGTGCATGGATATACTAGCACCCACCACACGCTCACATGCACTCCTAGGCACAATCATAAACACACTCCTTGGCACATAAGACATATGATTTCACCTATAGCCCAGCCCAGAGCTATGCAAAGATACCCATATGGAGCTGGGGCTATACACACCTTCTCACAGGCAGTTAAAACACAAGACCACACTGGTAAGCATGGTGCGCTTTCCAGTATACACACGCTCGTGGCCATACCCAGAAGGCCTATGCCGACTGCCCTGCTGAGGTTTTCACCCACCCTGTATGAAGAAGCACCCGAAGCCCTAAGCATGTATGCAAAGGCCATCACACACAAAGAAACAAAAATATTTGGCAGAAAGCACAGGGGTGGCAATATAGGTAACCTCCCACCCATGCCGTGGGTTATACGTTAGATGACACGGAGGGACCTGTTTCTAGGGGGTCCCACACCCCATGCTCACACACACCACATACCTGGGGCATCTCGAGCCGCATGTTATACCTCTATTGACAACCACATTTGCACACAAGGAGCATCCCTCACACCAAGCGTCCCTCCAGCACACCCTCCTTCCTTGCAACAACATCACAGGGATGCAATCTGCTGGCTGCAGCTCCCCGTCCTGTCCCCGAGCCCCAGTGGCTGCAGAGCCCCAGCTGCACAGAGGAATCTAGCCCTGGCCCTCAGCCCCCTCCCTGTCCCAGGCTGCTCCAAGGGAAGCATCATTGTGAAGAACAAATGGCACAGTTCTCTCTGCAAGACGAACGTCTCTCTCCCCAGAGACTAGCAGCAATCTCCAGCCTCAAAAAAAAAAAAAAAGTATATATATATTCAAAAGAACTGAAAGAATTGGTCTGTCTGCTGCAGAGAGAGTTCAAGTGCATTACCCCAGCTGAGCTATTACACCCTTAATGCTGTGTGGGCTTTTGCATGTGTGTGTGTGCGCGCGTGTGTTTGTGTGAAAAGCCCTGAATGTTCCCTGCATCTCTTGTTTAAGATCCCCAGACAATTCAAGCGTTTTTAATTCCACCCCAGGAAGGTGAAGTTTCCTGCCGCTCTGGCATTAAGCATCAAATGACTCTCCCCCTCCATCGCTGGCTTTCAGACTGAAATGAGACTTTCTTCCTAGGGCAGGGAAGGGGGAGAGAACAAAAGGCGAGGAAGAGAAAAGCAGCCTAAGTGGAGGGAAGGAGGGCGGGAGGAGACGGGGGAGAAGGAAGGACCTCCCACAGCCAACAGCGAAACGCACTCTCAGTTTTGGGCATGCCATGCCAAAAACCCGCCTTGCCCTCGCCGGAGGAAAGACAGGACCATTTTGGCTGTGCCATCATCCCTCACCGGCCTTTGTTAGCAAATTTGGGATGTCAAGAGATGAGAAGACGCCATTTGCAGCCAGAGTTAGAAGGGAAGTTGCCTCTCTCCCTCTGGTTTGGTCTGCTGGTCCTCCCATGTGCTGAACCTCTGCCCCATGGGCCATAACCCCATGCCAGCCAGCACCTTGGCAGAACTTTTGCCAGCCAGACCCTGCAGAAATATTCCACAACCTGGAGCACCTGGAAAGCTTCCCCTGATTTACACCAGCTGGGAATCTGGCCCCTCTCTGCCACCTCCTGCTTGCCCATCCCTCTGTCTTCCAGCTGCTCCTCTGCTGAGGCTGGTGTCTCCTTTTGCTGCGTGGCAAGAGAAGCCATCACCATGTGTCCGCAGTGAAACCCAGTCAGAAGGACCAGATAAGCCTCAAATCACCTTTTCCCGGAGAAGGGAATGGAAGCATCTTTTCCAGCACCCCCCTCATCAAGCAACATTTCCCCCTACCAAACCGTTTGCTCACGGAGCCCTAATTTGCAAGAAGCTGGTGCCACACGCATCCAGGGACAAGGTCTGTGCAGCCGCGGCAGCGTCTCTGAGGGAGACACTTCCCACACGCTTGATCCTTAATGGAACTTAATTGCTTTTGTCCATTAGAAGGAGGAAAGGGTGGCAGAGAGGGGAGGGGAAAAAAAAAAAGTTAAGCTCAACTTAATGAATTATTACATTTCAGAGAGACACGTTACCGAGCAGGGCAGCAGCGGGGGCTGGTGACATCTGAGAGTGGGTAGGCGATGCTGACAGATCAAGGATTGCTCAGAGCCAATTTGCAGCAGCGGGTAGAGATAATACTGTATGTGAGTGAGAACAGGGCCAGCGACGGTGACTGACAGCCGCTTGGGAAGGCTCCAAGTCGCAGGCAGGGCGGCATCGCATCGCCGAGAGAGCCGGGCGCCTGCCTCCCATGGAAGGGCTCTGCTCCCCCCGGTGTGTTTGGGTTACATTGCCATGGATGGCCCAATTTTGCCTTGCAAAGAGCCCCGGGGCTGTGCTGCCTGATGAGGTCCCTGGAAGGTGGCACAGAAGACCCCCAAGCAGAGGGCATGGTTCCCACCGGCAACAGCTCTGCTGCCCCCCTGGGTCTCCTGGCCCCAAATCCTGATGTCTCCAGGATGATAATGTCCACCCATGACAGCTGAGCTACAGTCGTGCTGACCCTGTGTCATTGCAGCCCCTCTCTATCCGGCCTTGTAAAGCTGAAGGCACACAGAAAGCAACTGAGATGAGCACTGAAGGTCATGGTGGGAGCTGGGGAGCAGTGTGCCATCTGTCCTCCTGCACGCGAGGGCACCATCCATCCACACGCCGTGCCCAGCCTGCCGGGGTGATTGGAGCACAGATGGTTTGCTCCTCCTCTGCCTGCAAATTCTCCTCTACAGCCTCGGCATTCCACTCACGTGGTGAGAGAGCATCTCTGCTCCCAGCAGGAGACCTCGGGGGTCACCGCCACACTCGGTCGCCTTCCTTCCCGGTCCCCTGCACCCTCGCTCACACCAGGGCAGTGATGTTTTTACTACATTGGTGTGCTCTGCTCAAAGGACCGGTGAGCCCAGGTCTGGTTTTCATGGGAGAAGAACCCACGTGAATACATTCAGCTTGAAAATGGGCTCCATTTTTGGAGGAAAAAAAAAAAGGGGGTGGGGGCAAACAAAAAAAAACCCACAACAAAAAACCCAATCACAAAAAAAACAACAACCAAAAACCACCTAAGAAGAAAAGAATATCACAGATGCTGCAACCCACTTTTATCCTTTCTGGACCTTCTTTGAGTCCAGAGAGAATATAGCACCGGTCACATCAATATTGTGGCTTCCATGCTTTGAAATTGCAAGCCAACCGCCTTCAAACCCATCAATTTGTCACCTTTTGCCACCGTTAAAGGCACCTCCAACAAACCAGTTACCAAACAGGTCTGAAAAATGATACAAGGCAGCAGAAAGGAAGGGGTGGGAAGAGGAGAAATACTGAATTACACGCTGAGGATGAGGTAGCAGTACTGTGCTGCTGTGAAAAAAAAACATATATAACGGGATGTATAACAAGGAACACCATCTGTAAGACATCAGGTAATACTGCTGCTCTCCTCAGCACTCGTGAGGTCTCAGCTCATGGCTCCGACTCAGTTTTGAGCACCGCAATTTGAGGAAAAACCGCCTTCGACTCCCGGAGGGTGTCAGGGAAGGTTATGGGACAGAACTGACAACAGACGGTTTGGAAAACACGGATGAGACAGTTGCAAACCAGGGGGATCAGATGGTATTTACCCAAGAGGTGTAAAGGAACTAAAGTGAGAGTGTTGAACTAACTGTGCAGTCTGTAACCTGGTGCTTCAACTTAAACAGACGGTGGCGAGCAGGCGCAGCAGAACTGGCATTGCAGACCGGGATTATCGCACCGAACCGACAGCAAAGGTTAGAGCAGACAGTCCAAAAGGTACAAAAAACCTCTGCAGGGGGAAGATGTGCTTCATAGGTCTGCTTTGAGGGAGGCAACAAGTTTTCTGGATAAGGGGAATTGCTTGATTTAAGTTCACTTGAATTGCCAGAAGTGAGAGAAGATTCAAGGGCAGGTCGGACAGGGCTCTGAGCAACCTCATCTAGTTGAAGATGTCCCTGCCAATTGCAGGGGGGTTGGAGTAGAGGACCTTTAAAGGTCCCTTCCAATCCAAACCATTTTATGATTCCTTAACAAAGCTGGAAAGTCTTCCCATGAAGTACTAACTGGTGAAAAGAATTAAAAAAAAAAAAAAAAAAAAAAGGAAAACAGAAACATCCTATTTCTTATATTTCTTATATTCCCTTTAGTGGTGGCCGTTAACTTTCGATCATTCCTGTGTACTTCGGCGAGAGTTACGTGTTCTCCGCGTTGTGACAAAGCTGCAGCAAGAAGCGGAGCGTACAGCTGACGATGCTGAAGAGAGCACATTTATAGAGCACCGGCAGACACACGAGTTGGGGAATGAAAAGCTGACAAGCTGTTGGCGACATCGAATGGTAAAACGGGAAGGAGCTGGGAGATACCAGCCCTGAGATTACCTATTACATCACTGTCCCACTTAAGAAGGGGCAGATGCTGATGGTTACCTCCTACCTTGGAGAAAGGTTGTGATTTAAATCAGATTTTCTTATAGGTACTCGCTGTTGTCTGTCACTTCGACCAGGTCCTAAAAGGGCTTGTATTAGGCAGGATTGATACCAAGCAGCATGAACAATTGAGAAAGACCTCGTCACGCTAGTTTGTGTTGACACCCCACGCTAAGAGGAGAAGTGAACAAAAATAGAGGAAAGAAAGGAAAGGCAATGACAACATGAAGACACAGGGAGAAGGCAGTCAAAATGGGAAACTGTCTCCACAAGTGGAGAGCGGACAGAAGGCCTCCAGATGAGGATCCACCAGAAGCAAAGTCAAGACTCCCAGCACTAAAGAGCTACTTTTATAAGCTGGTCCCTCAAAGCGATATGGGCCATCGTGGCTCCATGTAGGGCCTAAAGTACCAGTGACAGGGTCACTGTTGTCCAGCTGTGTAACGGGATCTCCCAGGTCCAGGCTTTGAGCAACTTTGAAGATGAAGTTCAAGAATTCAAATAATTGGTATTTGATGGACAGCGAAAGCAGCAATGGAGACACTGAAATGACTCAAAGCAGTGAAGAACACAAGAGAACTCAGACTTTGCATCTGCTGATGGGGAACACAGCCCACTGAACAGCAAGGACTTTGAATACCTTCCCTCTTCTCTCCAGTAATCCCCATTTCTTGTCTGTAGTTAGCTTCAGTCAACAGGCCCTCATTCATCCAAGAGCAGGTTCACCCATCACTTGGCAACATGGTTGGGCATCAGATGTACCTTGTGGCAAAGCCTGTCCCTCATCAATGGACCCCAGCAGAGATGCAGTGTCCTGGCCAGCCTCTGCATTTCAGGATAGGATCAGCCCCTCTGCACACACTTCACGCGTGCTCTCCAAGAATAAGAAGTACTCCATGATCAAAGAGAGAAAACCATGTCTGGACACTTGCTTTGTGTCCAGCTCAACCCTGCTGTGACCTTTGAAAAAAAAAAAAAGACAGGTTTCCCACAACACTTGGGTTGAGCTCAGAGCAGCCAACAGTTTGGAGAGCTTATTGTTTTGAAGTAGAAAAAAATAAATGACAAAGAGGACAAATGTCAGCGGGAGAAGGGAGTCACCAACAGTCGTAGAGTCTCAGTTTGAACATTTTTCCAAGGGTGACGACGCTGGGGTTTGCATCTCTGTCCCCATACCCGGAGAAGCCTGTTGTTCACAGTGTTGCACCAAAGGTAGCAACAGCACGGCCAACACATGCCGCAAGAAAGCTACATAGAGGTGGTGGAGGGTCTGGTAGTCCCAGCAGCAAGAAGCGGAGATAGAAGCTCGGGATTTTATTTCACTCTTATCAGGCAGGGTTGGTATGAGCAGCGCAGCTTCACTGCTTCAAGAGCCCCGGGCTTTGTTCGCAATCACTCCCACTGGCTCATGCAGCGCTGGGAAAATGTCACTCCTCCCCTTCCCTGCTATGCTCCAGTTTTTGTCCTCTGTAAGCAGAGAACAGTTTTATAGTCCCCCTTCACAAGTGATAGCGATCCGCAGATGAAAGGTGCAGGGCCAGTACTGCAGGTGAGTTACAGCATGGAAAAAATTCACCGATTTTCAACATTTCATCACAGTAACTTCCCAGGAACTTCCAAGCACTCTAATTGACGCCTTCAACACACAAATACAATGAATTCAGAACCAACTATCAAGTGTGAAACCCACAATGCAACTGCTAGATATGTCACTCCACCACTGCAAAACAAACAAACAGCCGCCTACGAGGTACAAAGAACTGATAATGCCATGTGATTCATTGGGGGCATCCTGTCTACTTCACCCAAGAGGAGTTCCCAGCACCCCCTTGCAAGGATAGAGTTGGTCAGGGAGGAACTGGGCATCTCCAAAGCCATCCGCCAAGTCAAACAGCGGCAGCCACGGCCACACGATTGCTGCCATTAACCAGGATGATGGAAATTACGACGATCTGCAACAAACAACTCCAAAAGCAATCTGTAAGCAAGAACTATCTGCTGAGTGCTTTGTTGGGAGGATCAAAACAGAGCCTTTTCACCCACAGTCTGCAGACAACGGGTTAGTCCATGGAGCATATTTGCAGGGAGGCACAAATAAGAGCAAATTTGAAGCAGTTTAGACACGCTGGGAAATAATTTGCAAAGAGAAATCAAAGGGGAAAGTCACCGAGTTTTTGCTTTGTTGTGGATTTTATTTTTTTTTTTAATCCTGTCCGGCTGGCTGTAAGCAGAGTCGTTATTCCCTGTAACACCAGGGGATACGGCACACCAGACACGCGTGTCTCTTGTCAGGCAGCTTGTTTGCAAAGGGCTTGGAGGCCCTCCGCAGAAAGGTGGTACAGCAGAGCAAGGCAGAGAGGCACTCATTGAATATGGATGCCCACCTGGCTGCTGAATATAGATGAAGATCTCAAAGGCTCCTTTGCTTCACTCATGTTCAAATACCACGTCGTTGACACAAGAGCTTCCCCAGAACAAAGTGACAAGCATGGCCGCTTCTCGCCAAGCGTGGCCCGAAGAATGTGCATCCCGTGGTGGTGCTGGGGGAGCTGGCAGGAGGCATCACAGCCCACCTTCCCCATTACACCCACACCTCCATTCAAAAATGGTTCCAGCTACTGAATCCCCAAACACACAACGGTGTAGCCATTTTGCATCTCATCCGAGCCACTCCCTGAGATGCTACAACCATTAAAGAAAAAAAAAACAAAAACCAAACAATGAGGCTTCCAAGCTTTCACGCTTCTGGTGCAATATTTCTGAGGCATGTTTTTTGGCATCTTGCTGTCCCTCACGTTCTCCCCACAAGCCTTCCTGCATTGTGGCGACGTGTCTCCCTGCTTTCCCCTCCACAAACCGCCTACTTCCGAGACATTAATCCTCTTCCCAGTGTTTTTTGGCTTCAAACCACCTGATCCAGCTCGAATGCACGGGCCCCAGGTTTTGTGTAGAGCTGGCAAAAAAACCCAACTGCCTCCATTGAAAATGTACACTTGTTCCTTCGACGCCCTTATTATTAATTGCTATAAAACTTAATTTTATTCATCATTTGTTATGCCTCAAAATTCGATGGGAAAAAAATTCAAATTAAGTGAAGTGAAAAGATTTCAGAGATGGTACAGAAGGCTCCTGAAGGAGCTGAAGAAAACTCTCCGGAGACTGGGAACACAGCGCTAACCCAACCTGAAAGAAAGAAGATCTTAAGACAAAGAAATCTTGCCAAATTGATCCTTTAATTATAACATTAGTCGTTTCTTTCAAAGGCTTAATGCAAGAGCTGGGGGTGGGGGGCAGAAAAGACTTAAAGGGAGAAAAGACTTAACATCACCAGGATGAGTGGAAGCAATTAGGAGGATTTAAATTACTCTCTTGTTTGGTACAAGGCAGATGGATTTCATTTTTCTTGCCATCATGCTCAACTTCTTGCTCTGCCAGCAGCTTCCAGAGGTCTTCTCCTCGGCAGACCCAAGGACCCAGCCTTCCCAGGTTGGCCAGCATCCCCTTCCACTCTGCAGCCACTCAGCTATTGCCGCAGACCACAAATTCCGGTGATTATAGTAGCTTTGTCACCCTGGAAAGGGGCTGGAAGTACAAGACTGGATAGGGGAAAGGAGTCCACCGGGGCTACAAGTCTATCATCTCACCCGGAGGACAGATGCTGCAATGAATGGAGGAGGGCTTTACTGCAGAGGTTGAGAAAAGGAGATAGCAAAGAGACAAAACAGCCTGTCTGGTATCAGAAACTCTGCATGAGTCCTCAGCGTTATACCTGCAAGCATAGCTTATTTTTTATCTTCACTCTTTCATCTTCTTGCTCCCAGTGACGAGCTACACATAAGCCATCTTCTTGCCAGGAGGGGCAAAGCAGGCAGGACCTCTGCAGTGGCTAGGACAGGTGAGCCATGGTCGCTCCTGGGATTGGCATTACTGCTGCCGTGGCACCGTGCATCCCACGGGCAGCGGGGACCAACCAGCATGGCTTTCACCCGGTCTCTGCTGCTCTGGAGATGCAGCGTGAACACACAAATCCAAATTGTTTTACATGAGAAACAACTGAAGAAAAAAAAGAAGGGAGAGCAGACCTTTGCAAATCTCTGGTATGGGGCACGTCCAACTTTTGTATCTCCCTGACTCAAAGCCAACAGACATCAGGGCACTGCACGCAACAGACCATCAGCCGCTGGGTGGAAGGAGGTCCCATCCACCTCTCCTGCCTATCCCACCGCAGAGATGGCTGCAGCATGCAATTCTCTCTCTGCACCACAGCAGTTCTCCCTGGGAAGAGGTGCAGAGCTGCAGGTGCATCCTGCCCTGCCACAGCAGCGTGCTGGATGACACCAGCCTCGGGACACAGGACGGCAGCAGGCAACACTTGATAGGAGTCTCAGGATCTTCCTGAGCTCCCAAATCCACCCGCTGCCACGTGGCAGAAAACACGGCATTTCAGCTGATGCTCCATCCTCGCTCGCTCCCACTGACTCTCTTCTGCCAGGATTATTTCGGTAGCTTGTGTAGCTTTAAAAGCTGAGCAGTCACATCTCCTTGGGCTTCATACCTGCAAAATGCTCTCAAAGAGGAACAGGGCCAATTTTTTTTTTCCTTCCTGCTTTCAGTTAGAATTAATTGATCCATAATTGCACCCATAGAGGGGGAAAGTTAATAGACACAGTAATAAATGCCAAAGCCCCAGAAGAACTGGCTCTCCAAGCCCCTGCCTGGAGCGACTCCATCTCCTCTTAATAGCGTTGCATGCAATTCCAGTGCATGTGTGCGTGTTAGTATTTAGAGAGAAAAATCGAGGAGCCTCGGTGTGATGGAAATCATTTCTTTTCCTCTCCCACATACTTTGTGCTTAGGAGCAGATGGATCCAGGCTGTTTACATCACGGAGGTCATGCCTCAGCTTAACAGTTGGGGAACTGACTGTTGGGAGAGATGCACATCGCAACCAGAAGATTGCTAAATCTGGGCTCTGGCAAACTTCTGATGGTGGCAAGTTAAACATACAAATGTCCTCCTGCAGCCTCTTCGCATTCAGGACCAGCCTCGGGTGTTTGATTGTTTCCCCAAAGAAAACCACTGCTGAGACAAAGGGAGGGCAGAGAAGCAGCTCTGCAGCAGCTCACAAGCCTGAACTTGGAGAAGGCGGCTGGAAATCCCAAGCGGACTTCGATATTTGCCAGTGCAGATGGTGCAGTTTGCAAGCAATGTGTGTCCAGGTTTCCATGAGCTGGCTACCAGAACTCCCTGCTCACTGCGGTGCCCTGAGTTAACAGAGTGACTGTGATTTCAGCTAGCCAGGCATGGCTGCCTGTCCTCCCCAAATCATTGCCGTAACGCCGGGGAAAGGTTTCCTTCGCGTGGAGTTGTTTCCATGGAGCTCATCCCCAAAGTGACCTTATCCTCCCAGCTCAGCCCAGCCGCAGGGCATGCAGGGGGATCCAGCCAGACCCTGGCTGCTCATCCAGCGCAGAGGCTGGGGGATGGAAAGGTCACCCCTCTCCTCCCACAGCAGAGCCAAGTGCTCTCTTCCAGCACAAGAGGATTGCGAGAAGTGCTGAAAACAATAAAAACTAAGCGAGCAAAGCAAGGAACAAAGCCCTTCTTATTGCGCTCAAGGACGTGCATTGTTTGCATGCAGAAGTACCTTCTCCCGCCTCATGTCGCACCCCTCCGTGGCTCTGACAGCAGTTTTGGCAAGAGGATGCTTCCGCACCATCAAGCTACTGCATCCACCGAGCCGCAGGGATGCCTGTGGCTGTGGCCAGGCAGGAGGGCACATGTGGTGGCCTTGCCATGGGGTGGCAAAGCCCAGCTCGTCACCTCCACTCACCTCGCTCAGCCCTCCAGGGAGCTGAGCAGTCGTGCTTTTCCCTAGGTATCTGGCACGCCACGAGAGCATCTCCATTGCCAATTAGGCCACCCACCCACTTGCATCCTTCCCCAATACAAACCCTATTAGCGATAAACAAACAGTCGAAATGCCAGCCGGCGCCTGGGAAGAGCCCTAGACAACTGCATCCAATTCGGCGGGCACAGGAACAGCTGCCTCGCACAGTCCTGGCGCAGGCAAGCACCGAGCATGGACCAGGGCACGGGCCGGGCATCCCACCAGCCACCTCGTGGTCCTCCTGCCAGTGGCTGGCTGCCAGAGCAGTGCTACCTTGCTGCGTCCCAAGGCTGCTCTCTGCATCACATCAACACCAAAAGCATCGGTGTCTGCACAGCGTGCTACGTTGACACACTTCAACACTGCAATAAGGGGCTTTTCCAGCTGCCTAGCCCCGAGCTTCCTAACTTCCCTTCCCTGGGCTTTTGTAGGAAAGCTCCTGCTTGACACTGACACCCAGTTGGACTTTGCTCAAATCCTCAGGCTGGATGTGGTGTAAGAAATGCAAAAGCCACACAACGCTGCTTGGATATCTTCATCCTCCAGAAGAGCTCCCTCCCTGCAAGACAGTATGAAGCCCTTCCTGCAGCCTGTCCCCAGAGCCCCTGGACTCCGTCAGACCCCAGACTGGGAACTGGGGAAATTCAATCCGCCAACAGACCCCGAAGCCCACCCAGCCTCTCCAGAAGCACTCCTGAAACCACCACCATCACACCTGAACTCTCAGGGACACTTTGGACAGTGACAGATATGACCAGGGCCAGTCTCCACATTGATCCCTGCATCTAAGGGCTTTCCAGCTGGTCAAACCAGTGTTACAGCAGTGCTTTTTTTTGGCATGATGGGCAATTAGGAAAAAAATGACCTGCTGCTGGGCACAGGGTCCCCTCTGCCACCTGCGGCAAAGGCAGAGGAGCCCACATCCCCCTCCCAGTGCAGAGAGGGCATGGTCTCCCCACACACGAACCCCTGCCAGCAGTCGAGGATGTGCTGATGCAACCACAGTCCATTGTCATGGAGACAAGAAGCCTTTTTCTCTCCAAACCCAGCTTAATGGCTTGGATTAAAATCTGCTTTCCCCTGGGAAGAGCAGAATAGGCACCGTTATGTTGTCCCTAAGTCCCTGGCTTGTCCATGTGCACCCCAGGCTCCCCTACCCTCACCAGTGTGTATCCCCCACTGGTGCCAGGCACATCCTCCCAGCCATGGCCCGTGCCGAGTGGAGGTGTCCTGCCTTGCTCCCAAACATGCCCCAAACCCATCCCAATCCACGTCCACCACACTCTGTCAGCCAGCAAATGCACACCCTGCTACACATTCCGGACTCGAACACATTTCCATAAGGTGCCCACCATGCCTCTCCCCTCCAGCAGGTCCCAAGAAGATGAACACTGACCATTTCTCACAGGTGACCAAAACCACAAGCTCTTCAGCAAGGAGACACAACAAGAAAGCATCTTCAAGGCTGCCCCTTTCCTGGCTCCCCGGGGAGCAAAGGAGCTAAGCAGAGACGGGGAGCAATCCCTTGCTGTGGGGCAGGCAAGCGTGGAGGGGACGGGGGAACCAGCTACTGGGGTCCTGGGGGTCACAGCAGTACCAGGGGCCAACCTCGGGGCTCAGAGACACGATGGGCATGGCCTGGAGAGGAAGGACGCCATCTCGCTTACCCTGACAGCACTCCCAGGACAAGGTTGAGGACAAAGAAGGATCCAATGATGATGAGGGGGATGAAGTACAGCCAGTTCCACGTGGCTCCTAAGGCATCATTGGTCTGGAGGGGAAAGAAAAAACACGTGTGACGTTATCTTCAACACCAGCACCTGGGGCAGAGGGAGGGTGCATTAGCTTCAATGTGGTGGCAATTCTCCCTCCAGGCTGGCCACACCAGGCTCCTTCAGGGTGAGGTGGCCATGCCTGCTGAGCCTTGATGGGCACCAGGTGCTGCCTGTGCAGGCATGCCTGCAGAGGAGCTCCCAACCAGCAGTGCCCTGATGCCCTGCGGCATCCTGCCCCAGCCACGCTCTCCTCCATGGTCTCCAGCCCTCATCGGGCAGGACCACTCTCCTCTGCCTCCTCCTACCATCCAGCCCTGAAGGGACACAGGGGCTGTAAGGCAGCGGCACAGTGTCTCAGTGGCGGGCAGGCAGAGGTCCAGGGATGTGTAGCCCAAAACCGCGGTGCTGAGGGTGCAGGGGCCACCCTGAGCATGCCTTCCCCAGCAGCTCTGATTTGGTGCTCCCCCGCACATCCCACCGAGACAGGGCAAAGCAGCCCTGCAGCAGCAGTGCTGGCCAAGCACGAGGCTTATAAGGTACCTTAGGGCCAGGGAAGCTGGTGGCTAAAGAAGAGGCAGCCAATGCTTGTCCTTCCATGCATAGGGGCAAAGGGGCTGGTGTGGACAAGCCCCACACCTTCACAGGAGCATTTTGTTGATGGCACCATTGGTAATAAATCACAGGCACCTTCGTGTCCTGGGTGAGTTACCCCAACCCCAAGGAGCTGAGAGCAGAGGGGAAATCTAACCACAGGGCAAAGCCCGATGGCTAAAAAGCCTGCTGGCAAGCCCTGCTCTATACCTCCAGACATTTATTCACTGAGGCTTTTAATAAAGCAGTGCCCCTCTGTACCTCGCAGACGCTTCCCAGGCCCCATTTGTCCTCCGGTGTCAGGCACGGCGCACATGACGCCGGGCTGGAGGGTGATGCGGCAGAACGTGACTGTCTGGGGGAGGTGGTATCAATCTTGTTGCAATGAAAGGCTCTTTCTCTTTTCTCTCTCTTCCCCCTTCTCCCCGTGCTAATTAAGCCCTCATCTTCGTCTGAGTCATTGGCACCACGTCTCCCGGTCAGCCAGTGCAGGAGCCGAGATGAGGCTCTGCAAGGGGAGAAGCTCATCTCCGACGAGGGAGAGAAAGCCACTGCGCTGGAGTCTTCCTTTGGTGACTGAGGCGTCAGCAGGAACCTCAGCCGGGCGTCCCCTCCACCCTGACGCTGAGGCCAAGACAGGAAGGGCGATGCCAGCACATCCCGCTGCAGACATCGACCACAGCACCAGGGAGGGGGATGCGGTGGGCAGAGACCCCAGTGCGAGGAGCACCTGACACCCAGCAGCAGTAAGGACTTTGAGGTTAGGGAAAGCATCTGGAAAGACTCAACGCCCTTGCGCTTCGGCACCGGGGAAACCACACGTGTCTTCTCAAGGTCCTGCACCTTTCGAGAGCCCCAGTCCACCACCAGCCCCCTTCCTTGGGGCCATGGGAGAAGCGAGAGCAGGGAGGTGGGAATGATGCATGGGAATCCCGTATAGCCAACACTCATCACCACCCTCCAGAGACACCCAGACCACCAAGGGAGGTGGGAACGATGCATGGGAATCCTGTGTAGCCAACGCTCATCACCGCCCTCCAGAGACACCCAGGCCACCATGCTCTGCTCTAACAGCACCATTTGCCGTGGCATCAGTTTACAAGGCATCGTGCAACTCCTTGGCTCAAGCCTGGCTGGGCTTCAGCTCTCCGCCAAGATGCCATTGGGTACCTGCCACCCGTGCCAGGATCACTTGCCTTTGAAACTGGCTCCTGCCCAAAAATCACTGGCTTTCCCCAAGGTCCTTGGCACAGGGGATGCAAAACAGATGAGCTCCTTTCCTACAGGTGAAGGAGACATCTTCCCCCAGGGCTGGGCCACAGACACCCTCCAGTGATGCACAGCAGGAGATGGAGAGGGAGACAGGGATGAGATGACGGAGCAGAGGGCAATTTCCCCGGGGTTATCAGCCAGCAATACCAGCAGCAGCACCCAGACCACCTCTTCCCACTGCAGTTTGTGGACATGGCCAAAGCTGGTGGCACCAGGGACCCACAGCTGGGAAAGCTGAGGCAGGGGCTCGGCAGGGCCCTGCCAGGACAGGCCGTCTGCGATCTCCACCTCTCTGCATCTGTGTACCCAGCTCCCACCGGGGTGGAGGTAAAAGGGATTAGAGAGATTTTAGGGGTTTTGGGGGGTTACGTGTCTGGCACTGCTAACAGCCAGTGGCTCCAGGAGGGGCACTGCTAGGGCAGGGGAGGGGATGGGGAGCTGCAGCCACAGACCCCACGTCCCCAAGGAAACACTACTGACCAGAGCAAGGTCAGGAATGGTCCCAGCCACCCAGGAGGACACCAGCAGTCCCAGGAACAATCCCACCCTGAGCAGCCACATGGGTCTTCCCTGGCTGGTACCAGCTTTGCCAGGACCCTCCAGCCCCAAGATAAAATTTCCCAGGGCACATCCCAATGGTCCCTACAAAACCAGGAGCTGGTCATGCCCAGCCGGCCACGGTGGCTCCAGCCCATCATCTGGTACCTGCTTGGCCGCTTCGACTGCCAAAATTTGCCCTTTTATTCGCCAAGAGGCTAGAAGAGTTGCTCCGGTACCTTTGCAGCACCCAGAGGGCCCAGGGGACTTGTTTGAGAAACACAAGGGGCTTGGCATCTCACAGGCACTACACCTTCCACTGCTCCTCTAGCCCATGGCAGAGAGCATGACCACAAAGCATCCAGTGCAGCAGGGCATCAGCACACAGAACAGCATGTGCGCATACACACACGAGTGGGTGCATTCCCATCTCTCCACTCCCAAAGCTGAAGCACATCTGCCCAGGAAACTAAAGGAATCGCCACACCTGGCTGTGTTTGCCCGAGAGAGGATGCAGACTGCCAGGGTCTCACAGAGTTGCTGAGTCCAGATCCCCTCACATCATGCAATCTCCCCCAGACTTTTGTCAACTCTACCTTAAAAACCCACTGTTCCCACTGGAAGGCTCCTCAAGCGGATTCTCTAATAGCTGCTCTAATTTTCAGCCTAAATTTATTTGTGGTCATTTTATATATCCCTCTGTTCTTTTACCAGCATTGCCCTTTGGCTGAAATACTGTTTCCCATCCTGATGTATTTATAGATAGCCATCATGGCCATCCCCAGGCCTCTGCTTTGCTAGCCAAAGCAAGGTTCCTCCAGTTCTCTCTTGTATGACTGTCCCTCCCTCCCTGTTTTATCTAGTAGCACCTTCCCTGCTCCTGTGTCTCTGGACACAGGAGACCTGAGTGTGTGATTCTGATGGGTCCCACTCCATCCCTGCATGATGCTACCAAGGCTTTGCCATCCTCCCTGCAAACATCCCTGCTCCTCCAGGGCACCACTGGCCTGCGGTCAACCCTGCGCTCACTCGCTCATGCCTTCCTCCTCCACACTGCTACTTCCCAATCAGCAAGACCTGGGTTCCTAGGAGATATCTTTGCTGTTCCTCAACATGCACATGGCTTTCCATTTCTCACTGCATCCCACATCTCTTCCTCCAGCCCACAAACTCCTCCACTCTGGGGTGGCAGCCTCCATCCCCCCAGCTCTGGGAAGCCAGTTGATGCCTTAAGCTGGAAGCAGGAAAGCCCGTGACTCATCCCCGAGGAGCCCCACCGGTCATTGCCAGCCACTATGTCCCCTCAACTTCACCCAGCGCTACCCCAACGCTGCTCGCTTCCCTGCCAGCCTTGCAGAGCTCCTCTTGTCCTTCCCCTCTTTTCCGCTTCATCAACACTTTCCCACAGCAAAAGCTTCACTACAAAGAGCAGCTCTACGCGTTTCCAGGTCTCTGATGCCAGGTTAGCCTGGAGTGACCTACCTTTGGCAAACCCATGATTCATTTTCCTCTTTTGCCTTCCAAACCTGTTCCGAAATGGCATGCGATCGAGGTCAGGCTTTCAGTCCTATTCCTGCCTGCCTTACTTTTTTTCCCCCTCCTCCCCCCGCTTTTAAATATAGGCATCGCATTCGCTATTCTCCAGTCAGATGGTGCCTCCCCCAACTCGATGGAGTTGTTAAAAATACTTGTTACCAGACCTGCCATTTCATGTGCCAGCTCCCTCCAAGTACGGGGAGAGGGGGAAGCCATCCTGAGCACTGGGCTGATGGGTGTGATGGTCTCGACTCTTCGCTTCCACATCAGCTGCGCTCGTGCCTGTGTCCTCATTCCCACTATCCAGCCTTTTTTGTTGCCTCTGTCTTGGTGTTGACCAAAAGCTGGGGTGAAATATCCATCCATGCACAAATCTCCCCAGCCGTCACTTCACTGTGCCTTGCTTCCATCTGCAGAGGTGGGGAACCACTCGCTGCCCCTTTGAGCATCCTTCACGAGGTTCACATCAGCGTGACTTTTGGCAGCTCCCACAGCACTTCCTAATTTCTTCGGCACCAAGATGTAGTTGTCTTGACTGAGCAGCCCCTTTTCCCATCCATTTGAGGCATCGTTTGTTCTTAATATCCCTCCATAGGCAGTGGTTCATTGCCTTGGTCTGCTGCGCCTTCCCAACGTTTTTTTCCCCTTTGCTGAAGGTACCAGGAGGCAGACCTCACGTGCAGACGTCAGGGTAGACACATGGGGTTCAATCCCCAAATTCATGAATGCTTTAACTCCTTTAATGAAGAAATTCCTTGTCTCCTGACTCCCTATGCTGTAGACCAGGTCCCATTGCTCACCAAGCCCTCTGGGAAACGGAGGAGCTGCCTGATAGCTGATCTTTGCTGCTTCTTCCCTTCCCTTTAAGACAACCACCTTTTCAATATGCACCGCGCACCAGCCTAAACCACCCAAGCTCTCCCATGGCCACCAGACTGAGAAATGTGCTTGTTGCTGTCTCCAGGAGTACCCAACACAACCAACAAGAGCTTGTCGGTGAAGACTTAGGGAGCCACAGGTTCTCCAAGGGACTACGCATCCAAAGGTGTTTCTCACGCCAACGTATCAGTGGAGAGTCCCAGCCAGAGCTGAACCACCACGGGACATGACCCGTCCCACTGCCAGCAAAGCCTCTGAGCCTATAAATGACACCACCAAGGAGTGGGAGCATGACCCTCATGGGGGAACACAGCCAGCATGGCGGGTCCCCACCTGGCAAAAGAGCCTCCATCAGCTCCTGCTTCTCAACCCCCAGCACAGGGTTATTCTTTCGGCAGCTCTTGTGCTGTTTTATTTTTTTATTTTTCAAAGGGCGGGAAAAGGCGCAGGGAGCTGCAAAAGCAGGTCTCACTCGGGGGGCCAGAAATCTAAAGAAATCTAAATATATACCCGAGTCGAATGCAAAGCACAAGCTCGCAGCCCACACGTACCCTCCCTCAGGCTGCGCTCACATGGGAAACTTTAGGAATTCTTTGCTATAGGGGAAGAGGGGGGGAACAAAAAACCCCCACAAATTCAGTCTCTCCTACTTAAAAATAAACAGAAAGCGAGTTCTGCCTGTGCAGGGCTCTTTTAACGGCCATATATTGCCCACCAGCTCGGGGTGGGGGACTGGGGACTGAAACTGTGGGCACCCAACTCATTTGGGGAGCAGCAGGATGTGGGGAACCATTGGACTTCATTGACACAGCAATCTGCCTTCGTTGACTCTCCAGTGTCTAGTAATAGGGCTGGGCTCCCACTTCAGGCTTTCCCTGGAGAGGAGGGGAGCTTTCTGCCCCTTCCCCAGCAGGACATGTGTCC
Organism: Anarhynchus alexandrinus; assembly: GCA_008711295.1. Taxonomy (NCBI): domain Eukaryota; kingdom Metazoa; phylum Chordata; class Aves; order Charadriiformes; family Charadriidae; genus Anarhynchus; species Anarhynchus alexandrinus. The sequence continues at coordinate 3,838,996 of VUYV01000054.1, forward strand.
TGCAGACCTCCACGACCAGCTTGGCCAACATCAACTGCCCGTGCTGACGTCCCCATAGGCAGTCAAGCCCCCTGTCACAATCCATCTGCGTTAGGAGAGAGTCGCTGTGGTTTCTGTTTGAATCCAGACCAAAATGGCACATAATTAGATCAGGGTAATATACATTTGTTACCATAACAAACTGGCAGTGATGTGTGTGGGGAATACAGCAGCACTGTGCTACAGGGGCGGGGGGAGAAAAATCCACGGGACCTCCAGCAGCACGGGTGGCCCCATCCTGCTCTCATTGTGGTCCTCTGCCAAGGATGTCCCACCCCGTGCAGAGCTCCCGCGGGGCCCCGTGGCTCTCCCTGCATTGCAGGAAAGCTTTAATGGGCAGGGACAGGGTGACCAAACTGTCCCAACCACCACAGCCGGGCAGGAGAGGTCTGCCTGTCTCCCCCAGCTGCAATCTCAGCTGAAGGAGGTTTGGGGATGATGGACAAAGTCAGGATTCCAGGAGGCTTTGCCCTGGGTGCTGTGCCTGCCTTCCCCAGCGCTTCCCCGGGGCTTGCTGCCCGGTACAGGGGCAGAGCAGACCCACTGGGACAGCGGGTGTGAAAACACCACAGCTATCACGATTTGTATGCCAAATCCTGAGCTTGACAACTCCTGATGGGCTTTGCCTGGTGGTGGCATGCACCATGCCCTCACCACAGCTGACGCCATCCCCCCAGCATCACCTCTGTGGCCCCCAACCCGACCCTCCCTGCGAACCATGGCTGCATCCAGCTGAGAAACACACGCAGAGCAGCAGGAACAGCCTCAAAATCTCTGCACTCCAGAAAAAAGGCGGAAAAAAAATTAAAAAAATACCTTGTAGCAGATTCCCTGACCTAACCTGTTCCCTCAAGACCTTGACACCCGCTCTCCCCAGCGCAGTAACAGATCTCTTTCTTCCCTTTAATAGCGATAATTTGATCTCCTGCATGCAGGGCCATGCTTCACTCCCCGCCAGCCCTGCCTGGTATCCATCAGCGACCCCGGCGCTGGACAAGATCTGAATGAAAATGCTTTGCTTTTCCAAATCAGGTTAATGAGGAAATTGGTACATTTCCTTTGCAGGGCCGGGGCTGGCCCGCGGCGGGACGCATCCTGCCGCGGCCGCCTGGTGGGGTCTCCAGGCAGGGTGGGCACCTCCTGCTGCCCAATGCCCTGCCTGCAGCCCTGCCTTTCGCTGGCCCCGGGGTGCCACGGGCAGGCAGCAGGCAGGAATCCCTGCGGGGGGGGGGGGGGGGGGGGCGCGACGCACCACAAACACCCGGGGGGGGGGGGTGCACGAAGCTCAGCAAAGCCCGGCAGCGCGTGGGCACGCTCGTGTCCGTGCGTGCGTGCAGGGAAAGGGAAGGAGTGGGGAGACAGGAAAAAACAGGATGTTATTTCATTTTTCTGTTTTCTAAATGGAACGCAGGGAACGCATTGCGAGAAGCATTGCTAAAAATCACGTGTTTGCAAAACATTTGAAATAGGTGTGGAGACCAGTTTTGGTTCTGTTCTCCTCCGATCCACCGAGAAATTGCACCCAGACGCCCCAGCATCAATCCACAGACCCTGTCCCCATGCATGCCTCCTCCTCCTCCTCCTCCTTTCCCCCCAGCCATCCCTCGCTGCAAACCCTCGGTTGCCCCCACCTCTGCTCCCAAACACCCACCTTCCCCCTGCCTGGACCCCTCCTGCACCTTCCCCAGCCCCAGATGAGAGCACCCCCCTAACTGCCCCGCAGGCACGGTGAACTTTTCCTGAAGGAGTATTTGCAAAGCTCCGCAGCCTTCCTTACACCCAGCGCTCGGCTTAAGGCAGCGCCAGTGTTTCCAGTGCGGATCCTCAGTATCAGGCTTGGACACGTACCAGTGCTGCTGCCTCTCCGGCTGGACCCAGAGCCGGTGTGCTGCAGCAGGACATGGTTTTCACGGGATCAGCTTTTGGGGTGGTTTTTTCAATGGGGCTTGGTGATTGCCAGGTTGGACCCCTGCTTTGTTTTGAGCACTCTGCAAGCCTGGAGAGGCAGCTCGGGCCCCATGACATGTTTCCTAGATGCAGGAACATTCCCAGCTCTGGCTACGATGCTCTGGGGCAACAGACCCATGTGCAACCTCGCTCAAGGACCCCAACTCACCCCAATATCCCCACGATCCAGCCCTGATGCACAGCAGCACATGCTGCACCGCAGAGGTGTGGAAAGAGCTTCGCAAAGCCTCGCCGGCACAATTTCCAGCACCAAACCCGCTAATGAAATTAGAGGTCCCGGGCTTAACAAAGATGAGCAAAGCAGGGGGAAGGCAGCATCAAGACCCCCCTGCCAACCTCCTCTCCTTGAGCCTGGAGTTGTGCGGCAGTGCAGAGCATCGGTGCCGGAGCACCAGTGCCTCCGCCAGCCCCTCGGCTCCTCAAATCCTGCCGGCAGACGGTCTAGGAACAAGACTTTCCCGCGCAGGCAAGGAGGAGGGTGTGGGCAGGGAGCTTTTGATAGAACATGCCTGCAAAGCTGGGGATCCAGCAGACACAGTTTGTTTCTTGCTGTGTCATTTCAGCACGCGCGCACACACACACACACAGAGGGAAAAGGGAGGGGGAAAAAAAAGGAAAAAAAAAAAGACAGGAACATTTGGCAAGCTGGCAAGGGTCTGGCTTTGCTGAGTGTGGAGAAAGAGCCGTTTCTTCCAAAGGGAGAAGAGGGTAAAGCAGGCTGGCTGCCACACGCGTGCCTGTCGGGGTCGGGCTCCAGCACCCACGGCTGGCAGCACGCGAGCTGCCGGCGCCGGCACCAACAGGAGCCATTTGCAGCAAAAACAGCTTGTTTCGGGAAAAGTTTAGGAAGGTTTTAAGCCTTCAGGGTGGAACTTGAAGTCTCCTCTCTGAAGTCCTCGCTAACTTCATCGTACTTAAAACACTCGGCATTTAACGTTTCAGAGGAAGAAGCAGGAAGGGGCTCTGTCCTGCGGTGCCACGAGTGCCGTGGACTTTTTGGCAGCCCCCGTGTCCCCCCCAGCACACAGCACACCTCGCTTCGCCCGCATGGCCGGGAGCCGCCAGGAATAGCTGCAGAGACATTAAGATCTGTGCTTGCTACCGAGCTGCTAAGAGCACTGGGTGTTGATTAAATTTTCATACCTCCCCGACAGGATATTTTTTGTGTTGCATTTTAATTTAAAACACACAAGAAGGGACTCCTTTTCCCTTTGCAAGCGTTCCAGCTCGAGAGCCTGGCATCATCCCAGGGCACAGAGGGCTAAAAAGCCAAGTGGTTTCCCCCTTTTGCCACCCCTCCCATCTCGTCTGGTCTGCAACCTCTCTCCCTCCTCCCTCCTCCTCCTCCTCTCCCCAGACAACAGCTCTAGCCAGCACCGCTCCTTGCTGGGAACCACCGTTACCCATCACACTCCCAGCTTCATCCTCCACAGTGCCCGAAGGAGCAGCAGGGCGGGCTCAGCCTCTGGCTGTGGGACCACTGCTGTACTGAGCCCCTCCAGTGCTCTGCCCATCACCGTGGTGTCAGGGCAGGTGCTATTTTGGGGGGGTCTTTGTACCACTGGCCCTCGCTGCAGAGTCCCTACGACCCTCGGCATGTGGCCGGCACCACTGCAGCTCTCACCTTGGGAGCAGGGACTGCGGGGGACAGGCACCGATGTCCAAAGAAGCTGAAGCAGCTCCTGGAAGCACCAGGGCTCAAGGAGGTTTCCCAGCTCAGCTCCAGGTCCACGCAAACCCCAACTCCTCTCTGGTCAAGTCATTAATTTCCAGGCACTGCCCTCGCTCTCCAAAAGGCAAGAAGAGAAACCCACCCAGACCTGCACAATGCTCAGGTCCCGCTCACGCCGTTCACACATGGGTGCTTCGGGGAGAGCAGCTGAGTGCTGAGCGTCCCAAGGGGTGATTGTGACACTCCGGGAATTTCTGCCAACAAGCAATGAGCAATTTTGTGCACACACACACACACACGGAAAAATAACTGCCTTGCAGTACATTCCTCCTTTGAGCCCCTCCAAGGCCACTTGACTAGTGCAGCTGGGGACCCGGCAGGGAGCAGGACCGCCGAGCCTTGCACCCATCTCCAATCTGTGTGCTCCGGCACAGCCAGTGATTTAACACACCTCTCTTTCCCAGGGAGCCCCAAATCAGGGCTGCGTTTAAAAAAAACAAACAAAAAAAAAAAGATTGCTGTTCCACCACATTTGAAAACCAGGCTCCAGCAGAAGATCTCGGGTTTGGTGCTTCACGGTCAAAACCAGCTCAAGCCAGCTTTTGAAAACCCAAGTCCTGCGTTCAGCAGCACGAAACCCCGACCCGTGCACGTGGTGAGATTCCTCTCACACGTGATGCAGTTCACCTCGTCCCTTTTGCACCCCACATTTAGAGGGACCCCAAACACCGGGGCGGCGCCGGGCTCCAGCGCTCCCGCAGGTTGTCCTCCCCTTGCAGCCTCCCGGCTGCAGCGCCTCGGAGGTGCTGGAAGCACGTGGTGGTTGAGTCACTCTTGCTGCAAACCCCTTTTCCTTGGCGGCAGCTCGGCGTTTCACAGCCGCTCTCGGGGAGGCTCTGCACGCACGCACGGCTCGCGCTTCGCACCTAAGCGAGCGCCTTCGCAGCCGCCGGGAGGTTTGCAGGCGGCTGTTCCGCTTTGCACGGGGCTGCGAGACCTTCACACCCCATCTCCCCCGAGGCTACGGCACACACATCTGCCCACAAGCGCTGCCTTTTCGGAGGTATTTTGGAAGCTTCCAGGGGACTTGATTCTCTTTCCCTCAAACAAATGCTCTCCTCCTGCTGCAAAAGCTCCCAGAAGGCTCCCAGCACCCAGCCCTGGCATCTCCTAAGGCTCTCTATATCTTTTCACCCTCCTGCTTCCCCACAGTCCTAATCCCTCATGCCACCAAAGGCCTTTTGGGTTTACAGCAAGCAACTGTGGCCCACTAGCTCCCATTAGGCCTTGCCATGCGTTTTTAATTAGCAGCATGGAGGCTCTTCCAGCGCTGCTTTAGTGCATGTGCTTCGGAGGCAGATGTTTTCACCCGTGGCTGCTAATAGCCGTGGCCCCGTGCAAAGTCAAGGTGGCTCTTTGCATGACCCACCTGCAGCTTGGTTATCACTGCCGGGCAGGTACTCCTGCCTGTCTCTGCAAGGTTGCTCCGACTCTTGGGGCTTTACCAGGGCCACAACATTAGGATCAGGAGTTCGACCTGATGGCCTGACCCATGCGGGGAAACAGGCTTTTCCCTGCACATCAGGATCTGGCTCATGGCACCAGCCGTGCTGCATTTGCGAAGCGCTTGGAACCTCTCTGTGAAGCAGATGGTGCCCAGGGCCACGGCTGGACACGTGCCCACACTTGTACCTGTGGGCCCCCTGCAACCCACACGCAACTCAGCAATCGCTTCCCGCTGCAACCACGGGCACCTCGTGGCAGCCTCAGTCCCCACAAGCAACCCCGCCTGCATCCATCCATCCATCCATGGCCACATCGCTCCCGCAGCTACAAACAGCAGCTTTCTCCACACACTTGTGTTTTCGGTTTGTTCTGGACTAACCAATTCCCGACTGGGGGCTGCGGTTCCCGTGCCGCATGGCCGGTGTTACTGGTTCCGACAGCTCGGAAGAGCACAGAGCAGTGCTCCGGGCAAGAGATGCAGCTGGGACAGGCAGGGCTGACCCCTCTTCTCCCCACAGAGCCCACCAGACCAGCCCACGGCCCCAGCATGTGCTTGCCACAGGTGTTTTTCTTCCCATCTCAGCTCCCGGCAGCGTGGGGTGGAAGAGGAGAGTGGCAGCTGCCGGCAAGCCAGGCTCCTCCTCACTACCTGCAAGCACAGCGGCTGAGTGCTTCCAAACGGGAAAGCAAATAAACAATCTCGGTGAATAAATACCGCCTCTCGAGTCGGCGTTTCAGAGGAAATCACAATTTCAAACTCCTCTCCCTGTTTGCTCTCTGGCACCAGGGGACCCGGGCTGAGCATCTGGGTGGATTTGATGATCTTAAAGGTCTTTTCCGACCTAAACGATTCTAACCGAAGCCACCAGCACCACCCAGCACCCGTGCTGTGCCCAGGCAGCCCCGGTGCTCAGCACCCTGTGGCGTGGCCCTGCCATCCCTCACCCCCACCCAGACCCCAGCGATTGCTGTTTAATGACAAAATGGCAAGCCGGCCCCTGACCTGTGCCCGCACACCAGCAGAGGCGGAGAAGTAGGACAGCGAGCCTCTTTGCCAGCATTGTTTTTCCCTTTGGAGCCTACAGAAACCAGGTTTGGTCTCGAGCCAGCCCAGGGAAGGGGCATCTGTTCCAGTATAAAAAGAAAAGCAAAAAAATCCAGCTCTGGAGTCCCCAACATAAGAAGGACATGGACCTGCTGGAGCGTGTCCAGAGGAGAGCCACGAGGATGATCCGAGGGCTGGAGCACCTCTCCTATGAGGTGAGGCTGAAAGAGTTGGGGCTGTTCAGCCTGGAGAAGAGAAGGCTCCGGGGAGATCTTATTGCGGCCTTCCAGTACCTAAAGGGGGCCTACAGGAGAGCTGGGGAAGGACTTTTTACTAGGACATGTAGTGATAGGACGAGGGGGAATGGCTCTAAACTGGAAGAGGGCAGGTTTAGATTGAACATTAGGAAGACGTTTTTCATTTTAAGGGTGGTAAGGCACTGGAACAGGTTGCCCAGAGAGGTTGTTGAGGCCCCAACCCTGGAGGTGTTCAAGGCCAGGCTGGACGTGGCCTTGGGCAGCCTGGTCTAGTGGGAGGTGTCCCTGCCTATGGCAGGGGGACTGGAACTCAATGATCTTCAAGATCCTTTCCAACCTAAACCATTCTATGATTCTATGAAAATATTCCTTAGCCCCTGTTTTGGATGGCAGAGCAGCCAGAGGAACCACAAAGCCAAAACCCCGCTCTAAAAGAAATTAGGCTTCCAGGGACAGGAGCTGGAAAACCTGTAACACCGCACAGTTTAAGGCTTTATATTTATTTTTTTTTTAACCTATACTGTGATTTCTACCTAGCAAGACAGCATTACACGCAGGCAAGGATGATAAAAACAAGGCAAAAGGCAAGCACGCCCATGAAATGGCACACGTGAAAAGTACCACAGGGCCAATTAGCTTTTCGTGAAGCTATCTACAAATTCCAGGAGCCGCGCTTCTAGACCTGGTAAAATTGTGGAAAAATGGATCTTAAAATCACGATACGGTTACACAGGGGAATTCTATAGTAAGCAATTTTCTTGAGAGATGGCTCAAGTGGTTTTCTTGCCATCTCCATCTCCTCTGCAAGGCTGCAGCGTTAACCTGCAAGGACGCAGCCTCCCATCACTTTACTGCGGTGGGAAAGCATACAGTCCCCCACCGATCTACCCAAACCTGAGGCATGTGCTGGGCAAGGTCCATGCTGGTTAGTAGTGGGAGCCTGCCTTGGTTTGCTGCTCCGAATGATGAAGGTAATGGCAGAGCATCCCAGTGGCTTTCCACCCCTGCCCAGCCCTCTTCCAGCATCCCCTGGGGACCACATGCCCCATACATATGCCTCATTTTTCTATTAAAAAAAAAGGCAGAAGCCCATGTTGCTGCCTCCAGGCAGCAAAAGGACTGAGCACATACAGCCTTTCTGACCTAGAGGCACCCTGTGAGACAGCCCTTGTCCCTGGGAAGGCCAGGAGGTACAGCCTGACAGTGTCTGTCCCTTGCCGCCTCCCAAAGTGAATCAGCAGCATTTTGCTATATCAAGGCCTCAATTCTCATTCAATTAAAAGCCAAGGAAGGTCCTTAATCCTTTCCATTATAGGTAAGTAATAGCTGGTTCTTTGCAGAGGAGCAGGAAAGGGAGGCACCTTACGGTCCTGGCCATCAGGGACACCGTGACAGAGCGCATCTGACCGGCATTGCAACTGGTGCTGGGAAGAGCGTTCAGATACAGGGGCGGTGGCTCCCCAAGCGACCCAGAGAGCCCCTGATTTAGCAGCTACGGTGGTAAACAGGAGACGCCGCAGGGTAGGTCCTGCAGAGCATGGTTATCAGTGCTCTCAGCAGCATCTCCCACCCTTCACCCCCAGCAAGATCCAGATGGCGGATCAGCAGACCCCAGGTATCAAACCGATCAGCTCCAGCCTTCCCAGTAAGGACACCCTAAATGGCAGGGGACCAGACTTTCTCGGGAACTGCTGGTAGAAACCCTCAAGGTCGATTAGACCATAAATTGCCCATCCATGTAGCTCACTGGCTCCTCGCACACTGCAACTGGAGCTCTAGAATGGGGACCGCTGCTGACGCCAAAGGACGGAGAGGAAGGGACATGGGGAGCACTGATGGAAGCGGTCCCTGGCTTTTGCAGAGAGCACAAGAGAGAAGGTGCAGGGCAGGTCGCTGGTGCCAGGCGCGGGCAGTGCTGGGCACGCACGGGCTGTGGCACAGCAGTGTGAGCAGGCAGGAGCTGCCCAGCTGTGTTGAAGGCAGGGGAACCACACCGTCAGGCAGGAGAAATCACCTTTCCCACTATACTCAATTATGCCTGGGCAATAAGCGCTGTAGTTAAGTCTCTAATCCCATCGATACACCAGAAGCAGCCAAGAAACATCTTTTTTTTTTTTTTGGTCTGAACTCCCAGGTGGTTCAATCCTACCTAATTCTCCCACTGAAGCAGCAATATCTTGGCACTGCCTTCTCCTTTAGAAAGAGGGAACCCAAATCCTCACGGCACGGTCAAGCCCTTGTCACGAACTCTCTCCTTTCTACCCCAGTCTGGGTTTCATGGTCTGTCTGCTGGCGCATGCCAACCTGCACCCCAAGAAAGACTCTGGGACAGACCGAGCGGGAAGGGGACCCCAATGCTGGCAGCACTGTGCCTTCTCCTGGGGTTAAAAACCAGCCTTTCTGCTCACAACAAAGTAACTATCAAAGCATGTTTCCCCATCACAAGCCATCCAATTTGCCTCCCGCAGAGCAATGCCACTCTGCAAATCTCCAGGCATTATGGGAACCAGGGTATAAAAACATTCCCGGTGCAATGACGCCGAAATTGATGCTGAAATTAGGCTGGGAACGGAACTGGCACGGTTGCTTCTAGCCCATAAACTAAAACGTACGTACATGGCCAATCGCCCACAAAGATATTGCACTTTGTGATCGCCTGTAGCTTTTTTTCCTGCTTCCAGCTTTGCCCCCAAGTTGCTCCCCGGCCACCTCAAGGGCTCAGGCGTCGGCAAGTTCAAGCGGCTGCAAACCACAGGAACCCAGCCCAGACATCCCTTCCTTCATCAGCACCGACAGATGTTTGCAGCACGTCAAAGACCTCAGCGCTCTGTCAGACATGAAAATGCTGCTCCTGCCCCAGGGAAAGGGTCCGAGTCCAGCTCTGGGACTTCTCAAGGCCACCGCAGGGATGCAGGCACATCCGCCGCTTGGTCCGCAGGGAGAGCGGATGCACAGTGCCCAGAAACCACGTCCACTCTTACAGAGCTGCCCTGGGGAGCGCAGGAGGAGGAGGAGGGAAGGAAGGATGCTTCCCCAGGGACAGCCCTTGAGCAGGAGGCTTGCTGCAGCCTGTGCCCACAAGGTTTTGCTCTCTGCAATGGGTTGCACAGCCAGCCCAGAGATAGGGCCAAGCCCTTAGAGCTCCCTTTGCCCAGAGACACATAACACACACCTCTCTATCCCCCATCTCCCACCCAAATTGGAAGGACCAACCTCATCTCCATCATGAAGGAAACTCAGGATCTTATTGGTTTCCAGCACACAAAAATACCATCTCCATCTCCCCATCCCCATGGCCCAGCTGCCCAAAGAAACCCCAGAGCAGCGCTACTCACATTGTACAGGACTGTGGTCCACCCTTCCATGGTGATGCACTGGAAGACGGTCAACACAGCAAAGAGGATGTTGTCAAACTGCGTGATCCCGTCATTGGGACCAATCCACTCCCGGCATTCGTAGCCTGGGGGGCAACCCTGCACCCCGCATGGATGGGGGGGGTCCAGCTCCTCTAGTTCACCTGCGAGCACACAGCAGAGAGCCAAAGGAGGCAGAGGTAAGAGAGAGGCAGCGGACTGGTGAGGCAAAGAGCCTAAATGGAGATGGACTTGGGGCAGAGCAGGGGACCCCGCTGGAACTAACCCTGGCTGCACACAAACCAGTCCCATAAAAAAATGGGGACATCCTGAACACAAGCAGGTGATGCCTGGTGGGCATGAAGCAAAATGCAGGATCTTCTCAGCCCTGGGCTTCCCCTGATAGCAACATGTGCTCATCCTAGCTGTTTCCCACCCGCGGGATGCAAAGTGGGTGCAGAGCCCTTCTCCCCACCTGAATTGTTTGTGTAGCAGGCTCGGTGCAGCTTCCCGCTGTAGAACTCCAGGCCAATGATAGCAAACATGAGGATAGCAAAAAAGAGCAGCAAGCCGATCTGGAGGAGAGGCACCATGGCCTTCATGATGGATTTCAGCACAATCTGCAGACCTGGGAGGGGAAAGAAAAAGCACAGCTCAGCACAGTGATGCAAACCCCCTGCCTGCGGCACGTCCATCCCACCTCTGGCAAGAGGAGGACAGTGAACAGAGAAGACAGACAGTCATCAGAGAGATGGCAAGACACCAACGCAGCCTGGAGCATCCCTCTGGGCAGCTGAGGACTGCGGAGGAAAGCACCATCCCAGGGGGAGCAGGAAGGGCCAGGCTGCAGAGCGAGGCTCCAGGAGAGCTGGTTTCCGGATCTGGTTCCCTGTCTGTCCTTGCACCACCTGGGCTTGGTGGGACATGGCCTGTGCAGCTCTGTCCCCCTCGCTGCCCCCAAGGCACGGATCCAGCACACCACCCAGCCGGTGCCCAGGGCAGGAGGGATGGGAGGACCGGTGCCGGCAACAGCCTAGTTTCTTTATTTATCCCCGTGCCAGCAGATGAAATCTTGCAAAGAAAATGAAAACTCCCCTGAATAAACCTCAGTCCTGAAAGGATCCACCCACCGCCTTCTGGCCAGGGAAGCGGAGCCGCTGGTGGGCCCCGGCGAGCTGCCGAGCTCAGCCTTGTACCAGCACAGAGCAGGCTGGGTGGGGGGAAATGCCACCCGGGGACACCAAACGCTGCCATCCTAGAGTCCCCTCCCCTGTGGGCTACCCAAGGGCCGGCTAGGAAGATGGTACGTAAGATCCCTGCTCCATCCCTGCACCAAGAGGTTTGTCCCCCTCTTCCCTGATTGCACCCTACATCTCTGAGGTGGCACAAGGACCCCTCTCACTACGAAGGCCATCAGGGACAGATGTGGACACTCTGGGAGGAAGACCAGGAGCACTCAACTTACTGGGAATGCCTGAGACGAGCTTCAGAGGTCTGAGCACGCGCACGGCCCGCAGCGTCCGCAGGTCCACGTGGGTGTTGAAGTGCGTCCCAGCGGTGGCAAGGATGCTGCGGGCAGACAGGGAGAGAGCAGAGTTACCCCGGGCAAAGCCCTCAGCCACCCCAGTGCAAAGAGCCATGTTCTCACGCCAGGCTGGGAGAAGCCATGAGGAAGATCAAGTCCCTGGGCAGGTAGAGATTCAATGCCTCCCAAAGCCCACATGCCAGTGAGTCCCGTTTGAAGCTGGCACCAAAGCTCATGGGCCATTATGGTCAGCCAAAGCCACCCACGGGTCACTCAGCCCTGACAGCCCCCCATCGATGCCCCACACACACCAGGATGGCTGCGGACAGTCCCACACCGCAGCGCTGGCCATCACCCATGCCGTGCAATCGGACTCTGGGGACTCAACGCTGCCAACACTGTGTTCATCACAGCTGCGTGCATTTAACCTTCCTTCCAGGCAGGTGGCACATGGACCAGAGATGGTGCCCCAGAGATGGGGGTCGTTCCCCTGATGGTAACCCATGCTCCTCTGGCAGCACCTCCAGCCATCAGCTGCTCTGGCTTTTTCCACACATGGAACTTCCTTAGAGTCCTACCTCTGGGATTGCTAAGAAGGAGCCGAGAACCTTACATGCATTCAAAAATCTACAGTAATGAAAGTTTGATGACCTTGGAAGGCAACCGGCAGGCACAGGAAGGACTCCAGAGATTTTCTTTTAAAACACAAAGATTTTTTCAAGCCCATCTCTGGAAAACAAACTGGGGCAGAAGGGAGCCAGTGCACACCAAGTCCAGCAGTGGAAACAGTCGGGGCCCCTGTACCTGCTGGGGGCATGGGGATGCTGCAGCTCGGGGATGCCGGCAGAGCCACGGGAGCACAGATGGCAGTGCCGGAGCTCATGGACTCCTCTCCCATCCGGGCTCGGTCCCCAGGTGCTGGGCGAGAAAGAGGAGGAGAAGGAGGAGGAGGAGGAGGAGGAGGAGGGGGAGCTGCAATAGAGGAGCAGGGGATGGGAGAGGAGGGGATGGGGAGGAGAGCGGGACAGAGGGAGGCAGCAATCTCAGGGTTGTTTGCAGCAATCCAAAAACCGAGGGAAATTGGGTCATTGTTCCACTAATTCATCTAATTACAGGCCAGAGCAGCTCTCTGGCGCGCTGAGCAATTAGCACTCTTTCTCTCCCCCTCTCCCCGAGGTACAGCAGGTACCAACCTGCCCCTCCAGAAAGGCGGCTGGGTTTCCTAGGATACCCCGGCAGCAGAAATGCTCTCAGATCAGCAAACCAGGTTGCTTCAACTCCTTTTCCTCGCCTCCTCTTCCTCCCTGCCCCAGCACAAGGGGTCAGCAGCAGTTGGGATGCATCACCCCAGCATCACCCACAACTCCCTGTGTATCAGGCTACAGGGATCTTTTACCCTTCATGGCATTTTCCCTTTCCCTTTTCGGCATGGTCCCCGTGCCCCAGTCCGTGACGAGCCCCTGCTACCCACGGGGCTCACGGGAGAGCAGAAAAGGGATTTAATTAAGTCAGGAGCACCCAGAAGCTGGGGAGAGCTGCGTTGTTAAATTGGTTGTAAGATCAAAATCAATAAGTATGATAAAGCACGGCCACTCAGCAGCACGTGGGAGAGAGAACAGCATGGGCACTTTCATCTCGTTCGTGCCACCTACCAGCGAAATCAAACCCAGCGCTCCCCAAAACACCGGCATAGAGGACACACTGCACCCAGTGCTGCTTTGGAGACCCCGAGACCCTCCTTCAGCTTTTGCTCCTCACGTCCCGATGCCTGGTGTCCAACCAGCCTCACAAAGGGACAGGGGAAAGGCATGCACTGACTCCAGCTGGGGCTGAGCATCTCCAGGAGACCAGGGATGCTCTTGGGCTGGATGCGGGCTTCAGCCCTTCTGCCAAGGGCTTAGCCAATGCAAGCCCAGCACTGTGAAAAGCCCAGCTGGAAGGCTTGTGGCAGCAGAGCGTGATCGACAGCTCTCTTCTACCACCACATAGCAGCACGAGCCCCGGACCTACAAAACCGGGTGGAGTGATGGAGGTGGAGCCATCACTGCTCCCAGCCCCACCACACATCTCCCAGGGGCAGGACTGTCACCGGCTGCCCATTGCAGCACAGGGCCCTGGCTGCAAAGTCCTCTGCTAACCCAGATTTGTTTGAAGGGCTCAGAAGCCGTCGCGCCGAGCCTTCAGGCAAGGTTCAGGCGATTCCAGGGCACTACTTTCCAGCGTTCTAAATTAGCTGCTAAGAATGGGACTCCTCTGTGGCAAGGTGACATGCTCCTTGTCCTCGCTGGGGGACAAGGGAGATCATGAGCTCTTGTGGAAGGAGGTTTGGACAGATCACCAGAGCAAGGTGGTTGCACTGGAGACACGTCTCCTGACCGACGAAAGATGACCCACCTTTATGAAAGAGGTGCCTGTGCATACTTTTGCGGGCACAGCCACAGCTCCCGGCAAGTGTGGATAGTGCTGCTGGAGCTGCTCCTGGGAAACTCATCCATCCCAGAGCACTAAGGTATCCCAGAGTCTCTGACCAGGGTCCGAGCAACCCTGGACCACCTTTAGATCAATTAAAGGTGGCTGGAAAACACCAAGCAAACTTCCAGGAATACAAGGATGGCTTCTGTCTGCCTTGCCCAAGCTCTAAATAATTCCCAGTGGCTCTAAATAAGAGACATCACCCCTCCCCAACAGCCAAACTTCGCTGGTACACACAGACACCACCACCACGTTACTGCTAATAATAAATGCAACGCTCAAAACACACCCTCCTGCTTTGGACCTTCAGCATCTCAACTGTTAACTGCTTATTAACCCTTTAAGCATGCCCTTTTTTTGTTTTGCGGAGAGCCACCCGTATCACCCAGCACAACCCATTTCTCACTTATTTATTAACACACGTTAGTGTTTCTTATAACTCCTCGGGATGCACGGCACAGAGATGGGACTCGGGCTGTGACAGACCTTTGTGCTGACACAGGGCGGCAGCTCCGGTATCTGTAGAACAATTTAAACCCTTTTTCAACACTTACAATATCCACGTCTGATGTGCTAATAATTATTCTTTATTTTTAGGCAAGGACCCAAACTAAAATTACATCTTACCATCCAAGTTATTTGAAAAAGCTGCCAGATTGGGCTATAAAAATCCCAATGAGCTCATGCTTTTCATCATATGTACTGGAGAAAAAAAGAAGGAAAAAAAAAAAGTGAAGGCGTTTTTATAGGTCACCCAGGCAAAGGGGTTAGTTTTACTTCTTCACAGGAAAGGGGGAAGAGACTTCAGGTGGAGAAAAGAGCAGAGAAGAGCTATTGGAAGAATGCAAATGAGAGAGGAGGCAGGATGGGAAATATATGCTAATCCCCAAAGTATAATTGAATAGTGAGCAATCACCGGCAGACAAAAACATGCTTTCTGGGGGGAGAAAAAAAAAAAAAAATCCGATGCTTTGTGTTTGCAACCAGGATGATTATTTTATTTTATTTATTTACAGGCTGCGGAGCGAAGGGCGAGCTCCCGCTGGGCCCGCCGCACCTGCAGGCTCCGGGGCTGGGTGCCGGCGGAGCGATGCTCAGCCCTCGGGCACCACTCCAGCTCGCAGCAGCTGAGCAAAGCACACGCCCTCGCCTCCAGCTGAAGACCTGCACCTATGGATTTCTTTTCCCAGGGGGCCCCCAAGAAAAAAAAAAAAAAGAGAATAATCACATTTTAAATGACACTCTGCTCTTCGGGACTTAGCAGAATAAACCATGAGCGATGCTCGATGACCCTGCCCACACAAAGCCTGTTTATTAGCACAGAGCCAGCAGCAAATTTGGGCACTATTGCACACTACAGCCCCCACCGTGCCTCCGCTGCCCGCACCAGGGGTTGCGCATCACACCCGCTTCCGTCCGTATCGTCCCATCGGGAGCAGCACCACCAGCCCTCAAGCCTCAGCCCCTGGGGACAGCACACACAGCTTGGGGCACACTGCAAAGGGCTTCGCACCGAGGACCCCAAGCAAAGGCTGAACATCCAGACAGTCACCCCCAGTTCATCCCCCCCCCCCCCAAACTGAGCATCCATCGACCATTTCCACCAGAGACCACTGCAGAGGCACACGCAGACAAGTTGTCCTAGCAAAGGGCAGCTCCGGGGTGTGCTGGGTGGAGGAAGGGATCGGCTGAGACAGACTAATCTCAGCTCAAAATCTGGGGCAGGGAGGGTGCTGGCTGGCTGGCTGACGTGCAAATTAATATTTATAATTAAGTGGAAAGGCCCCTGAAGGCTTGCACTGCCACCTGACTCTACGAGGGAGACTACTTCATAATTAATACACTGGTCAAACGGCTCACGGAAAGTAAGTTACCTGATGAATTTACCCCATTCTTGCCCTTTTCTTCTGGGGACTCAATCCCTCCTCCTCTCTCTACAGACAGCATCATGAGTAGCGGGATGGACTCTAGGTTCTTTCTTGGGTCCAAACCCCACTCAAGGCAGCGCCAGCAGGATCGGGTCACCCACCCTGAGGACATCCCCACAGAGCGCAGTGGTCCTGCTTTGAGGATGCTACGGGACCAGGTCCATGTTGTGCCCTTGGCACAGTTCAGAGCAACCTTAAAGCCTCCACCATTGTTGCTTTCTCTTTCTAGGTTTTGGGGCCGTGACACAAGTGGATTGCACTGCTGCAAAGCTGCTGATCCCATCTTTCCAGGCAGCATTGGGAGCCCTGAACTGGGCACCAATGACTCCCTGCAAGGTGTGATGAGGGTGAGCACAAAATCTGCCTTCACCAGCCTTCAGTCTCGGGGGGACGAAATGATCCTCCAAGGCCACCTCTTCCTGGAGATGCCCCCAGGATTTGGTGCATGAGGGAGCATCCCCTCTGCACCCTGCGAGCTGACCAAACCCTGCACCTCCATCCCACCTCCGGCCCCTGCGACGCCTCTCCATGGATGCAGGATTTCGCAGGGGGAGGAGATGTTGGTGAAACCGTTTGCACAAATGGGAGCTGGTGGAAATCTAAAGTCATTTAGAGGGAGGCTGGGAAGATGATCCCACAAAGAGGAATACAGCACAGGTGACCGTGTACTACAGCAAGAGCTGTCTGAACTCATGCGAAAGGAGAGGTCCAAGACCCCAGGGATATTTACCCAAGCCTGGGTGATACCACTTCCCCACCTGAGGATGTGGTGGAAAATAACCCCTTTCCCCTTCCCTCAAGCCATCCCGCAACCTCTCTCCCAAAGTGAGGTCCACAGAAGCGCAAAGAAATGGCACGTGGGGACTTTGCAGCTTGGCCCAAGGTCTTATTCCCAGGGAGGACAAGGGCTTCACCCCAGTCCAGGAGCTCGTCAGGGGTGTCGGGGCTGCAGAAGGAGCCCCTGGAGACCGCACAGGGCAGAGGGGTACCTGGGAGGGGAGGCAATGCCCCCCCGGGACCAGCAGCCGTGTGGGAGAGACTGACTCACTCCACAGAGCGGCGGCTGCGGGAAACCATCCGCCAGGAAAGATGAGCCGGGAAGGACGGGGCAAAGCATGTGAGCAGCCCGTGGGCCAGACCCTGCACCAGGGGAAGGCGGGATGCCTGTCTCCCCCAAAGCCAGAACCGTGGGTCTGCCTGCTCGGGGGTCACCCTATGTCCACCCCACCACCCTGCAGTGCGAAGCCTTTTCCCTCACCCATCCCCTCACTGGGCCGAGGAAACGGTGCTGCCCTTTGTACGAGGTGCCGATGTCAGGCACGTCCCGTCGCCGTGGCATATGGCACATGAATCATTCACAAAGCTGGGGAATTAATTATTCATCCAAACGAAAGACCAAACACTTTACTAATTGTCCTGGAAGGAAAGAGCTGGGAAGGGGGTGGGAGATGGGGCAGACATCAGGTTGGAGACCGGCACCATTCATGAACAGAAAAGAAGGGAAGAGGAAAAAAAAAAAAAAGTCTTGTCTGGTGTGATCAAAGCATTGCTCCACTTTTGGACTCAGGGCTGTCTCTTTACTGCTTTACCCTATAGGACAATACTCCTTGCAATGGTACAGGCTCCAGCAGAATAATCCTGTTGGGATGCTGCACTTGTGCTCTGATTTAATGCTCATTCTCCAAGCCTTGTATCCACTCCCCCAAACTTCCTTGCCTGGAGGTGCACTATAATCCCTCGGTTAGGACAACACAGGTGTCAGTGCTGGGGCAAGAGCCTGTCCCCAGCCCAGGTGTGTGCATGCACACGTGTGTGCTCTCACACCTGCACGGGGTGCCAGGCATGCTGCTGGGGGCCGGCACCCCAAACCACAAGGAGATGCGGCATATGAATACTCCTGCACAGAGCTTCTGCCAGCTCCCATTCAAGGTCATCCCCCCTCCTCGCATCTCTGGACCTCTGAGACCAAAAAGACCCCCTAAGACATGTAGAACTTTGGTTGTGTGAGGTGCACTACACACCAGAGGGCAAAGCATCCTTATGTCTGCCATGGGGGATCCCAGCGGAATTGCAAAAAGGGCACTAGGCACTTTCCAGGACAGTCATCCCAAAATCCAGGCAGCACCACTATGAGCAACAACCTGCCCTCCTCCTCCCCACGCTCATGTTGCCACCCTGCAGCAAAGAGGGAAGCAGCCTCCTAGGAACCGCTCTCTCCTGCTTCACCCCAGCCACGGCTGAAAACCAGGGCACGAGCGTGCGCAGGATCTCACCGGGAGGTCAGAGCGACAGGCTCGCGGCTGCCACTTGCCTTTGTGGGGAGAGGACTTGGGTTTTCAGGCCAGATGCCCAGGCTTGGAGCACCAGGCTTTCCTCCGCCGGCACGGGCTGGTGTCCCTCCGGTCGGCTCTGGGTTTGCTAAAGGCACAGCAGGCACCACCAGCGATCCCTCAATTCCTGCCTTCCCTTGGCCATGCTCCACCCCACAAAATCCCTTAATGAAAACCACAGTGCCCAAGGGCTTCACAAAAGGCATCCAGGTGTAACGGCTGTTATTAAACCCCCTGCAAAAACCTGACACCAGCTCTTCCTTTTAGTGACCCCAGTGTATTTACCCTGGTTTTACAGCGGCTGCTTCCCCGGCTCCTGAGCAGCACGACTTCACAAGGGCCTTTTGATTTCCATTTTGGTTTTTTTTTCCCCCGTTGTTAGAAGTGTTTCCCCACCCCTTCACCTCTCACATAACGTGTTATTGTATTACTGCTGCAACTGCTATAAAAAAAAAAAAGCCAGCACGGTGCTATGATGCTCAGGCTTTGGAGTGTGTGAAGCACACACCCACCTGGATATTTTCAGAGGGAGTTTAACCCTTCTTTTCCCATGAGCTCCTTCAAATACAGTGTAGGATGAGGTGGGCTGGTGTAGGGTCCTCGTTCTCTATTCATTACGCTAAAAAGCACCTGGGGAGCACGGAGCTGATAATCCAGTTGCTGATGGCTGAAGGTCCTCCAACCTCTCCCTCTTGGGACCACTGATTAAGAGGTCGCTAAGGTCCCGCTGACCCTTCTGCCCATTTCTGAGCAGTTTTCCCCCTTTTTGGTCCAGGACATGCCACATTGAGCAGGTCACGAGTCCAGCTTCAGCGCCCAGCCAGCTCTGGTTCATGCATGGGCAAGGCGAGCATCCCCAAGCCCCAGGGGAAACGCAGACGTTCCCCTCCCCGGCTCTGCCTCAGAACGAATGAAGGTATTTTATGCACGTTTTCGGAGAAAAATATTTTTAGCTGGGGGAGAACAGGCTAGTTTTTTCAGGCAGCAATGATGATTTGGAAACCACAGGTTATAAACAGAGCGGGTTTACAAATGTGACTATTAGTTCCCCAGTGGAAGCTTTAGCATCAGGGAGTTTTACGTGGGCGTTGATTTCCACCGAGATGAAAAAATCTGGATTTATTGACACAAGAAGCAAACACCAGTTGAACCCAAGTCAGTGCCATCCATGCCTGCACAGGGTCCCAGGAGACTGCTTACGGTCGCAGCCCCTCGTTATGTTAATTTATGCCAGGGAAAGCATGCCCAGGAAATCCCACAGCTCACGGAAACACCAACGCCATGATGCCACCTCTCCCATTGGACATATGGCAAAAAATAAGTCCAGAAAGGAAGAGTAATACCCTGTGTCACCCTCAGAGGGACAAGGGCCAGCGACTGTGATGCCTAGCCCCTCTAGGTCCATCAGGGATGGATCCTGGGGTGGGACCTACTCATGTGGATATCCTCCCTGATCCATCCTCATGGGATGCATCAGCATCCCAAAACAGTCAGTACATCCCAAGGTGAGCACTACATGACACCTCTGATACTCACAACATCCCCTCCACCAGAGCCACTGCCTCTTGCTAAGTCGTGACGAGATCCCAAATGACCATCGATTCTCCTCAGGCTCAAGTGTCTCCGTCCAGACACTCACATAATAATCAAACAAAGTTTCAGTCCGCAGAGATCACCCTGAACCTGCCGGTCACCTGCACACATCCCCTGTGCAGACTTCACCACCCGCCTTACGCTACCGACACGGCATGAACCACCAAGTGCAAACCCTCTCCTGCAAGCTGTTTGTGAGTCATTTGCCAGCCGAGGATTATTTGCTGAAGAAATTTGCCAATAATTCAGCAGATCAAACAGGCAAGAGTTTCTTGTAAGGGAGGCACAACCATGGCGCTGAAGAACAGTGGCTTTGTCAGCACCACACGGCAAAAGCAAGAGCTGAACAGCACAGAGGAACCTATGACCTGGTCCAGCCGTTCCCCCAATGACCCAGTCGTCCCCTCAAAACCGGTCCAGGATGAAAAACTGCAGGTTGCCTCCCCCCCCCCCAATCATACAACAGAATTCACCCCGAAAGCCTGGTGAGCCCATGCCGGCAGGTGCTGGGACCACTGGGGCAAAGCTGGCAGGTACCCAGGCGTTTCTTGGAGAAGGTTTCATCCTGCTGGAGCAAACATCAAGGGCGCAAGGCAGGTGATGGTGGTGAAGCAGACCCCGGAGGGCTGCGCCCCGTAACCGGTGGTGTCAGGGGGACCCGGGCACCTGCCGGCAGGGCGGTCGGCACGGCACTAACAGCCCTTCACGGACAATTGATTCCCTGGCACGGGGCCCGGCACGGCGCGGCACTGAAAGGAGCTGGCGAGGCTTTCGCGAGTGAGTAATTGCCGAGCGCTGACTCAGCACCGGCTCGGTTACAGTCAGCTCGCCCGGAGCCGCCGGGAGGGCAGGGAGAGGTCCGCGGTGAATCCCCCCTCCCAGCCCAGTGCTTCCCCTTGGCCCAGGCCCCAAAGGACGCCCGGGCCAGGAGACGGCCGATGGGCATTTCCCAGCCACTCGCCTGCCTTCTGCGCACTCAGCTGCACAGTGAGGCTGAGATATCCCCTCTTGTTGCGATCAGGGGGGACACGTGTCCCATGCTGTGCCCAGAGATGTGACCAGGGATGCAACTACCTTTGCCCAGCCCAGGAACTGTGCCTGGCTGCTCTCCCTGCAGCAGCGAGCCCGCCTGGTCACAGAGCCCTCCCCTGAGAGTCTCTTTGCAGATGCAGAAGAACCAGCAGCATCCTGTGCGATGGCTGCACCGCCTCTTTGCTGCCCACCAAGAAGCATCACCCCATGACCAGCACACCGAGACACCCTGCCTTCACAGGCAGAGATGGCCCCACTCCCCAGCAAGACCATCCAAGTGCATGTTGGACCAAGGGAGTCAAAACATTCCTGGTCACGCTCTCCTCAAGCTTTCTCTCAAGCACAGCCCCAACCTGAACCTCTCCACCATGGACAAGCAGCACCCATCGGCACATCCCTGGCAGCACCAGGCTCAGCATCCCCCTTCCTCCTCCAAACACCCAAATGGGTGTCATGTCCCACGTGGTGCCACCACTCTGCAAGCCAAGAGACAGGACTATACAAGCAAGCAATTCGTGAGAGACTCCCGATATCTTGTCTGGCTCCCATGCCTCAGTTTCCCAGCCAGACCTGCAGCTGCTCTGCACCCAGCAGAGCTCATTAAGTGCTTAGAGATCCACAGACACCATCTGTTTGTACGTGTCAAACCAGCTCCTCTGAACGTGGTGTTTCCATCAACACGCAAAAAGCAACGGCCGTGATCCAGGCACCCCTTCCTCAATACCCCTTGTTGGTTGCAGGCACCCACCTGCCCTCCACCCAGTGAGGGGCTGAGGGGGGTCACCCTAGGAGGCTTCTGCTCAAGCTGACTACCATAAGCCCAAATATCCCTGTTCATTTCTAGGTCACCAGCACAGCCCGTCACACCACAAGCAGGACTCAAATCTGGGCCATGTCCCCAGCAGGTGACACCACCAGTGACACAACCAGCACCCGTGAAGCTCTGTGCACTACCACCCCCAGCGTTGCCGCTGCGTGCTGGGATGCTGAGAGAGCATCACCTGGGAACACGGCTCCACCTAGACCTCATTCCCAAACCGCCGGCACTGAGCCAAGGCTGGAAAGTGCTTAGGAAGGCAAGAGGAGAAAAGATTTTCTCCCTCCCCATGTAGGGTTTGACCACAAACTCTCCCAGACCATGTCCAGTTCCTTAGCTTATCAGGCCACGCTCCTACCTTGTCCTCACCTCGTCCCATGCCCAAACAGGTGACAGATACCAGACCATCAGCTGAGGAAAGCTAGACATGATGCCCTCAGAGCAAGCCCTCCTCGCCTGATGGGGAACCTTGTCCCACCATCAGCAGCCCACAGCAAAGCCAACACAGGAACCACTCTCCCTTCCCTCAGGATGAAAAAATACCACTGACAACAGCAAACCAGGGCCTTGCCCCACATCCTGGAGCTTACGTCCCCACTGGGACAAGCCCCCCTGCTCAGCTGCCCAACCCCGCCAACAGCCTCACGCCGCCTGACTCACCCACTGAGGACCACAATGAAGTCCATGACGTTCCAGCCGTTGCGCAGGTATGAACCCTTGTGGAAAACGAATCCCAGAGCCACAATCTTAATCCCAGCCTCGAAGCAGAAAATCCCGATGAAGTAGGGCTCTGTCTTCTCCTGCCAGAGGGGAATCAGTGACACAGTCAGAGGGGGAGATGGAGATTGAAGACGGAGCAAACACAGCACCAGACATTTCACTTTGACGCAACTGACATCCCATCCCACCTTCCCCAGCCCCATCCTCCCCTTTGGGAGCTTTCCCAGCACTTCCTCAGACAGCATTAACCTTGGAAACCAAAAGTGGGGGCTACAACCCATTCGAGTTGCCCAATCTCCCTTCCCTACCCCACGTTTTAAGGAGCTTAAACCCTCCCAAACCCTTCCATAGAGGAGGATTATGTGACAGCAGCCCCTGGAAGGCTGGAGGGGCTGGTTGGGAATGAATCCTCTTACCCTACCACCCTGAAACCAGAAGAAAGTGGCTGGTGCGATGGGGTGGCTCCCCTCAGCTGGTGCCCCTGCTCACCCGGCAGAACCCCCAACGCAGGGTGGAGAGGGATGGATGCGGGGTACTTACTAATCTCCGTGACATAGGTGTCTTGTCGTCCTCAGGGAGGTGCTGCTCGAGGGCCAGCACGATGCAGTTGGCAATGATGGTCGCCAGGATCATGTACTCGAAGGGAGTGGAGGGGAGTTAAGGAGCAGAGAAGAGGTGGATGATGTCCCCAAACCACCCGCCCACCCCTTGTTTCACCTGCACATTAGCCACCACCACTGCTTTCCTGCAGGAACATGCACACACAGAGCCCAGCTTTCACCTCCCACTGCTCCCAGGCAGAAGGGTGAAGCCCACCTTGGTGTTGTTTGGAAATGCTGTTTGGAAATGAGAGGAATGATGAGAACTGAGAGCCCCCAGGACCTTCCCCATTAGAGACCTGCTGAGCATTGCCACCTCCTTCCTAAGGCAATGGGACATTTAACCAACAACCCTTGCTGGGCTGTGAACTCTCTTAGGACAGAGATGCTGCTTGTGGTAGAAGCCCAGAAGACAGACACAAGTATGAAGATGGACAAACAGGCTCTGACCAGGTTGGGCTTTGTCTAGAAAAGTGCTTGGCAATGTCAGGGAGGCTCTCCCTGGCATGGCATGCTGGTGGCCAGGGCTGGCATGTCCCTGCACGTCATGGCCCTCTTGTTTGCCTTCTCTCTTCCATCACAAAGCAGCAGGAGATGGGGTTTGGAGTGGAGGGTGTCACAGGCTATCAGCAGCCCCAGTCCTAAAGCATCCCTGTAGGAGGGACTGTTTTTGCATGGCCCAAGGAAGATGGGGCATCCCTGGCAGGTCCCGGGGTTCTGACCTGGCTCAGCTCACCCTGTGCCCTGCGTTGTTCAAGGTGGACGTGCCCTGGGAACAGAGGGTCCCTTGCCAAGCACCCCGTGGGCAGCAGGGTAAGCCCAGGCAGCGCTGGGAGCTGCAGAGCACCAGGTTGAGCATTCGCAACTCAAGACACTGATGGTGCCTGGGTCTGAGCTCCAGTTCAGGGAGGGTTGAAACTCCCCACAGAGACATCCCAGCTCAGCCACGCTTCGGTGAGACCCTGAAGAGTAGCAGCACCTTATCAACAGGATCTGGTTGGACCCTTATGAGCATCCTAAATCCTATAGCCACATCTAGGGCTCACACACCCTTCTCCAGGAGCAACCCCGCACCAGGACAAGCAGCAGCAGATGCTGGCATCTGAGGACCTGAGCGAGTGGGGAGGGGAGGCGGAGGAAAGGGCAGGCTCACACCCAGGAAAGAACCCCAAACTCAGCTCCCTCCTGCCTTTTGATTCACAGGGTCTGCCAGGAGCGAGGTGGGGGCACAGAGCTCCCTCCTCCTGCCTGGCCTACTGCCAAGCCCCGGAAACAAAGCACTTCCAAGCGACAGAACGGCCACGTCTTTCCGACTTCCCATCCATCTTTACTACATCATTGCAATAAAAGCCCTATTGTCCTCAATAACAAAATGAGGTGAGATTCATCAGCAGGCAGCACACCACTTCTCCGCTCTATCCATGCCAAAACCCCACAGCTACATTACTGTCACCACTGGCATCAACAGCCACCCTAGGAGGGGATTGCCACCCTCCCAAGGCTCATGTCTGTGGAAAGGGGATGCAATCCTACCTGGGATGGATTTAGCCATAAAGAAATCATCCATGCTCCTGCCATCCCAAGCTGGCATGGGGACCAACACCCCAGCTAACCTAATCCCTACTACACTGGGCTTCTCCAGACCTGGTGGCTTCAGGTTCGCAGCACTCAGGCCAGGATCTGCCAAACGCCCGTGCCATCACCCCTGGGAAAAGGGATGATTTTCTCTTTCGCAACCTCAGCTTTTGGCCAACAAAGCCACTGGCTACAGCGAGAGGCTTTAAACTGGTGGCCCTGAGCCCCTGGGCGAGAAGACATCCCAGTGTTGGCCATAAGCACGTGTAAGTGGAAACCATGAATTAACCCTGGTGGCAGTGACCCTGTGCATGCTGCGGCACGCGGCAAGGCGGGAGCCGGGCCGGGCATCGGAGCAGGTCCCTGGTGAGCTGGCCAGGAGGGGCAGCCAAGCAGAACCTACAGGAGCTGGGCTGTATTTAGCCCAGCAGGGAGAAGAGCCAGAGAAGATTCGGCCAAGGCATTTAAAAGGCCACTCAGTGAAATTAATGGTTGCTAAGTTAAAGGAAAACCAAAGGAGAGACCGCTGCAGAGCTCACTGCTGCGGGGTCAGACCTTGGTGCCAGCCAGGCACAAATGGCGAGCGGCTCCCTGTGCTCAGGGGGAGGCCAGAACCCCAAAAGTTTTCCTCTGAGGCTTCATAGGAGCAAGGATTTCATTGCACAGCTCCTACAAAATCAAGGTGCTTTCCCTGCTTCCCACCTCTGGCCACACACTTCAGCTAGTACGTGGGCTGCGGCGCTTGGCCCTGAGCCACCGGCCTATTTGGGGGTCTTTTGTTTCATTTTCCTGAAAGTCTGGGAGCAATTAGCACAGGCTTAAAAGAAAGCAGTGCGTTAGCAGGGTGGGTGCAGCCAGCTCCCCAGGCACGAGGCACATTTGCCTAGATGAGAAGCGTGGGAACGGCGCGGTGAGTCCGTCTGTCCGCCCCAGCACGGCTAACCCCGCCGAGCATCCCCACCACGCCGAGCATTTAGCGCTGCCTCCCTCCCTCCTGCGGCCTCTAGTTCCATGGGAGAAACACCCAGGTGGGAAAACTCCCAAATTTTCCAAAGCCAGCGGCGTGGGAGCCCTGCCCGGCAGTGGCTGGGGGGGCTCAGGACTCCCTTTAATGGCTCAGCTCACTCCTGTATTTCCTTGCTGGCTCCAACATCTGGCTCGACAGCATAGGACAGTGCACATCTGTCAGCCCCAGCACTGGACCGTGCCCCTGCTCCACCTCCAGCGAGCGCACGGCACGTGGGTCAGCAGATATTAAGTCTAAGGGAAACGGGGCAATCGCTGCCCTAAGCAGTGACCTAAGCACGAGGCGACTCTCCAAACCCCACTAGCCCAGTTTTCTTAGGACCCAAGTCTGGGTTATCACATCTGGAGCTGGGTGAGAGCTGCAAGGCATCAAGCATGTGGAAGCAAGCTCCTGTAGCTCCAGCTGTGCGAGGTTTTGAGAGGCCAAGGGTAAGAAAAGCCTCCCCAAGAAACAGCAGGAACATCTGGCTAAACCAGGGGAAATTTTATCTGCGTATTTGACTTCTGCCAAGCAAGAGTCCTCCCAGCTCAGGGCTGGAGCCCACTGGACAATGCTCTATCGCTCCTTTGTTTCCTCTCTCATTAGATGTCTAATTACACAACCTTCTAGCCACCCAAAATGCAGAGTAGCACTTGTATCCCTCCAAGCCCAGTAATGAAAGCCCATCTCCCTCCAGCCTTCTCCTCCTCCTTCGTCTGGCTTCTCCTGGAGGATCATTAGGGAGCTGATAAAAATAGGTTTTCTTATTGATTTATCTCCTTTACCCAATGCTCTCTCCCCTGCACCGTTGACTTGTTTCCTTAGCAACTCGGCCGATCCCACTGCACGCCACACCTGCAGCTCCACGCTTCCCTCCCAGTGCATTTGAGGTGCAGAAGGTGCCCCCAGGCCGTATAGACCTCGCCCAGACCCACGCCCCAGCCCACCTAGAGCAGGCGCTACAGGTTAACCCCATGCCTGGAGCTGGAGCTACTTGGCGGGTCTGGCAGAAGCTGGCAGGGAGCACCAGGGAGATGTCCAGCCACCAGTGGATCCTTGCTTCCAACTGTGACTCCCCTCTTCACCTCGCTCCCTCCCCAGCTGGGAGCCAATACCAGCCCACTCAGAACATCTGTATCGCTGAGACAGGGCGTGTGCCCAGCTCTAAGCCCTGAAGAGGGATTTACGGTGCTGATGGCACATTGATGCAACCTCCCCGAGAGGCTGGGTGCAAGACAAATTCCTCCCTGGATGCAGGTGAGGGCTGGGACCTGTAGAGACACCCTCTCCATCTCTCCACTTCGGTGACTGTGCCTTCTCCCTGCTGCTGGGCAGGCAGGTGGGGAAGGAGCAGAAGAGCCAGAGGAGTGAGGCCATGTGGGCATCTCCAAAAGGGCTCTTGAGGAAGCCTGCCTCAGAGGGAAAGCCTACCTCAGAGAGCCAGCAAGAAGACCGATATAACCCCTCACCCTGCCTGCATCACCCAGCCCAGCCCCAACACCTAGAAACTTAAGTTTCCATTTCCCACTGCTTTCCAGGCTTCCCCCAGGGCCTGATGCACTGAGGGGCTTTCCCTGCTCACCAGGCATCAATGAGAGGGAGCTTCAGCTCCTACATCTGTGGACTTCATCTTGCTGGTCCCAACACCACCACTGCTGTCTGCCCCCATGCAAACCTTCCCACATGCCATCCACCCAAGGCATGACAGGAACAAAGACGCACCTCTTCAACATCCCCATCCCTAGGATACCCCAACTGTCCTCCTGCCAGCTCCATACCCTGGCAGGAAAGTGAGCACCTCCTCTCCAAAGCTATTTTCCAAGAGAAACCCAAAATGCCAAATGGAGCAAAGACCACGAGCAGCCCTACTTCAACTCTGGGGTTCACCAGCTCTACAGCACCTCCCTGGCTTGTCCCCAAGGGCATGGGGGGATCTTCCCCCAGCATATAAGGCTGTCAAACAGCCATAGAGGCATAGCCCCCTCATAGCTGTCCCCATCCCTGCACTCTGCCACCCAGCGCTCCCGGCCCATCTGCGCTTTGCTGGGGTTGAGAGATCTCCAGAGGGACAAGGTGCCAACAGATCCCCAAATGCCACACTTTGGATGTGAGCCAGCTCCCGCGTGCCCATTATGCACAGCAAACCAGGCTCAGGAGGGAGAGCGTGGGCTCAGAGCTGCACTCATATCTCTGCGCAGCCCACAGGGAGCACCCAGGCAAAGTGCTCAACCTGCCTAAAATCTCACTACGCGGCCATGCCTCAACCGGGGACACTCTGCTTACTACCCACAGCTGTAGATATCGCTCCTTAGGACTCCAAAACGTGGCAGCCTGGTCTCCAGCAGGGGCTAAACCAAAAGCAGCGTCAGCCAGGAGCCGGTCAGGGCAGAGCTGCCCGCGCTGCTGCCACTCCTGTAGGGATGCGGGGCGCCCGCCTGCCACGTGCAAACAGCTCCGTGGAGAAGCGTCTCCTTCTCCCCCACCTCACCCCGCACTTAAAAACTGGAAATCAAATCTCTCTCCTCTCCTCCCTTTTTTTCTTTTTTTTTTTTTAAACAAAAAAGAACCACATCATGTGATTTTCCTGCCTTAACATCAGTTTTTTAACTTTGGTTGCCACAGCAACAGGATGCAACTTGGCGTCACCATGACAACAGCTGCCTCTGTTTAAATTCACCATCTGACAGGCAGCCTCGTTCTCTCCGGCTGTCAAAAAGATGGACCTGCCATTACACCTACTCGCCCCTCCCCGAAAAAAAAACATTTTAAAAATCTGATGAATGAAGGGCACAGAAAACAGCCTTGGAGGAAAAGAAAAAAGAGATGTTCTTGGGTAGCGCAAGGAAGGAGCTGCCCAAGGACAGCACGACATGGTGTAGGCTCTTCCCAGGAGGAGACAAGACCCGCTGAAATCTTGGCTGGGCAAAAGCGAAGGTGCAGAAGATGCTTACTCAGGTGTGGCATAACACTACCAGTGTCCCCGAGGGGCAGTGCCCACCTAGCATCAGAGATTCCCAGGTTAAACTGGGAGTCATCACAAGCAACATGGTCCAGGTGCACACGGGTGTGCATCCCATGGAGCAAAATCCCCACGTGTGTTGGACCTGGGATGTGCACTGGGGCTTTGCAGACACCCCAGCTGTTCTCGACAAGCCCAACACCAGATCTGGTCCTCAAAAGGGCTGAGATAGGAGAAAATCCTCACTTCAGGGAACAGCAAGGTCCCCAGAGGACTGATGGACATCCCTCTCCCCTGCCATACCAGGGGGACAGGTACAGTGGGACGGTGTGTGCCTACAGCCAGAGGCTGTCCTTGGGGACATAGCCAGAGCCACACAATGTCATCTGGCCTTTCTGGGGCGGGAGAGGGATCTTATCCAGGTCAAATGTGATTAAGCAGATGAAGAACTGAGCAGATATAGATGAGTTGCAGCCCATCTCGTGTGCTAACTGAATTGCAGCTTTCCAGGCAGCCAAACAAATGAAATCAGGGCTAAAGGCCTGGCCATCAGCAGAAGGAGAGCAGGCAGGACGAGGCTTTGTTTCCGAAGGAGAAGAGGAGTAGATGTTCCTACAACCAAAGCAGCAGCTGCCTCACGTTTTGAGCAGGACCAGTAAAAAGAGCAGCTCCAACGGAGGTAACGCACTGGGCTTTCCAGCGAGGAACTCAGTAAAGACTCGTCTCCCCACAGAGCTGCATCCCAATTCCAGTTGCTCGTATTTCTCCTCCTTCTCCTCCATGCATCATCCCTATTTACACCGGGAAGCCAAACTGCAGAGGCTGCTGGTTATAATTATACAGTTACCCAGCAGATATACAGGCCTGAATCACCAGTTATTTTTAGCCCTATTACCTAGTCAACTGGAGCTGGATGAAGAAGAGCCTCCACTCCTCCCCACGCTCCACCCCAGCCCCCTTGGCTTTCCTTAGTGCCGTGCCTGCTCCGACCTGCAGTGCTGGGACCAGCCCATCTCCCTCCCGAGGCCAGCAGCTCTTACTGACTGTGGCCAAAATCCAACACTCACCTCCCCAAACCACCCTCGCCCAGGAGCGATGCCACGGGCTCCAAGCCAGGCAGCTGAGATGCTCACACGTTTTCCCTGGCCCTACCAAAAGGCACCGGCTGCACACGCCAGGCTACAACTACAAGGATGGGAACAACTTGCCTGGCCAACCTCACCAAACTCATCACCAAAAAAGCCTTGTCCATCCCCAAGCCCTCGAGAGCTCAAGCAGAGCGGAGGAGCTCCAGGGTGGATGAGTTTCCTGGAAAGAGATGGCAGCTAGGTGGAGGATAGCCAGGGATGCTCAGCTCCCGCACCTGGAGTGCACCCGTTCCCAGCACTCACATGGGGATACGTCACTTACTTCTGGAAAAAAAATACAAAATGAGCCCATCTTCCTCATGCATTGCAAATTCCAGGAAAGAATAACGTTGGGGAGTTTTTACCGCGCAGTGGTGAAGCTCTAGTCTCTAGGAGACAGCGGCTGCCTGGAGATGAGACATCACGCCGTGCCGCACCGGCACGGGACCCCAGCCCACGCCAGGAGCGCCGGGCCAACAGCAGCACCCCAGCTCCTTCTTGCTTTAAATGAAAAGCAGAGGGGGTGAGGGCCCTCCCACACTGCACTGAAAAAGCACGTTAATAATTTGGCAGATTCTGGAAAAGCAGGCAGGCCAGCCTAGCCACTGCCCTGCAGGGCTCTCGCTGAGCTGCCGCGTTCCCATCCTCGCTACCGCACTGATGCTCCCGCAGCCGCCCACCCAGCGGGCGCTGCCGGCAGAGGCAGATTTAGGGATGCCATGGGGAAATACAGCCTTCCCGAGCCGTCCCTTCACCCCCAGGTCGCCCCCCAACCCTGGGGGCTTTGCAGCTCCCCAGGTCCTGCCTGGCAAATGTTCCACTTGACGTATCAGAGCTGCAAGGGGACTATTTCCCCGATGATGCTCAGAAGGGTGGGTGATCTTTCCTGCATCCCCTGCGCCTCACCGGAGGGTTTCCCCGAGGTACCTGTTGCACCAGACCAAGGCATCGCCGCTTGGCACCTGGGCAAGCTCTCCTGCGCCCGCCGGAGGCGCCGGCAAGTTAACCAACAAGTTGCAGGGAGAGAAAAGCAGCAGCGGCAAGAGCCGCATGTAATCACCACTGCAGAAAAACGGCCCGGGGAGGATCCTAAAGCCAAAGCGTGGCCAGGCTGAAGTTTTCAGGCTCAGGTCCTCGGTAGGGTCAAAGCCCAAAGGTCTGAGGGGGCAGCAGGGTGCCGAAGCCAGGCTGATGGGGAGCTGTGTGCTGCGGTGCTGGGCACTGGCCAGGGCGCCCGGGGGCACCCGCAAGAAGGGCGGGAGGGGAGAGAAGCGCACAGGGGTGTATGAAAGGATGGAAGAGCAGGGAAAGGAGCGGGGGGATCTGCGTCCCACACCCAGTCCTAGGAGTAGGGTCCCTGGGATAAACCTCAGTCCCCTGCGCCAGCCCCCCAGGGTCTGTGGGGCACAGCCAGAGGTTTTCAGCATTTCACCTCTGTCGTGGGGAGGGGACAGCCAGTTCCCAGAGCCACCATGGGGTGCTGGGGGCTGCAGGGCAAGGATGGCTGTGCCCCTACCAGATGCGATCAGCAGCAAAGGGAGCACATGCAGGCAGGCGCAGGAGGGGACAAAGCCACCACCCAGCAGGGACTGGAGGTTTGCGAGTTCCCGGGGGTCCATCCCCAACAGGATGGGTAGCTCTAGGTGGGGCGGGGTACCAAAACTCCAACAAGACATTAAGACATCGAGGAAAGGCCGCGACCCCCCCCCAGCCACACACACACAGGAGACCCTAAAGCACGCAGGGTTAAACCAGGATCAGAGCCTCCCTCCTGGCCAGCACAGGGGGATTCCAAATCCAAGCCTGAGGATGGTCCAGGGGGCTCCCAGAGGGGAGAGAAGGGGCTCAGCTCCCCTGCCAGGCACCGAGCAAAGCACAAGAGGGGAAGCAGCAACAGGGTGAGGAGAACATCCTTGGGGGACGGGGCACCCCTCTCCACACACCAAAAAAGAGCAGAAGGCAGGCGCTTACCTGCCAGCTAGTGCCACATGCACGTGTCCTAGGCAGCCACCGAGGCAAATCCGGGGAGCAAGGAGGGGGGCTCGCAGGGGGCACAGAAAGGATATGGCCAGTCGATGAGCTTCTTGGCATATTTCCTGACTATGTTCTCTTCCCCAAAGAGGAAAAGCGATCTGTTGACGGTGAAGCAGTTCTGCCGGACGGGGATAGGGTTGTACAGAGCCATAGTCCGGGCTCTCTGCGCTTTGGTTTGCTTGAAGGCTCCCGGGGTCCCTCCCGCAGGGGCAGGAGGTCCTTGCCGGCTCCGGTTCTGGTCGGAGCCCCCATCTCCAGAGCCCAGCCTGCCGGCCACCGCCTCCCCAAAGCGAGCCATCCTGGAAGAAAACACACAGGTGAGCCAAAGCAGCACCACCGAGGACGGAGGGGGAAGTGGGGGGGAAGAAGAGGGAGGGGGGTTGCGGGGCGCAGTCCCAACCACAGCCCCCTCCTCCTCTCCGGCTGATGCTCAGCTCCGTCTCTCCTCCATCCCTCTGGGGGAGCAGGGACCCGCGTGGAGAAGGAGAAGACGGCAACGCGCGGCACCGGCTCAGCGGCACGGCATGGTGGGCAGCTGGCTGCCTCCGGAGCCCCCCACAACAGCCACCGGGGTAGCAGGGAGGGCAGGGAGCCGTCCTGCGTGCTCGGCAGAGGCCGCAGTGGCTCGGTCCCTAAGCACCTTCCGCCACCAAGCAAGGGGTTAAACCCAGCCACATCCTTCCCACCGCTCTGCCTGCAAGCCCAAACCAGCCCCCTTTTAACCTCCCCATCCCTCAAAGCAAGGCGAGCCCGGGGACTGCCTGCCGGCAGGGAAAAGGGCTGGGATCCAAGTCCTTCCATCCGCCCCGTCGCAAAGGAAGATGCAATTTGGTACAGCACCCAGCGCAGCGGAGGGGAGGCCGGGGGAACAGGTTGCAGCGTGGTCCAGCCTAGTTGGAGCCAAGTGTCCAACTCCCTCCTCCCGGCTCCATCTTCAGCAGCCTGCAGGAGCCCGGCCACCCACCCGCCGGCTCCCCGGGGGGCAGCGGGCAGGGATGGCGGGCAGAGCCCCCGGCGGCGGCGGCGAGGATGCTCAGCCCTTTCGCTGCCAGGGCACGAAGGGCGCAAAGGCGACGGCCGGCTTTCCCGCAGGAGCCGGGCCACGGAATTAAAGGCTGCCGCGCCTCTGCAGCTCGGGGACAGCTTGCTTTAATGAAGTCAGTGGCAACACAGGCGCGCACAAGCGCGCACACACACACACACACCCGCCCGCCCGGCTCGCTCCCTCGCTCCATCCAGTGCATTCTTTTGGCAAGCACGGGAGCTGCCGCAAAGGAAAGTCAGAGGCGAGGGGAGGGTCTGAAGGGAACAAAGGCAATGGGGGAGCCCCCCCCCCAACCCTGCAAGAGGCTTCCACGCACCCCCCCTCGCCCCGGCTGTGGAGGGCTTTCCAGCACATGGGTGTTCCTAGGTGAGTGGCTAAACTGGGGGGCAATAAGGGAGGCTCTGCCTCCCCCCTGCCTGCCAAGGGAGGCAAGAGGCTTCACCCCATCTCAGCCCACACCAAGCATCTCTCTAGCCACATGCACTGCTGCCCCCCCCATCGGGAAACTTCGGGGCTCCCGGTTCCCCACCGGAGCCGCCCCGATGTCAGCGGCCGCCCGGGGAGAGCCCTCCTGCTCACTCGCATACAGATCAGCCTCCTTAGCACCCCCCACCTGGGTATTTTCCTTTTGATGCTTGATGCTGGCCAGAAGCAGCAGCAGCTCATTGGAGAGGTGTAAACAACCCGGTCTGGATGTGTCCCTGCAGCAGCTGCCGGGGAATGGGGGGGTTGGCCCCGGGGCCAGTCTGGCATTGACCCCACTCCCCCCAGCCATCTCACAGGCAAAGAACCAGGGACTTCGCCATCGAGGCGAGGGCACAGCACCAGCCATGCGGGTGCCAAGGTCACCCAGGGATGCTCAGGGTCCCCTGGGCTCTGGTGTGGGTGCTGCCTGCCCACCCATCTTTGGGGGGAACCCAACCTGCCCTCTTGCAGCTCCCCAGGGACATCCCCAATGTCCTCCCTATCCAACAGGCAGGACACCAGCCTCACCACTCAGCATGCCCAGACACCCTGCAAGCTGTTCACACGTAGATCCTCCCCACCCTCCCAATTCAACCCCACATCCAAAGGGCTCCCTAGGGCCTTCGGCGCTTGCTACCCGCCCTTCCTGCAGGAAGAGCACCCGCAGCTCCAGCGGGTGTCACAAGACACCCTGCATCCCCATGATGTTCTTCCCCCATCAACCCCACTGCCAGCAACCTGCTCTGCAAACAGCAGCTGCTGCACTGTCCCCCACATTTGCTGTGTAGCACCCAGGAACACTTGGGGCAGCTAAAAAAAAAAAAAGAATTTAAAAATAAAAAATAAAAAATAAAGCCCTTAGCCTCCTAAATCGTTAACTCATTTAGGCAAGGGCTGTTCCCTCAGTGCAGCCTGGAAGCAGCTCACCACAGACTTTCCCACCCTGCAGGCACTACTGTTACCAAACAACCACGGAGCTCGCTTTTTGGCCCAGGCTCTCCTGGATGCATTGCCAGGAGCCCTTGGGATGGCTAGGTGAGGAAGAAGGAGGATCAGGCCTTCCTCAGCAAGATAACAGAGGAGCATTTGCAAAAAAGGTTGTGGGATCATTCCCCCAACCTCAGCCAGACACCGAGAGCCCACCAGCTCACCACGATGCCCATCTGCTGCATCCCTACTTCACTTTCTCCCTCCAGCTAGCCTTTAAACAGAGGTGGGTGTAATTGGGGGTTTTCAGCAAGCCCCCCCAACCCTGCCATGACCACTCTGCAGCACAGAATAGAGCAGGTATGGGCAGATCCCTCCAAAGATGCTCCCCAGGCCACCAGCCGGCCCCAACACAAGCCAGAGTGACCCTGGGCTTTCATTCCACTAACGACAGGCAGCGAGGAGGCCACGCCAGCTACGAACTAATTACAGTCCCTTCGATTCATTCCAGGCGAGACACTGCCCTAAACGAATCAATTATGATCTGTGGCTCATTCCCTTTGCCTCCTCCTCCTCCTCCCCACCACCAGCACAGCATCAGGAGCGACGCCACTCTTCCCACCTTTCAACCCTTTAAGCCACTGTTAATTAAGCCCAAGGCTGGGCCGATTGCCAGGAGCAGATCCTCAGCCCTGCAGAGCTCCTGCCTCGGCTCCCCCCCTGGCCGCCCCATCCCTCTCCCACCCCTCTGAGCCTGCAGGCAAGCCTCCACCCAGCCTAAATGCTCACGCTCCGGCTGGTACCCAGAGGCCGAGGAGGATGAGGAAGGCTGGAGCCAGTGCTCCCCCTGCATCCCCTGCCTGGCTCAGAGACACCATGCCTGTCTCGCTGCTTGCTACGAGGGGCTGAGGAGGAGGAAGGCAGCATTCCTCCTGCTCCCTTGAAGCAGGGATGCAAGTCTTACCTGGACACCTCTGCTGGGGCAGCGGGCTATCCCCTGCACCCAAGGGTTCGCTCTCGGCTCTACTCTAGATTTGCTGCTGCAGAGCAGAGCGCAGGATGACCCCGCTGGGAGCCTCTCTCCTGCTCAGACGGTGCTAAAGAACGGGATATTTATGAGAAAGCAGCTCCTTAAGAGAAGATTGAAAGCACAAAAAAAAAAAAATATGTCCCTGGCTATGCCAAGAGATGCAGGCTCGGTTTCCCAGGATGTTTATTGCCGTTCTCGTCTTGACCCTCACCCCAGCACGCTGGGATTGGTGAGTCAGGGAGAAGTGTGGCTGATGCCCGCATGATTCAACATGGCACAGAGATTCAGAGCCAGCTATATGGGGTTGGGGTTTTTTTTTGGTTTTTCTTTTTTTTTTTTTGTGAATGAAGGATATCCAAGAAGACAGGGCAACAGCGGGTGCTGGGACTGGAAGGCACTCGGGATGCGCTGGGTTTTACAGAGACAGGCTAACTCCCCTCCTCAAGCTGATACCGCCATCCAAACCTCCTCCTTGNTTTTTTCCTTCTCTCCCCTCCCTCCTAACCATGCCACTATCCCTGCACGGTGGGGCATCACCGGAGACACTGGGCTACCCCATCACCTCCTCCACCGCCACCTCCGCCGCAGGGACGCGGCCGGGGCCGGTGCGCCCGGGCTGCCGCCGCTCCGGCATTGCCATCTAGCGGCCGCTGCCCCCTCCCTGCAGCTTACCCCCCCCCTCCCGCCGCTCATCCCAGTCTCCGGCAGCCGGGGGTATCCGAGCCGAACCCCCCCTTTGCCTGCCCTTCCCTCGGGGTGCTTTGGACGAGATGCACAACCGCCCCCGCGCAGCTATCGCATCCCTTCGCACGGCTCAGCAGCCTCCGGCTCACCCCAGGCAACCCAAAAATCTCCCGCCATACATTGCTGGGTACAGGCAATATTGTTAAAAGCATCCTCTGCCGAGCTCCGGGGTTGCTCAGGAAGCCGAAGGCCACTCCTCATCTTGGGGACAGCATCACGCAGGGGGACAGACAGATCTCTAACGCAGCCAAGGAAGGGTCTGGAGAGGGGGAAACAGGCTCTGCTTTGGTGACTGATATTCCCAGGAGCTTTGATGGGCTGCACTCATCTTAGAAAGTGGCTTTTGGCACCCCGATTTGATTTTATATCTTAAATAAGGCTTTAGTTATGCTGAGAGTTAAAAAAAAAAAAAAATAAGGATAAAAGGGGAATCATCTACGGGGCAATAAAAAAATTACAAAAAGGGAGAGGGTGGTTGTTTCT
>VUYV01000054.1:3875400-3932758 GCA_008711295.1 Anarhynchus alexandrinus
AGGTGGAGAAGGTCCACGCAGCTCCAGGATGGCATCTCCACAGGAGGGTACCACACCAGTTTCTGCCTGATGTTCAACTGCGCAGACATTAGCAGCATGGTGTGGTCCACAACAGCCCTGTTGGCATCTCTCCTGCCAACAAAGCCTCAGACCCATCCCAACAGCCTCAGCTGTACTGCAGAGACTCTGCACTGTCTTGCAGCAAGGCAACTCTCACTCGAGCCAGGGCAAGTCTTTCCTCTCTGCCATCTGCTCCCTTTTTTTGGTAGCAGCCTTGCCCAACTTCGTACTCCCCACCCCTGCTCACCCCAGGCTGCCTGCCTCACCAGGACATGCCTTTCTCAGCGATAAAACCAGAGGGGAACATCATCTGGCACTGGAACAGGTTGCCCAGAGAAGTTGTGGAGGTCCCATCCCTGGAAGTGTTCAAGGCCAGGCTGGATGGGGCGTTGAGCAACCTGGTCTACTGGGAGGTGTCCCTGCCTATGGCAGGAGGGTTGGAGCTAGATGGTCTTCAAGGTCCCTTCCAACCTAAACTATTCTATGATCTCATCTTCTTGCAAGACTGCCTGGACACATCCCCAAACACAGACCTGAAGGGCTGACTTCTCAGAGTCAGCACCATAATTTATTCATTGAGAAATTAGATGGCTGGAAGACTAGCAAAAACCAGTAAATTTCACACTGAGCTATGAACTATGCATCCAGATTTAAACAACTGCCACCACTCCACCAAAATCCTCCTGGTCATTCAGCTGAAGCAGCCACACCTGGTGTCGTATAGCAGTGGTGGCAGAAAAACTTTAACTACTTTAGTCTGAAAGTGTAATTTGCTGCACACTGCCATAAAACATACCCGTATTCACAAACGCTGTTGGTTTTAATTACCAAGACCCATGAGTCCAGCATCCAGGGGATTTTGGTCACTATATCCCTCCCTCACCAAGCTCTCACAAGCAGAAGCACAGGGAACAGAGGTGCAGAGAGCGCAGTGCCATAGCAGCTCTCACCCAGCATTTACCCCTGCAGCCCTTTCCCAAGACATGAGACGACACAAGACACACCTTGCATTTCCACCCGAGTTCCCTTTTCCTAACCTCCGTACAAGCGTTTGCCTAAGAGAATCCAGCCCAGAGCATCTTTGGCCCCATTTTTTAAAATACTTGCCAGTTCTTAGCTGTCAAGCAAAATGCCACACAAACATGAGTGTAGTTCCCAGCAGGTCCTACTCAAAATTACCAAATCCACAATGTCCCACCACATGCCAGCAGGGCCCACCAGCCCCCAGCTTCTCTAGGGGTGAGATGCCAGAGCTGATTACATGCATTAGATGTTTTTTCAGGGAGCTCTGGGCAGAGCCTGGAGGAAAACCCTGAGCCTGCTCCATCCCTTTTCCTCCTCCCCTTGCTGCGTGCGTGCAGATGCTCCCCAGCAGCTGATCTGTTGTGACATCCATCTGTGCGAGCAAAAGAGAGACAAGCTAAAGGTATCTCCACAAGTCAGGCAGGATTGTCAGAACAGGGATCAGGTGTTGTGTATAATCTGCTTCTTGTGCTCTTTTCAAGTGCTCTTCAGCACAGGCTACGTACATCAAGATGCTGGTGCCACAGACCTGCACCAGGTCCTGCTCAGGTGGCCCAAAGCCCCAGGGCTCACCACTGCCCACAGTGCCCTGGGATCACAAGCACCCCAAGCTAAACTCCTCGCGTATGTCTTGAAACCACCAAAAGTGCCCAAATGCACCACAGAGCCTTGAAGCTGGATGTTTCCCCACACTGCGTCACCGTGGGACTGGAGCAGCTCACACGTCAGAGCTACCAACAAAATAGAAGGACGCTGCGTCTTGAATCAAAGGGGGATTCAGCAACCAAATGATTGCAGGCTGAAAGAGCTGGGAGAGGTTTAAAGGACAGGCAAGAAACCTCCAGTCCTGTGCATTTATGGGGATGCAGCAGGGCTGCGCGCATCCAGCCCTGTAAAACCCATGGGAGTTGGTTTTGGTGCCCGGTCTCACTCTGCCGCCATGAAGCTCAGTGCCTGCACTTACCCACCTCCCCACGGGCTGCTCAGATCTTTGTAACTCTCCAAAAAGCCCAAACCAAAACTGACAGCCACCTTTGCAGCTGCATATGCCACCGAACAAGCATAAGGGGATTGCTGACAGCTCAGGCAGAGGCAGGTGAGACCCCATCCCCCCCTCCCCGCAAACCATAGCAGCCAAGGGACAGCCATCACATTGCCCCAGTGCTGGCCACAGCAGTGCCATGCAGGAGGGAAGCATCCCCTGGACTACCGCTGCCCGCTCTCCTGTTTCCTACGGAAATACCCCATGCTGAGTGTTTCCGGCAACCGCGGTGCTCCTTGGGCTAACCGCCTTAGGCCGGGAGGCTTCGCGCCTCAGCTGAAGAGGCCTGAAATAATCACCCATTAATAAATTGCCTGGAGTGCCCTGCTGCTTTATTTAGCCTTGCAAGTCGGGCTCTAATTAGCATTCGCAGCCGCATCCTGGCTGCTCCGGGCAGGCGCGCAGCAATCCCACCTCCTGGAGAACAGCTATCCGCCTGCCCCTGCTTTTCCACCAGATTAAAGTGAATTTCCATCCCCACCTTCCAACCCCCAAATCCCTCTGCACAACCTCTCTCCTCAGGCAAGCTGCGGAGCATCCCAGCCCTGCACTAACCAAGCTGGCAGCAGATGAGGTATAACCTCTCCATCCTCCTCCGTCTCAGATGGGTCCAGTTTTGGGCGCTGCCCTTCCAGAGAGACTGACTTGAGAGGATCCAATGGGAAAAAAAAAAAATTAGGGAGATTGGATATTTGAGAGTGACCGTGCTGAAAGGATCAGGACTGGGCATCACGGACAAGAGAAGATTGAGGATAAGGGGGAGTGAGGGGGCACAGACCGGGGCGATATTGCCCTTCTTGCCACCAAAGCCCTGCAAATGTGGGGCTCGAGGGGGCAGATCCTGCCACAGCCAAACAGCGAGCTGCCAAGCTTTACACATGCGTAGGAAACAAGGAGACTGATCTCAGGAAAGACATCCCCCAGGGCCCGCAGTAGACAGTCAATAGGAGAAAGCTCGTTTCTAGCCTGCCAAAGGGTTGGCGAGGGATTTTGAAAAGCATTTTTTCAACCTCTGCACTACCTGCAGCATAAGAAACTCTCTCACTTTCTCCATCAGCATCCTCGTGACCCCTCTGGCGCAGCAGCGTCGGCTCCTGCCAAAGCCAGCAGGAGATTTTTCTCCTCCTTAGATCTCATCTTCGCCCCCACAAAAGGCAGGGCCATGCCTGAGGACCATCCTGTGCTTTCTCTGATCCTCTGCCTGCCCTGCAAGGCTCAAGTCAGATAAACACAGCAACCACAGTACCAGTAAGCAGGATGACGGAGGAGCCTCCTGCCTTTGGGGTGCAAATATCCCCGGCAATCAAAAGAAAAGCTGGACCAGAAACCCACCACCTCCATTCCCCAATCTCATGAAGCCAAACTCACAGGCTCAGCTTTCTCAGAAGCAACCTGCTAGCAAACAGGGTGCCTTCAATAAAATTACATTGTCAGGACAAGAGCCAGGAGAAGACGGAGCTGTTGAAAAATTATTCCAGCAAGTCTTAACTTACACTGAGCAGCTGATGCTCAAGACAGCCAGAGAAGCCCCATCCCTGGCGCACAGCCAGGAAGGAGATGCTGCTTCCATCTTCCAAACCTGTGAAAGAGAAGAGGCCAAAGAGCAAAACCTCTCTCCGAAAGCTACTCAGTGCTGGGAGGTGCGAAAAAAACGTCCCCCTTGCCGCTGCGACAGGCAGTCATCAGCTCGACAGCCTCTGTGAAGACAAACACCCTCGCCCATTCCTGGGAAAGCACGGCTGAGCGTGATTCCTCAATGGGAAAAAGTTCATTGAAGAATTTTTAGGTTTATTTCCACTCAAGTAAATACACAGAGAGGACAGTTACAGCATGTTAGCTACTGTTTTACCATCTCATGAGCTGCAGGGGGGGGGGGATGGGGGGGGAAGGTCACCCCTGTGAAGCTCCTCTGATGACAAAAAAAGGACTCGTGGTTTGTATCAGAGCTCATGAAGACGACGCGTGTTTTGTTACAGCATCATCCACCACAGTGGCGTGCTCCAAGCTCGCAGGAAAGCTGCTTCGCATCAAGCCACCCGCATGCAGCTGGTTAGCATCATCCGTGACAGATGAGCCGCAACACTGGCTCGTTTGGGTGTGTTTTGGGAAGGACGGTGTCATACTGATCTCCTTCGTCACCATGGTCCCCCATGGCTGGGGATGAGTGCATGTTTCTCACCGTTAGAGCGAGAGCCTTGCCAGTGTGCAGAGCACCAGCCCAAAACCAGCCAAGCAACAGAAACATTAGCATGTTTTGGGTGACCCGTGCACCTGTAACCCTGCGCTGAAGGATCACAGCGGACTTTCCCATCGAGCACGCAAAAGTTAAGCGGAGGCAAGAAACATCTCTCCTCTCTGCTTTTCTAAGAAAGGTCTCTTGATGGCCACCTTGGGAAATCAAGAGCCACATTTGAAAGCTGCTTTAGTACAACTTCAGGGACCTTCCTATTTTTCACATCGATTTTTTCAGCTCTCGGGTAGCAGAAGCGGTCCAAGCCAGGGACTGATGTTTGTCATGCACAAAGGCAGCAAACACCTCTTGAACTAGAGAGGACCGGCTGGCAAGTGCAGAAGAAAAGGCTGTAACCCTTCAGAGGCAGCTGAACTGAGATCATGTCCCACACACAGACAGACTAGAAACTTCATCCATGGCATTTGTTCGTGCACTGTTAGGTGGAAGCGCCATTTCCATGGTACAGGTAAGTCTGCAATAAGTCTCTGGGGTCAGGTTGTGCAGTAATCCTCACGGCTGGGTTTTCACTAAACCTCCAAAACTTTTC
The DNA here is from genome assembly GCA_008711295.1 of Anarhynchus alexandrinus. Lineage (NCBI taxonomy): Eukaryota > Metazoa > Chordata > Aves > Charadriiformes > Charadriidae > Anarhynchus > Anarhynchus alexandrinus. The sequence continues at coordinate 3,880,306 of VUYV01000054.1, forward strand.
CCAAGTTTGAAAACAATGTGGTTTGAAATGAAGAAAATGTCGTTTTGGGACGGCACAACAAGAAGTCATCTATGTTTTAAAGCGTAAAACAAGCTCAAGACATGTTTTAAAATGTAAAACATACAGTTAAATTAAAAGTAAGTTATAGTCTGACAGGACTAGACCCCTCCTAAGGTCCCCTTCACCCTAAATTATCTTGTTACCCTCTCATCTCTAAATATACATGGGTAGATGAGGATGTACTACATCTTAGAAACTGTGAATAGAAAATACTGTGAACTGTATACACTTGGGAGGCTGGAAAGTACCTCTCCCAAACATCTCCTGGCCAGCAGACAGCCCCCCCATCAGAACCACATAGGGACAGGTGGGAGCTGTGTGGGAGAGGGGAACAGGCTGGATTATGCCAGAGGAGGGAGAGGATGAAGGTATCAAATACCAAAAGTTTCACTGCACGTGTGCTGCACTGAATCACGCTTGCAGAGCTCAGTAGAGGGAGATGATATAAAACCAGGACTGATCAAGTAGAGGGTTGTGCTGCCATCCAGAGGGACTTCGACAGCCTGGAGAAAAAGGCAGAGGAACAGCAAGAAGTTCAGCCAAAGGAAATGCAAAGTCCTGCACTTGGGGAGGAACAACCCAGTACATGCTGCCTGGGAAGCAGTTTGGCACAGAAAGCCCTGAGGGACCTGGTGGACACCAAGTTGACCATGAGCCAGCAGTGTGCTCTTGCAGCAAAGGCAGCCAACAGCCTCCTGGGCTGCATTAGGCAAAGTATTACCAGCAGGTCGAGGAGATGACCCTTCCCCTCTGCTGAGCCCCAGAGACACAGGTGCTGAGACACCTCCAGAGCGCTGTGCCCAGCGCTGGGCTCCCCAGGACAGGAGAGACAAGGACTTACCGGAGCAACTCCAGCAAATGTGACTAAGGGAGTGGAGCATCTGCCCTACAAAGAGAGGCTGGGAGAGCTGGGGCTGCTCAGCCTGGTTGGAGGAGGCTGAGGGGAGATCGCATCAATGCATACGAATATCTGACGATGGGGAGTAAAAGCAGAGCCAGGCTCTTCTCTGCGCCTCCCACAGACAGGACAAGATGCAAATGGGCACAAACTGCAATAAAAGAAACTCCATATATACACAGGAATAAACGTTTTGACTGTGAGAAGGACTGAATATTTGGGACAGGTTGCCCAGAGAGTTCGTGGTGTCTCCATCCTCGGAGATACTAAAAACCTGCCTGGACAGAGTCCTGGGCAGCTTGCTCTAGGTGACCCTTATTGAACAGGGCAATGGAACAGGTGACCTCCAGAGGTCCCTTCCCACCTCATCACCTCCCAGCAATTCTTTGCTTCTGAGCCCTGGCCAGCCCCAGGCCAAGGGGGAAGCTCTCTACGAAGGCTGGTTCCCGGGAAGCCCAACCAGCCCCCAGGACAGTGCATGGCTTCAACACAGTCCCAAGATGTGCTAATGAAGCTTTCTGACACCTGCAGCTGCAGCTGAGACTCCAGCAAGGGAAGCGGGAATGAGACATGCCAGGATGCAGTGACAACGCAAGGCAGCAGCTCCTGAGCAGAGGCATCTGCCAGGAGCCACCTTGTTCTCCACGTTCAGCAACCAGCTCCAAACAAGATCAGCTCCCTGGAAGAGTGGCCTCAGCTATGCAGGAAGGCTGGGACCAACCTTAACCGCCCACCTTCCCAGCAGCCCCTTTGCAAAGTCACCTGAATTAACTCAGAAAGGGAATTCTTCTTCCTCCAGGGTGTGCCAGAAACCCAGACTTTAAGGCAGTTCAGGGAAAGACGCTGCTATTTCCATGCTGTTGCTAGGACATTCAGCAGCACTCGACTTCATCCCAAGTCAGAAAATCTCCTCCCTGTGCATCAAAACCTCAGTCTGCACTAAAGGAAAGGGAGGAGAGCACAGGGAGGTCCAGGGTGGATACCTGTGGGAGAGATGCTCCTCTGCTGCTCAAGGCCAAGTTACCAAAATAAAAGCCATATTTCATTGCCCGCAGGTTTAGTGCATCCATGGCCATTTTCACCACCTCTTGCAGGGCAAAACAAGCAGGGAGAGTCATCTTAACCGAGATGCTCATTAGGCTCTCAGAGAGGTTAATCGCTTTGCCCTGGGTTGCAGAGGACTTGCATAGGAGACATGCATGTGTCTCCATGAAGGATGCTCCAAGGTACAGGAGCCTGACTTTGCCTGTCACCGACATCTCAGGGCTTTCGCCCACAGCTCCTGCCAGCTGCCTACACTGCCCTGACCTTCCTGCCCAGCTCCCTGGCACACAGCAGCAGAGATCCAAACAGGAGCCCACAGTGGAGAAGGACATGGCTAAGCACAGCTAAGCAGCCTCTGACACCACAGAGGTGCTGGAGGAGGAAAGTCATCCACATCCCAGGGCAGGGTCAAGGAGGGAGGCATGAGGAGGGGTGAGAGGCACTGGACGCTGGTGCCAGAGCCAAGGCCAGGAAGGGATGCCAAGGCATCTTCTCTCTTCCCTAGCAGCACCCACAGGGGAGCAAGGCTGCTGTTTCGCAGGTCCCTCCCAACATGGACGCTGCAGCCAAGAGCCAGTGTCCTCCTCCAGCCCCTCGCCATGGCAGGACAGCGCTGAGCAGCTCCCCACGGAGCCCACTCGGGTGGGCAGGAGCTGCTGCTTACAGCACAGCATCACCACCCACTACACACCCAACGCTTCTCACAAAACTGTGCCGCAGAGCTACCGACATCAGCGACAGCAACTCGGAGCCACCCTGGGGCTTGTCCCTTCCCTGCAGATCCCACGAGGGCCAGGGTGATGGGCGCCGGTCCAGCCAGGGCCACGCTGCTGCCAAAGCAGCCTCTCCCAGCCCGGGGGGCATTTCCCAGGCAGCCTCGCCAGTGCCGGGGAGCGAGCGGCAACGCCGCCCCACGCGTGCTCCTGCCCCCTCCATCACTGCAGCCAATTAAACCCAGATGGTGCGACGCGCTAGGGAATATGCTGGGAAGCAGGGATGGAGCTGGCAGCCCAGCACACACCAAGGGGGCCCTTTGTCTCATTCAGCACCAAGGAAAAAAAAAAAAAAAAGATTAAAAAAAAAAAGTCAGCTTCATTTGTAATCTGGGATGCAGAGTGTGCACATAACCAGACAGACTGCCAAGTCGTAAAGAGCCACTAAGATCTGTTAGCAACACCCTGTGCGTTTTCACAGTTTCTTCTGTTCTCTTACTTCTTCCAATAAAACCGTGCAAAGGCAGAGCTGCAGTAACGTTACGCTCCAGCCCAAAAGGCTCCCCACGGTCTGCGTTGCAGGTATGGATCTGAGCAAGCAGCAGAAAGCTCTCCTGTCCTGCTGCTCCATGGGCCACAGGCTTCCAGACGGGCTATGGGGATTTCACTGCAGATCATACCACTCAAGGGAGACCTAGCAAGCTCCTACCATCAAAGCCGTTAACTCTAAGATGCTACAAGATAGGAGATCGCTTTTAATGACCCTATCCTTTAGGAGCACTGTCCTGTATTGTGGGCAGAGTGTATTGTTTCCCACAGGACACTAAAACCTGCCACGCATCACCCAGGTACTCTAACGCTGAATTACAGCATCCCATCTCCACGCTGCACCAAGACCCAGCTGCTTTCCCTCTGGTCTCCTCTGCTCCCGCGCTCCCTGTCCAACATCTGGGAATTGGGCTTTTCCACAGATCCTTGCCGTAGATATCATTCCAAAACGAGGGCACAGCTTGCGTTCCCCAAATTGCACAAGCTAAACTGAACAAATATCCATGCACACATGGTTTTAAGCCATGCAAGGCAGGTTTGGGTCGCGTCTGCTGCAAACTCAGCTTGAAGCTTTTCTGGGATGTTCCCCGGGTGGCTCTGCCTGTCCTTACCATCAGCTGAGGAAGTGGGTGCTCAGCCTGGAGAAGCCACAGGAGGTTCCCCATTTGCTTATTTTGACAAGGAGCTTTTCTTTTTAGCTCTCTCTCAGGCAGACATAGTCCAAATGATGCTGCCACGCGTACATGGCAAAGACACCGGTGAAGAAGCCCCTTGCTGAAGCAGCCCCTTGCTGAAGCACCGCAGATGTCTCCATTCCTGACCCTAACATGTGAACAGTGGGAAGCAGGGCAGGATATCAGGCTGGGGCACTGGAAAACAGGGTTTTGTGTCTACCTTGGGCTTAAATCCCCTACACAAGAACAGGGGAGGCTGGTACACAGACCCTTCACCATAAGGTTAAGCCTCCCATAGAGCCACTAGCCCACGCACCCTTGAACAGCACATGGCAGATGGTGCTTTCTGCTCTCTGCCTCAGTTTCCCCATTAATAAATAGGGGAAAAAAGCATTTTCCCCCTCCTATTCTTATTTAATCTTATTAAGAGTCAAGCACATTTCATTTGTGGTTTTTTTTTTTCCACTGGCAAAAGGCAACAGAGATAGGGGACTGGTAGGGGTTGGACCTGCCGATAAGTAAGAAAAAGGCTTCACTCATCTTCTCTTCCCTCATTGCAACCCAGCACAAGAGCAGCTGCACACATCTGGCTGCACATCAGGAATGCTACATCTGCAAAGACAAAGCTGCTCCAGGGGAGCAGAGGTCTCTTGTGCGGCAGAGGAGAGGCACACGCGGCACTCGCTCCCCGTGACCACCCCACCGCACGCCACCCAGCCACAGCTGCCAAACAGGAGCTCGAGGGGATCCCCAGCAGCTACTCAGTCACTCCTGGAGCCCTGACCAAGGCGGCGGATGCTCAGCAGCACCACCACCCCGTCAGAAAAGCGTGTCGGAGTTAATTCGTGCAAGACAGATTGCACTCAGAGCACAACGTTTAACCAAAAACTCCCCAGAAGCCTTACAAAGGAGGTGCAGACCTCTCTGAACTGCCCTGGCTTAACTCATGAGGTTTTGGCAACAAGGAAAAAAAAAAATTTAAAACCCAGTTATTCTGGGCCTGCCTTGACCCCACAGACAAGCCAACTGTCCCCGAGGGTCTGCCACGGCTCAAAGCCAAGCAGAAAAGCCTTTTTCCAGGCACCTCATGTTCCATCTAATGCCTACCCCCACGCTGGGGCAGCAGGAAAATACCACCCCCACCAACAGCCGAGGTCCATGCTTGGTGGTGCTCACTGGGAAAGTTAGCACTGGACCTCCCAGGCAAGAGCTGCTAGGGCAATTCAACCCATGCCCGCCTGCAAGATGGGCCCTTCTGAAAATTAAATCATAGGAAAATCACGTTATTACTAAAAAAGTTATAGATGAGGAAATTAATTTGTGCTTTCTCCTGCATATGCTGTCCTTCTAAGTCCCAGAGAGCATCCACGGCACCAGGATTAACTGCTCTGCACACCGGCCTGGACTTTAGCAAAGTTTTTAGGGAAAAATCAGTGGTTTATGCCTCTGATGTTAAAGCAGGAGTCTCTGGTACGTAGTCTTTACAGGCTGAAGGGGCATCAGGGCACCTGACTCTGGGAGAAGACACGGTTCCGACCCTCTGGGGCTCAGCCTGCTGTGCCAAGATCACCAGCTCCCCAGGAGGGGACCTGGCAGAGACAGGCAGTGGGGTTTTTCTCTGGTCCTCGGTGAGACATGGAGGTCTGCAAAGCCTGAGGGCTGCCATCTGGGCCAGAGCCTGGCGTACCCCCAGCACTGGGGGCTTCTGCAAAGCGCCAGCATCTCCACCTCCTGCGGCATGGCTACCAGGCTGCGGGCTTGGGCATCTGCAAGTAGAGAGCCAGACCCCGACAGCGATGAGCCCAGGCTGGTGATGGGAGGACAGTCCATCCCAAACCTCAGGGATGACTGCCTTAGACATGACTTCCCACACACCCCCACAAAAACCATTGTAAATCAGGCTGAAGTGCCAAAATCAGGCATCCAAGAGCTGGGAAATGCAGAAATTGGACCCTACCAGCGTGGGGAAACACCCAATTAAACAAGGAGAGGTTGGGATGGCAGCCACCTGCGTGTTCCCATTGCATTAAAGACAGAAATATTAGGCTTTGTGTTTGAGTTACTGCTAAACAGAGAAGCCGAGGGCAGCAAAAGGGGCACATCCCACATGGTATAAGCGGGAAGGGCTCCGAATTCATCTCCCTACCATGAAATAGAGCTGTAGTCATCCAGGCAGTTAATTAGCGAGCAGCCGTTCTAGGAACTCGCTCCGCCAGCTGACAATTAACGAGGCCATCCCTCTGCTTCCTGCCCGGCCATGATTTATTCATCTGGCATCCCCGGTGGGTCGTGAAAGATAACAAGGCACCGAGCGCTTGCCGAGCCCATATGTCAATTTATTTCCCCTGCGCGGGGCTTCCTGAGTCACCGGCCAGGAGGTTCCCCGGGCGCAAAGGGACGAGGACCGAGCCGAAAGGGCTGGGGAAAGCCCCCCCCGGTTATGGGCTGCCCTCAAAAAAAAAAAAAAAAAAAGGCAGGAGCAGTCTCAGCATTATCCCAAGCAATTGTATCATGCCGAGCATCCCAAAGAAATCCTCCCCGCTTCAAACAAGTGGAGCACCAACCTGGATCTCACCAAAGCAACGTGCCACATCTAATTAATAGAGGGCCTCCCACCTCCTTCACTACCTCAGCGTTTCATAATACATTGATTATTCCCCAAATAAAGCGCCCAAGGCAGGGAGCTGCTCCAGACCTGTGATATTGGAGCAGGATGTTCTGCAGCAGCTTATTCCAGGCAATTTTTCTGAGTAGACGCAAGGGGGGGAAACCTTATAATTTAAATGCAGTTTGTGCAGCGACTGCTGGGTGAGGGAGAATAATCCAGGCCCTGGAGCTGGGTTTCTTTCACAGCACCAAGGCAAACTATGGGAAGAAATTAATTAAAGGAAAATAATAAGTAAAATAAGTGGGTTCTAGCTCTGCCAAGCACTTCTCTTCCACTTTCCCAGGTTCATTAACACCTTCAGCTTGCTCTGATTCAGAGGGACTTGGCCACTTCTCAGGATGAAACACCAATGCCCTTGCAGCAGGGCTCAAACCACAGTAAAAGCAGAAGGCAGTGACCTCAAACGCATCCAAAAGCCCTGCTACAGCCAAGGGAAACTGCCTTGAGGACTTCTAAGTTTGCTTTCACCAGGCTTTCCATCCCACTATCCGCCTCACAATTCAGGGAACACCCTCATCCACAGAGGACCCTTTGCACCATTCCCATCAGGTGCCACCCTCCAGCTCGGAGCTGAGAGGGGCACCTCTGACCATTTCAGCTGACAAACACCTCCCGCACACAGCACACCAGTATCTCCATCTCTCGCACACACCCCACAAACTCACCCTATCAGAAAAATACAGTGGTCCGGCTGGGCTGAGAGCAGCCCAAGCCCTGCAGGACCAGTGGGATGTGCTGAGCCCCAGGGCAGGACGGATGCTGCAGGAGGTTCCAGCTGCTGGAGGCAGGACCACATGTCCCATCAGCTTTAAGAGCACAGGGAGAGGAAAGGACCCAGAAGTTGTTTCTCAGGGTAGGAAACAAAAAAAACACTCAAAACAAAACATCTCATTCCCTCTGTTTCAAGTTGTTCCCTGTCTTTAAAAATCCTCCCTGGAAAATGAAGGCGATGGGGAAAAGCAGCCCAGCTCAGGAGTGCCAAGAGACCAAGCACGGCTAATGTTGGCTACTCCACGGGGGTGATGCCAACATGACAACCCACAGCCCCTGCCCCCACCACCACCAGCCCCCATGGAGGACTGGGAATGCTCCCACTCCCCCCAGCTGCCCACCTGGGCTGGGGGCTCGCCGGTACTTACTCCCACTCCTTCCTCCGCGCCTGTGGCGTGCTCTGCATCTTGTGCGCCTCGTGCGCCTTGATGATGTCCCTCTGCTCGATCAGCCCGCCCCGCCGGCGCTTGATAACGTCCGGGCTCACGGGGACGTACTGGCCGAGCCCCAGGTCGAAGGTGCTGCCCATCTCCGTGCTGGCATCGGCATCCCGGGACCGGGGCTCGTAGAGGGCATCGAAGCTGGCGGCGCGTGAGACCAGGGCCTCAGCCAGGCTCTCGGGCTCCAGCAGGTTGCAGGACTGGGTGTTCTGCATCAAGCCGAGCCGGTGCTTTCGCCACGTCTCCTCCTCGGGCAGGGCCAGGACATAGCGGGGGGAAGCAGCAGCATCCAGCTCAGCCCCCCTGCCTGGCACCGGGGCGCTGACGGAGCACGTGCCAAATCCCAGCATCTTTGGTGCTGTTGTAGCTCATCACTCTGGAGGGGCACAAGACAAAGAGGGGAGGCTCAGGGCTTTGCTCCGTTTGGCCCCCAATTCCCTCCCTTCCTCCCACACCAACTGAAAGTCCCACTTCTCCTGCGTTTGCTGGGCTAAACCCTCACAAACCAGGCTCAGGGCACACATCACTGGACCCCAAAGGATGGAGGAAGGGGTAGCACCTCCTGCCTTACTGCTTTCCTTCTCCTTCCCAAGCTGGGCACCCCTGGACCTCTTGAATCCACAGCTTTCTGACCCCACAGCCAGTCCTCCCTGAGGTCCTTGGAGCAGCACAGCTCTCCGCGGCCGGACCACGATGTGATGAGCCCCCATGCTGTCTCACAGATGGGAAAAGAGACTCAGGAGACCTGATCAAACCATCCCAGAGATGCTTTTGCCTTTTTTTTTGTTGTTGTTATTGTTGTTCTGTTGGGTTTGTTTGGGGTTTTTTTTTGCTTTTGTAGGGGTTAGGGAGGAATAAAAGGGGCTGGCATGGCACAGCTCAGCTGAGAGCACAACCCGGATACTCCCAGCACAGCTCTCCCCCATCCAGCCCAGCAGGCAGCCACATACTCATCAGTACTCATCAAAATGCTAAGCAGCACAGGTGGTGGCAGATGGTGCAGTGCCTCGCACGCTGCCTCTCAGGTGGGCACAGTACTGGGAGCATCCCTGGCCGGAGCATCTATGTGCCCCCTCCATCCCCACGTTCATGAGATGATGGCCAGGGCAGCCTGGCAGAGACGGGCAGCAGCTTAGGAGGTTGGATGTGGAAATATCAGCACAGCTTTAACTCAAAAGGGAAAGGCGCAGGAACACTGCCAGAAACACCACACCGAGCAACACTCCTTGGCTAAGCAAAATAGATGATGCTCTATAGACAGGAGATGCTTGGGTCCGAGAATACACCCTAAGCCGTGTCATGGTGAAACACTTTATTCTCACATTGGAGAAGCTCCATGCAGCACTTCATTGCTGCGGGAAGGGCTTTGCTCTGGCAGACCCTGAAATTCCCCCCCCTAGCGCTTGCCCATGATGGAGGTGAAAGAGGGGACGAGAGAAAAGAACAAGGCAGCAGGCGCTTCGTACCAGGGTTGTCACTCCCTTCCTAACTACGTCCCTGACACAGGGAGAAACAACCCAGCAAGGGAAAGGAGGATTTAAAACCCCCAAAATACGGCAATAATGCAGCAAATTGAGCACATCAGTCATCTTAACCCCTTCCCAGGGTGTTGTTTGGAGACACCTGAACTCCTCTTCCAGAGCAAACAGGGAGGCAAGAGGAGCAGAGCACAGCAGTTAGGAGAAAGGCTGGGAAATCACAACACCAGGAGCAAAAATAAGTTAGATATAGAAAAAAAAAATCAAGAGTAACTGAGGGGGAAAATAAAACCAAACACAGCATGGGCCCTCATGCTAGCCAAAATAAGCCTGACATCCCCATGCCGCAGGGGAAGGATGCACGGCACAGGCAGGGAAGCATCGCATCTCCTTTGGGTCTGTGGTGCTACACTGCAAATATGCAGTGTCTAAAGTTGCCCGACCCAAGGGCTACTCACCCCTTGGCAAGCTCTGCAGAAAGAAAAAGGCAACTGCCATTAAGAGTCCCGGCAAATTAATTAGCACATTGGTAAGAAGAGTTTGGCTGCTCCCAGTGAAAGCTATGAACAGATTCTTCACTTCACTACTTTGTTACCCATACAACTTTTTTTTTTTTTTAAGGGCATTACCTTACTTTTTCAATCCAGTCCTGGGTACCTTTACAATTTCCATTTTCCTAACATATGCCTTTCCTTCTCATATTGCTTTGCTCATTTTCAACCCTCCCCTGCTAAAGTTTAACTCCTCATGCAGCCACACCAGGTTTTCTTTGGGGTTTGGGGGTGGTCTTTTTGTTTTGCATTTTGTTTGTCTGTTGTTTTTTGTTTGTCTGCTGTTGTTTAAATAACCATTCTGCAGCCCTGTTTCTTCCCTGATTATTTCCTTGGGGAGGACGGGAGGCTTTCTTGCATGAGCACTCCACGTTTCAGCCATGGCGTGGCTGCAGCAGAGCTGCGGGGTCAATTAGCTAAGAGCAAACGAGGACACATCCCAAGGGCAGGTCCAGCATCCACGCGGACGCCGGCTCTCCTGACACCTACTAATGCATCTCCCACCAAGCTTGCTCCAGGGACACTGGTGACTCCCAGGCTTGGAGAGAAGTGACAAAGCTCAAGCCGAGCCCTCAAATGAAACGCTGAGAAAGTTTGAGGAAATAAATAGAAATAATTAGCTCTCCCTCCGCCTAAGCAAACAGGGCTCACGCTGCCAGCAGAACAAGCCACGTTCCCTCTGGAGAAGTGACAAGCAGAGAAGGGAGGATGCCAGAACATTTTGTTAAGAAAAGCTGACGAGGCTACGTGCTAACGAGGGTGCTTGCGGGATGCCACACACCATATACGAAGCATCTGACATCAGGGCATCTGCCTTTCTTCTAGCCTTTGGTCCCCCCCCTTACACTGGAAACAAACCCACTTTATTTTTTACACAAAATGGGAATTAGTGGGAAAAACTATCACATTTGTTCATGTAATTCAGCTTCTGCTGTTTTAACGCCAGCCCTGCCTCCCGCAAGAGGCAAACCTATGGCAAGCCAACACATGGCCGGTTTTGAAAACATGGAATTATCTTCTGATCCCATCCATGGAAACCCACAGCTCGGTATCCGCCAGGAATGGGCCGTGGCCGGAGCCGGGACCACACAGCTGGCCAGCAGTCCTACCTCTGGACTGTGTTTGCTTAATGACATACAACCCAGATGTGTATTGGTGCCTCCAAACCCTTCCAGCTGCAAATCAGTCTTCACATGGGAAGAACCTCAGGTTTGCTGCACAGCTCCGTGTTAACAGCTGGGCAGAAGATGGCTTTGTTAGTCATAATTAGTAACTCAAAAAAGCAAAAGAAAACAGCATATCCACCTGTCCAACTCCCCTATGGTACCGCACGTGGTTTCCCACTGGTGACTCCGGCTGATGCTCGTTGTCCATATCCCCGGTTGCACATCTGGGGCACGGCAAGGTTATGGCACAGAGCCACACATGGCTCTCAACAGCCCCTGCTGTCCCCCGCTCACCTGACTGCTGCAGGAGCAGAGGACATCACTGCACAGCAATGGTGTGTTTGGCGGCATTTGATACAGGAGAGCCAAGGAACAGCTGCTGTTGTGACACATAGCAGGCTTTCAATACCAGAAAATGAAGTTTCTGGAGGCTCTTATCTCCCAAATTTCAGTCTAAAAGTAATAAGAGTCAGGAAATTTACTGCTTGCTCCTGCAGCAGAGAAGTCATCTAGATAAAACCATGGCCACAGGGAGCTGGGAGCAGTCAAACTGAATTAGAGTGTGGATATTCAGCTGCGAAAACACTGGCGTTTGTGCTTTCACCTGCACAGTGGCAGGGAGCAGTGCGATGCTTCCAGCACAACCCAGGGGACATCTGAGGACACAGACCACCCAGCTGTGACGATGCACAGCTGGAACTCACCCCGTCTAATGGGGATCTCATTAGAGAGATCACACCCGGCATCTATCCATTCCCTCCCACAGTGGGATTGCCACGGCCAAACAGGGACAGAGCAGTCAGTGTCTCTCGTCCCTTGGCCTGTACGCCAACACAGGCTGAAATGGGACACAACCCCAGGCAGCATCCCACCCCACAAGCCATCAAGAACAGCCTTTCAAGACCTCAGACAAGTGATGGAAGAAGAGACGTGCACAGGTCCTCTGCAGCATCCTCAAAAGACAACTACGTGCTTCCAGGTGACTCAATCCCATTACCTCAACCCAAACCACGCACCATGGCCGAGAAACACAGCCTCTGCAGGCAGGAGACCCTGGACTCTCACACCATACTTCATTTTTCCCTTCTAGCAGCTAAGTAATTAATGAAGAGCTGAAGTGAGAAGCAGGTTCCCAGCAGCACCGCTGACCTACACAGAAGAAATTCCTTTTAGGGGTTTTCTCTGTGTATGTGTTTGTGTTACAATGGCAGCAATCAAGTCTTTAGCCAAGTAACTAAGTATTACCATAATAACTACGCTCAGCTCTTAAGGCGCTGGGTGAGCTCTTTGCTTCCATTATCTGAATAATCTTCACCAAAACCCCCAGAGTTAAAGCAGAAACACTTAACGCTGCAACGCTGCGTTGGCCCATGGCCCCTGGGGGCTGATCTTCCCCAGGCAGCACAAGGGTCCGGAACCACAGCGTTGAGCTCCAGCGCTTGGCACGAGGCCTGGGTGAGCGGGGTTGGACACCCCTTCCCGGAGAGGACACAAGGCCCTCAGCCCGGGCTGGACAAACCCTGGCTGTGTTGTATGCAACAAGCAGCAAAGCTGCCAGAGTCCTCTGATCACGGTCCAGCAGCCTTCCCCTGGGATTTGGGGGATGATTTCGACAACTGCCGAGAGCAAGAAGCTGCTCTGATGATGCTGCTTCCCCTCGTGAGCAAGTGTCCATCCTCTCTCCTGAACTAGGAAGGGGAGAGCACAACAGGGACTAGAGCAAACTCCTCTGGCAGACATATGCATATATAGGAGAGCATCCAGGATGCTGCCTCCAAGCACCCGAACCAGACAGGGTTTCTCCACTTCACCAGCCTGCAGGGAATGTCTCTTCCCTGAGCTTGGCTTGTCACCCTGGGAACTCATGCACTCGGACATCTCAGCCCCGCTCCATTCTTCCTGGGGCATAGGGATGCTCCAAATGCATTCCGTGCTGCCCCTTCTCTCTGGCTCATTAACCTGCCTCTCCCAGGTCCTGAAGACCGCTTGGTTTTCGGGACAATCAAATGCCATCTGCCTCTTTCTGCTGAGCTGTGCTTACCCAGAGCTGCTAATTATTAGTCCCTGCTCAAGGGGCGAAGGAGAGCTCATGCAGCACAGCTAAGCAGACCATTAAACCTCAGAGCGCTAGGAAGAAATTCAGCACGGGGCCCCTCCAAACAGAGACAGATGGGCTGCAAAAGCAACTGATTCATCCTCATGGCCTTTCCCTCTCCTGCCACGTGCACTTCCCCTCACAGCAGCATGGATGCTGTGGTGGGCACGCACTGCTCGGGCGAGCTCCGGAACCCCCCCAAGTCCTCCAGCTCCTCTGTCTTGCACCAAATGCGGCGGCTGGGTCTGCACGGCACAGTAGCTGCAGGAGCCAGCTGGCGAGGGTGAGCTATTTTTAGTTGAGTCGTTCACTACCGGGGAAAAGTTTGTTGGATTAAACCCCCCTCCCATAGCCCCCACCCACCAGCAGGTTTGACAACGGCTCTGCTGGGAAGAGCTGCTCCCAGCATCCCTGGTACCCAGCAAAAGCCCATAGATCAAAAGCCCTTCATCCCATAGATGGGAGCTTTGTATGATACCAGTAATGGAGAGAGACTTAAGCAAGGTGGAAAAGAAAGAAAAAAAAAAAAAAAAACAAGGAAAAAAAAGGCATTTACAGGCAAAGACTCCTTGCACAGACCTATTCCTATGCTCAGCAAAAGGTGCAGGTGAAAGAGTTGGGTCAAAGAGCCAGGGGAAGGCAGCACCCCATACACCAGCGTTTTTGGGGCAGAGAGACACGGTGCAATCAAAGCGGGGCTGCTTGGCGCAGTTTCTCAAGAAACATTCATTTCTCATCACCCATTCACATATAATAAACTGTTTTTTGGGCCTTCATAGCACTGAAACACTACAACAAAGACCCCTGGAACGACTGCAAAGATCAGATGGAGGAAAGAACACAGCTCCAAATACCCAGGGGCTGCTTCAGGCGGGGAGATGCTCCCGGCACCAGACATCAGACAACCTTTTGTCTGGGAAGCAGCTTTTGTTCTGCCACGCCAGGGTTTTCATGGCTAGCGTGATGCTCCCGTGGCACAGCTTGCTCCCCAGGGCTGAGCACCGCTTCTGCTTCCCGGGAAAAGCCACACGGAGCTTGGATGGGGCCAGGCTGCTGCTTGGACACCGTCCCAACTAGAAGGCATCCCAAAGACTGATGAGCCCATGGTGGGTGCGAGGGCTCTGCTCATGTCAGCAGTGGGGTAGCACAACCCCGGGTACAAAAGCTCTCCTGCAGAGAACCGCTCCCAGGGGAATCAGCTTTAAGAATATCAAAACATGAAATTATCTCATCTCTCCTATAAGAGCAACTGTTAAACAACCCCACTATTATTTATATAAGTGTACATCAAAGAAATCAGCCCTCCATCTCTGGCACAGAGAGGTGGGAGAGCCAGAGGCTGCCAGGGGAGCGGGACCCCCAGCCCTGGGGCTGGCTGCAGGTGGTGAGCCCCAAACCCAGGGATGCTTTTAGGGCACAGCCAGGGGCAGGCACGGTGCTGCTGGGACAGCAGTGAGAGACAGGGCTCTAACTGGCCTGATACAGGGATTTCAGTGATGGGGTAGCACCAGGCATGGACAGCAAGGTGTCCCGGCACTTGGGAACACCCATCCTGACAAACAACCAGGTGCCCAAATTTCTTCCAGCATCACCTTTGAGACCGTCTCATCTCTTCACCTCTTCCTGCACCCCTCAGTGCCAGACAGGCAGAGGTTTCTGCATCTCAAGGCAACGTACACCCCATTGCGCACCCATCACGCCTGCAACCCGCCACCCCCGATACCAGCCCCATGCCACGCCGACCCCCACTGCCATCCCAGCTCCCCCAGGAGGGCAGAGGAAACACGCACGGGCAGACCTGAGAGCGCGTGTGCCATCGGCCGTGGACAGAGATGGGAAATGCAGGACAGTGTCCGGCACAGCTCGGCGTTTCCCTTCCGCGAACAAGCTTTTCCCCCCGGCGGGGCCACAAGGAGAGGTATCGCTCCAGCGGGCAAGCACAGGACTGGGGCTTGCCTGGCACCGCACCGCTGCTCTGCAAACAGCACGGGACCCAGCCTGGCAATGGAAGTACTCGAGGATGGGAAAGCAAGCGGTGATCTGTGCAACAGCAGCGTCCAGAAACCAGCGGTGTTCGGAGCTCTACGTGTGCACAGCCAGAGAGCACGCCCTGAGGAGTTTGCTTTCCAAAGAAGGGCAGAGCCAGGACTTCTTAAGATAATTTCCAGCTGTAATCACCGGGCCACCCTCCAGGAATATAACTCTGCTCCTGCACCAGAGCGCAGGCTATCGCCCCTCCTGGGCCACGCTGCCCTCCTCCCTCCGGCTCCCACCGCGAGGAGGTTTTCCTCGGAAAGGCACAGTGACCGTCCTGGGCTGCCTGTCGTTCCTGCAACGCAGGGCAAGCAGCCAACGCCAACATAAAGTGCATGTATGGAAACAGCCCCGAGCTCACGGGCCTCAAAACCATCCCCTCAACAGCCACAGGCACGGGGAGAGCAGTGTCTCCATGTCCCATCCCACCATTCCCTGGATGTTTGGTGAGCCAAGAGCCGGTGCCTGCAGGTAGTCATGGACAGGGCACCACCATCCCAGAGGACACCCTGAATTCATGCTTTAATTAGCAGGCAGCAGCAGAGCCGGCTCCACACGTCGCACCTCAGCTGCTCCTTCACCCGGGGATGCGGGAAGCAGTGCCACCGAGCCCGGTGACTCAGCCTGAGCCCGCTCGTTTCAAAGAGGGCAAGTGACCTCAAATGACATCAGGGTTCAGCATTGGTCCCCACCACTCTCAGCTCAAAAGCAGCTGCAAGGATTGCCAAGGTAGAGAGGAGCAGGAGCTGCCAGCATGAGCCAGGGTGTGTTAGAAGTTGCTGTGCAACAGGGAAAGAAAAGGCTTTAAAAAAAAAAAATAAAAATAAATAGACCGGTCTCTGGGAAACACTGCTGGCAGAAGACAGCCCCAGCCCTTGCTGCTCGCTCCGGAGCACCTGAAATGAGGCACCACATGGGAAGGGGCTGAGATCAGGGTATTGCTTTTGATGCAGGAAATCAGAAACCCAGACCAGACTGAAGCCACAGATGCAAAGAGGATTTGAAGTAAATCCATAAGGAAAAAAACAGGGAGCTATGAAGTATCCAGGCCTCCTGATCACCGCCCTGGGAAAAGTTTGTTCCCCCATACCAAGGCAGGCTGGGCATATGTGGTCCCAAGATGGGCCATGAGAACCGGGAGCCGCTCGGTCTGGGCTCCCCAGAAGGTGGTGATGGGTCTGAATGGCACCTGATGAATCCTGGGCATTGCCAGCACATGCCCTGGTTTTGGCTTCACGCTACAGCTTACGGCTTCTCCAAAAATGTCCGGGCTTAGCCAGGAACTGCCTGCTGGGATGGGGCAGGAAGGACACACGCACAGCTTGGTCTACAGCATTGCAGGAGGACAGCATCCCACAGCCACGTCCCAGGTCAGCCTTCTGGGTTTCCTCCTTGCATTTCACCCCCACTGGGCTCCGTGGCAGCTCTTTCGGACTGTCCTTCGTCCCTCCAGCCAGGAAAGTTAACAACAAAAATAAAAACAAATTTCCTGTTTAACCTGGCAAAGCCAGAGAGAAAAAGTTCTCGTTTCCAAGGGTGCTTTCGCTGAGGTGACTCACAAACCACAATGTGTGTCATTACTTAATAGACCCACTAAGGTAATTATATGATCATGCAAACATCAGATTCCCGGCACAAGGAGTCACAGCACCCCTGAGAGGTTAAAACAAAGGGATGCTGTAAAGGTGAGCGACGGCAGGCTTTATTCTTCTTTGACTTTTGTTCTCATTATGTACAAAGACTCACTGAAAAGGTCTTATTGTTTGTGAAAAAAAAAAAAAGACTGTCTCTTGCACAAACTGCACAGTGAAAGAGAAAAGGGGATATAGAATAAGTCTGTCCTGCCACGCTGAAGATTAGAAGAAGAAAGTGTGCTATGCATCCTCTGCACAGGGTGGGCATCACAGACGCAGGCCAAATCTCTGGGTAAACAGAGCAAGACGTTCCCGATTCAATCTAAAAGGAGGAAAGGCAGGTTTTCTTTTTGCTCCTTCAGCCAGGTCTTCCACAACCCTTCCCTGTTTACCTTGCACGCTGCAGAAAACGGAGCGGATCTACATCTTACCTCATCCTGGCTTGAGCTGGGTCAGGATAAGTGGACAATAAAAAGGTATTTCTTGCCTGTCAACATAACAGATGCACAAATCGGACCTCGAGAACCCTTTAGCGAGCACTCGGCTTCCTTGCTGGGTCCAAAGGGGTAGGAGAGCATGCCCCAGGACACTCAGGGGCAAAGGCCTGCCCCTGCATCCCCCTCCTCATCCTCACCTGTCCCTGCCACCCTCAGCCACTCCAAGCTGCCACACACACCCAGAGCTCATCCCCTGAGCCCAGTTTCTCCCCAGTCTCCTACAGCAACAAATAAGTGTTTATGGGGAACTAAAAAAGAACATTTCAGCAATCCTGCTTTTTCCACCAGGACTAATAACCTGGCTTGGCAAGTGGCCAGTCCTCATCTCCCACGCACTCGGGAAGTCCCAAGGGCCCTTTTTCCTCCTCAGGGGACACCACCAAATCCCTCGGGAAAGCCTGGGTGCTTCCTGATGGCTCCTAAAGTCAGCCATGCTCCCGGACCCAGTGGGGATCCGTGAGCTAAGCCAGCCCGGGCACAAGCCCAGCCGCTTCGCTAAGGTGCCAAGTGAAAGGTTAGCGCTTCTGGAAACCATCTGGGCAAGCGGACAGGCGCAGAGCACGGCATTTTTAGGTGCTACTCTTTCAGATACATCCAGTCGGGACCCCAGCCACTGTTGGTGGCATCCCGTCCCTCCAGCAGTGCAGCTTTGCCCCCAACCCTGGTGCCTATTCCCCCCCTCCCTTATCGCCCACCGTCTACCTCGCTTCGTTAGTGCCGGCGGTTCCAGCACCTCCCTTTGGGATCAAAGCCACCGCCTCATCGTCAGGCTCCCTCTCTTCCTCGAAGTGTTTTTTCTTTTGGAGAGAGCTCATTCAGCTCCTCTTTCCCTTCTTTTATCGGTTTGCTACAATTGCTGGCATTGAGCTGTTAATACCGCGATTGCCTCCCTTCTCCTCTTTTTTTGTGGTATTATTTCATCCTTGCTGCTTCATCCCTCTGAAGCACATTACTCGGAATAATTTATACCAAAGCCACCTTCCTGCTAGATAGGTGCTTTGTGGGACACTTGAGCGCGGTGCAAATGAGCTCAAAATAAGGAAGAGACTAATTGACGGAGGAGAGGAGGGCAGGCACAGCCAGGAATAACAGCCTCGCTGCGATTGCCAAGCTCTGCGCTGCCGATAGCCAGAGCCTGGGAAGATCCAACAGGCAAAGAGCAACGTACACCCTATTTCTTACACCTTTCCTTATATTTCTTAAGGCGCACACCAGTCCAGCCCAGCATCCTCCGCCGTCCCGGCTGAGCAGCCAGACTGGGCACGGAGCTCGACGGAGCTTTGCTCCGACCCAAGCTGACTGCTTCGCTTGTCAGCCCCATCTCCCTACTGAAATGATGCCCGACAGCTGAATTAGCTCATAACTCCATCTCGAAATTGGCCCTTTTACAGCAGTGTGTGCGCTTGGAGCTTGGACTTCACCGTATTTGCAAACATCGGCAATCACGTTGCGGAGCGCGGAAGCGGCTGCTAATCGGTGTTCTCCTCCTCCCCCCCCCCATCCATCCCTCTCTGTCTCCAGGAAGGCAGACGAGGCTCTTCTGCGGGCGGCACACAGCTCTTTTTACACTAGGAAACTGCCATCTGTAATTTTTAGACATCTCGGGGATGGCTGAGGACCAGCAGCGCGAGACTGCCGGCGTATGTCACTCAGCCTGCAAACCGCCCGGGGGGTTTCTCCTCCGGCACAGCACGGCGCAGCCGTCCGTCCGGTGCTGCCGTGTAATTCGGTACTGCCCCACCACCCCTTCCCTGCATGCTCACGCTGGACACCAGCAGAGACCATTTGCTTTCAGAGCCTCGGCAACTCAGAAGCGGGCAATGCTATTTCTGGCGGCGTCACGCCCCCACACTCCTTCCTAAATAGTTTAACACCATTGATTTTCCCAGGCCAGCCATCCACCGTCTGCCAGCAGGCTTCAGAGCCCTGGCAAGACGTTTGAGCAAGCTGGGGCAATCCAAGGAATTATCCTTCATGGTCCCCATCCCCTCACCTCCATCCCTCTAAGCGACAGTGACCGAAATTCATCCCTCCCAGGAGGGTACCACGCTGACATACCCACCCTTCCCAGGCCGGAGCTGATACACGATTCCCATACAACATCCAGGGTTAAAGCCAGGTCATTTTCCGTGTTTAAATCTTGTTTGTGTGTTAGCCACCAACAGAACTGCTTGTGAGGGCTCCAGCCTTCCTCCAGTGCCTGTTGTTCTGTCTGGGGCTGTATTAAAACCCCCATCGAGCCGCACGCTAGCACAGAATCACCATCTGGGAATACAAGATTTGTGCTTCCTTGGGTTTTACGCTTCTCCCTCTGACCGCAACGGGCTGGAGAGCCCCTAAAAACAGGCCAGCGATTTTTTGCAGTCCCCACCTGAAAAAAGAAGATGCTTTAAAGCCTGTGAGCACCGAGATGGTATCCTTAGTCTCAGAGATCACCCGGTACAAGGCTCCACAGGGGTCAGCACTGCATCCAGGACTGGTTCTCCAGAAAAACCAAGGCTTCCCCTAAAGCAGCGGCTGCTGGGACAAAGCTTCCAGCCTCTCCCAGCTCCAAGAGCTGCTCGCAGGCTCTGGCCCATGGCTACCCAGCACTATCACCCTCTGCAAGCGATGCTCAGCTCATCACTCCCTCTGCAAGTGATGCTCAGCTCAACCTGCACAGGGTCCAGGAAAACAGGCAAAGGCAACTGGTATGTCCTGGTCCTTTTTTCTTGCCTAAAGTCTCCAAGTGAAACAACTCTAGCATCCCAACAGGGAAGCAGCAGCCTTTGCATCCAGCCTTTTGCCCTTCCCTCTTCCCCTGCCCTTCCCTTTCTTGGACACAATCCCTCATCAAGGAAGCACCAGTTGGACACCAAGCACAAGCCTGCCCCATCTCTCCTCCAACACCCTTGAGCCAAAGTACTGAGCACCTTCAAGCCAAAGCTACTCCTACACATGGGCTCCTACACACCTACACCCCCTTTGTCAGCCAAGTACAGACCAGAGCAGACACCCCACGTACCAGTCACCTCCCAGGCACATCTCTCACACCCCTGGGACATCTCACCATCCATCGCTGGCTTTGCACACATAGACTACGTCTCACTCTGTACAAGATGAGCCATTCGGGGATACACATCTGCAGCACTCCAGTATTCACCCGCCCTGCACCTCCCAAGACACCCTGCATCTCCCAATGCCAACTGTGGGTCAGGCTGCTGGAGCATCCACTTGCACCCACGCACCCACCCCTCCTCGCTCACACTCACGGATAGTTTCCACCATGCTCATTTTTATTTCGCACAGAAAACCTGGCCTCAGAAATTCAGCAGCGAAGCATGTTAACACCAGCAAGTGCAAAAAGAAATTGTCAAGCCGGCCGCGAGCTTTCCAAGCAGTCAGCATCCCCATGGCATGGGGTAGGGAAGGCCGGCTGCAGGTCACACGCAGCCACCAAGGGACTTCTAGACACAAGACACAACACAGCCTCGGCACCCAAGAAACTTCTCCAGAGGCAAGAATAGTCCACAGTGGTTTTAGGCTCTTTCTCACCACCTCAGATCTCCAGACAAGAGCTGGGGGTCTCCCGCGCCACCCCAGCAAACAGCCGGGAGCCAAGCCAATGCCTCTGGGTCAAGCTCCTTGTGCCTACAGCCTCTCTTCCCCATCCCATTTGAAACCAAAAGCGAGCGGTTCGGATGAGGACCGCAGCACTAAGTGCGATGGTGCAGCACTACGGTGTGCTGCTTAGTCCAGATGTGGCCCAGCACATCTGGAGCCCAAGCAGCAGTGCTACAGGCACAGACCCCCACCGCACAGCCTAACTCCCTGAGTAGGTTTTGCCTAAGGATGCTACACACCAAGCGATGCATCCTCTAAAGAGGCTCGGGTGCTCTCCACAGCCCACAGGAGCTTTAACACAAGGCCAATACAGAGAGTTTCTAAAAATCCCAGTTTGCTGCGAGACGTGGAGCACCATGTACGTACAGCCTGCTTGAAACGGCTAACGGATCGCATTTATTCCAAGCTTGCTACTTCCATATGCCACAGGAAAAAAAAAAAAGCAGCCTAAAACCAGAGCAATGATGATAAATTTCTAAAGCTACTGTAGCAAGGAAAAAAAGAAAAAATACACCAACAACCCAACCCATAGTAGAAGCCACCTCATGCCATCTCCCAGAAACTCCCCATGCTGTGAACACCAAATTATTAAGTCAAAGGTAGAACGGGGGGGGGGGGGNTAACAGATTGCTATTGTGTTTCCTTTCAAAAGGACAACACTAACCGTGGTCCTTCGCTGCTGCTTTCATGTTCAGCATCCACTTCAGCAGCTTGTTATTTAAGAAGTAAAACCTGCAACTTTGCCCTCTGGTCCAAAACAGAGCATGAGAACACAGGCGGGCCCCGCACTGCCCGGGCGAGAGCGCAGCCGCCGTGCTGTCACCTAAAGAGACTTACCCAGGGCTGGCAGAAGGGAAAAGGGCTCATCCTAACCCAAATAGGACCTGGCCCTGATTTCACCCATCCCTGCTGCTGTGCTTCACCCCAGGGACCACCACATCCCTCCAGGGTGATGTGCAGGGCTCAGACCCACTCCTGTGCCAAGCGCCCGGTCACAGCAGTGCATGGCGGTGGACAAGGGACAGAAGCTTGGCACCAGCCAAGCCTGCGTGATGCTACTGATGCTCCTCAGCATCCCCAGGGTCAGCTTCTGACCCAGCCATAAGTTTTCCATCTAGGAAAGCCTCGGGCAGCGAGCTCCTCACCCCAGCCAGCCTCGTGGCAGTGGCACAACCCCTACATGCTCATGGGGAAAGCCAGCGGGTGTTCAACTCAAGCTGCACCACCCACATCTCCTGCAGCTCCTGCCATGGCTCACCCAACCCTCATGGTGTCCTGGGACCCAATGCCAGCCGCTGCGCTGGGACCGATTAATCCCCTGTGGATCCAGAGTGATCCTTGTTAAAAATAGGCTCTACCTATGATTCTCCCGGCTCGCACGGGCGTCATCACCTTGGCCCCAGCGTGCGCGCCGACGTGACTAACGCCAGCGGCGTGTGACTAACACCCCGTCCCGCGCCGGGGAGGGAGGCGGCCCCCAGCAGCACTGGCAGGCAGGAGTGGGCGGCCAAGCTGCAGCGTTTTGGCTGGAGCAAGCTCTCCCCGCTCTTCCTCGCAGGGTTTCTCCACACATCTCGCGCCCACCCTGCCGGCGTGCACCACCCCGGGCTGGGAGAGGGTTGTGGGGATGCCACCCAGCTGCAGCATCCAAGCCAGTCCAGCCCCCCGGCGCAGGGCACAGCACCACAGGGATGCTCCGACCGAAGCTCAGCCCCCAGGTCCCCCCCCCCAGAGCCGGAGACAGGCTGCCATCCCAATCCACTGCTATGTGCCTGAGGGATCCTGCAAATCTAATGAGGTTTTGGTTATTTCTGAAAACTCTGGGCCCTGGAGACAGGAAAGGAGGGGGGGGGGGGAAGTCTCAGCTCGCTCAAGAGGAATCACTGGCCCAGCCTCGTGCACCCACTGTGGAGGTGCAATCCCGGCTCAGCACTAGGTAAGCGGTGGCATCTGACAAACCCCAAAGCAACCCCAGCCACTGAGGCCTCAGAGGGAAAAAGGAAAAAAAAAATTAAAAAAAAAATCCACCAAAACCCAAACAACACACCAAGGAAGATGCTGATTTACTGAAGAGTCCAGAAAACAAGCATGATTTGGAAAAGCAGAAGTTTGGAGGAAAGGCGGGAAAGAAGCGCAGTTGTTTGGCATCAAGATGAGGAAATGGAGACAACAGCATCCTCAACCACACCAAATGCCACTGAGAGGCCACCAGAATAAACTGCTCCTCAACCAAAACAAGACCGGACTAGAAGTTCCTTCCAGCCCTCCCTCTTTGGCCCCAAAGGTTCAGAAAGCAGAAACAGACCTGAAAGTGTGAATACAAGAAGCGGTAATGGTTTTCGGCTCATTTTTTAGAGCACAAATCATTATTTTAAAATGTTTCTATATCACAATGCAATGTTTGCATCTCCTCGGCTGGAGGAAACAGCTGGATACAGCAGCCCAGAGCCTGCAGCCTTCAACCCTTGAACCCACAGAACTAGACACCCCCAAAAAAGGGGAGAGGAGGGGCTAAAATCCAAGCAAAGACATCTAATGCAACCAGGACGCAAGGAGACGTTTCAAGCCACCCATACCCCCAAGCCCTTTGGAAACACATTAAGCACTCCTCCAGACAGCTTTTATATATTGTGCTGGGAACTGCACATGGCCTGAGGGAGGTTATTTTTCTTCTCCTCCCAGTGATGCACAGTAATAGCCACCAGCAGACCGGGTGATTTAACACCAGCAGTGCAGGATGTGCACGAAGGCGCCAGCATCACACAGGCAGCACCAATTTCTGTTGACTACATCCACCCGGTCCAACCTCAGAGGAGCTTCATGTTGAAACATGGGTTGGGAAGGTCAGCACTCAAATACCTCCCTCAATCCCCATTTTATACACCCAAATATCGCCATACGGATGAGACCTCCATTTGAGCTTCTGAGTCAAGGGTCCTTCCCACCCCAGTATGCCAGTACAATTTAGACCACCAAACAAAACAAATTTAGACCAAAACAGCTTCACCTGGTCAGATATAAGCACTTCTCAGTGCAATCCCATAAAGCAACGTCGATGTGCTACAAGAGGATGAGATGGGGTGATCAGTTCCTGGTGCAGGGTACTCGTGTTTCCTAATAGCAAGAATCCAGCATCCCCTAGAAGGGAGAACTGTCAAGCCTCAGTCCTTACTCTGTAGCCCCAGGAGCCACATTTCATTTATTTGCTTCGTCTGCTCTCCTCTAACATAAAAAAACCCCACTGAATTAAGGGAACCGATGAATAACGGAGTGAGATGGAAATACTGTAAGTTGCTCTCATACCTGTCCAACTTGATTTTTTTTAAAGCATTTAAATCCTCACTTTGACATAACACTGCTCCTGCTGCAGAGTGCTCCGATCACAGCATTAGCCTTTTATTACTAAAATGCATATTTGATCCAACAGAGCAGCTTCAGCCTTTCTTCTCATCACCTCACCCCAGTTCTCCCGCGCTGGCACTGCAGGTAGGATACTCCTCTGAAGATGACAGGGCTAGAGTATCACACGTGTGTGCGCGCACACATGCTTTCCTCTCTCTTCCTCTGCCAGGCACAGAGAAACAAGCAGAAGTGCCCCAGAGCCCTCTCCCCTGTCCATGTCCCCTCCTGGCAGGAGGAACGCAGTGCTGCCGAGAATGGACCTCCCATCCTCGCTTTGGTGTTGAAGTGACAGTGTTCATCAGCCCTGGGAATTGCCCCTATCCCCTGCATGCCATTCCCCGGGGTACAGAGCACCCCAGCAGCACCCAGACCCCTTGCCCTAGGGCATACCAAGGTCCACCATTACAAAAGCAGCTGGTGACACCTTCAAGATGCTCATCACGCTCTCCTCCATCCCCTTCACGCCTGGAAGAAGCTGCTTTAGGAGCTCTCCGTCTCGTCACCCAACACCTCTTCTGAAAGCCTGGGCCAAGAAACTCTCCTGTTTTGACATGTGGAGGCTGGGGCAGGAGCCCCGGTGGGATCGGTGCCCAAGCTGCCCGCCTGCCTGTTCTCCAGGAGCTGCTCCGCAGCCCCCGGCAGCCGTTCGTGTTTCATGCCAGGGAAAGCATCCACGCCTTCGGCTGGCGTCCTGGGGTGAGCTGAATGGTATGGATGATGGGAGCAGGAGAAGAGAGAGATTGCATATGAGAGCTTTCCAAAATTAAAAACAAAGAGAACAGCCTTTGGGGAAGAGGCCGAGATAATTAAAACATTAATTCAGATTGCAGCTTTTGCTCTGAGCAAACTCGAGTCACCCAGAAATCCCGACGATGGATAGCGGTGGGTCCGCAGCATCATCCCCGGGCACACCACAGCCCTCTCCATCACCCCAACAGCCCTCTCCAGGGCAGAGGCTGGAAAGCTGCCTTCTTCCAGAGGGAATCATGGGGAAAACAAGCGCCAGCTCTCAAGGAGCAGAAAGAAAATTAACTACCTGGAACAACAAGTAGGAAACGGGTGACAGCTTTGAGGCTAATAAACCCTTCCAGCAACACTAACAGCTTTCTGCATGAGCAAAACAGATAAAGTGACTAAAACAAAGTCACGACAGTCACAAGTAAGTCGAGTGAGACATGAGAATGTCTGAGTAAGTTTTGGCAGTTGGCTGGAAACAGGCACTGGAAAAGAAAGCAGGCAGAGCCAGCTGCAGCGTCCCCGCTGCCCAGCTTCATGTCCGGCTGTAACCTGGCCATGTGGCGCTGGGAAGAGGGCAACACCTCTCCAAAGGTCCTACACAAGAGCAAGGACTAAGGCTAATATCTGTGCGTTGCCATAACTCATTAGGAGAAGGGTAAAATCCTGCAGCAGAGCGAGAAATTCTCCCTCACGGACCTTTAATAACACATGTGAGCACTGCCAGCCCTGCATGCAGGGGGGGAGCCGTGCACGGGGCAGGAGAGACCTGCTCAGCAAAGAAAGTGTCAGCACCAGGAGTCGCTGGGGGAAAAAAGTGCCAAGAGAAGAGGGGAAAGAAGGGAGAAGAAAAAAAAAAAAAAGTCATTTGTAGCTGGTAGAAGCTGTCTACTCCAACACAGCAGACACGCTTCATTTCAATTTTGCTTTTTATATCACATCCACCAGAAGAAAAACACCACCAGATTTAAAAAATGGCTTTCAAAACCTAAAGCATTCAAACTTCCTATTCCAACACGCAACATCAAATTCAGGTGTTTTCAAAGCTTCTACCATCTCCTCGTCCCTTCTATTTGTTCTCATGAACTTGCCTGGTGCAAACCAGCTTCACTCCACAGAAGCATTTCAACTTCAACCAAATTGCTGCCTCTGAGGCCGGGGAAACCCCTGCATGCGGCCACCAGACCCCACTGCAACGCACTGGTCCAACACATCGGATGCCAATGGACTCCCTGAGCCACCAAGCTGCACCATGAGGAGCTGTTTTCTTCCTTTCCTTGCTCAGCATCACCCCAACACATAAGAAAGGGTTCGAGGGCATCCCTCATCCCCCGTGACACTGTTCTCCGATTGCAAAGTACCCCAAGACCCACCAGCGCTTTTGATGCCGTAGAGGGGTTTGGGGGTGTGCTCAGCCCATCCCTGCATCCACTGGCTCCTGCCCCAGGAGCTACCAAGGGGATGGCCCTGGGATGGTCCCAGGGGTGACAGCTCTGGGACAGGCCAGGTTGGAAGGGGAAGCAGATCCCAGAGCTCAGCACCAAAGTGCAATGAGCCGAGAAAGCAAGCAGGAGAGGGTTTCAGAGGGGCCGGGGTTAGGATATAGGGTGCAAGACCCACAGCTTTCCAGCCCAGGTCAGAGGCAGGTTGGAAGGCAGCAGAAGAGATGCCCAGACAGGTATGAAGGTGGACTAAGCAATGCTCTCCTGCCAGGACCAGCTTCCCGCAGCCACCAGGTCCGCTAAGCAGAGGGTCACTGCACCCATCCAGCCCCAGAGGAGCACCAAGGTCCGACCCATTCCTGCTGCCTTTCCATCCCAACACTGACCTTGGAGACAGCCCAGCTGCTGCAGGGAGCAGAGTGGCAGCTTTCCCCATCTCTTCCAACCCCTTCCCTCTGCCTCCCCGGCTGTTTGCACCCAAATCTTCACCCTGGCACAGCCTGAGCTCTCACTGGTGGCAGAGCGGGCAGCAGCACACAGGGTCCCCGGCTCCTGGAGCAGAAACGCAGGAGGTGCAGGTAAGGAGAAGGGATGGCAGGACTGCACGGCAGCTGGCCCCGGCAGAGACAGCAGGGACCTGGAGCAGCCTCCAGGGAAGCACCAGCCGGCAAAGACGGAGCAGGGAGGCAGGAATATCACTGAACACAAAGCAAGGAGGACGAGGAGAAAGGAAAATGAGAGAGACACATAAAGGATTTATAAATCCCCGTGTAGACAGGAAAAGCCACGTGAGCATTGTCTCGCCAGAGGACGCTGGTGAAAGCAGCGGCCACCACATACCGGCACAGAGCGAGACATCACCCCGGTCCCCCGCCTTCCTCCTCCCAGGAATCTGGCACCCTGGAAAAACCTGCCCAGCCTTTGCATTTTGCAGACCTTGGCTCTAAAAATAACGATCGGTGCAAGTGACACATTTTGAGCGGAGCCGGCAAGCAGCAGCCCACAGAACCAGACTCACTTAGCATCAGCGGAGATGTGTTTTGTAAACAGGTTTTTTTTAAGGTTGCTTAGTAAGCTGCTGATCAAACAGCGAAAGCCGTTGTCTGATGCGGCAGAAATGAAGGGGGGACCCAACGAGAGGGAAAAATCCTGTAGAGGACGGGATGGGGAAAACTCGAGGGCTGAACCCCGTTTCCCAACATGTCCCCCATGCCTCAACTCACACTTTTAAGATGGAGTTTCTCACCCCGTATCGCCCTCCAGGCGGGGTCCCAGCTCCAGCCATGCCTACGCACCGATGCCCCCTCGCCAGCTGCCTCCAGTGAGCAAAAACCCCGTTTATATGGAAAGCAGAGCAGCAGCGATGGTGGGACAGACCACCCCACCACCGGCGGGCTGCACAGCATCTCCCACCCACCTCCCGACACCCCTGGGAAAGCGGGGTACCATCCTGCCCCAGGTGCTGCCGCCGCCACTCCCCGGGGGCTGGGATGATTGGCAGAGCGAGAGCAGGAGGAAGAGTCACCCAAACTGTTGCTCAGTTAATCACGGTAATTAGCCACCGTCTTGAGCGACTCCCATTAGTTACAGCCTGATTTTCTCCGGCACAGTCAGCACAGGAGATTTCAATTAAAACTCACCACGCAGCCAACTTGGAAGTAGCCACCGTGGCTCGCTACGGGGCTCATCCAGGACACGGAACCATGCAGAAGAGGTGCTCCTTTCCTTGAAGGACCCAGTTTAATTAATGGTAAACTGGGTGTTATTTCCCAGCCCTGCTCGGGAAGCCTCAGTGAACGCACGCCGGCTTTGTGGAGCGGATGCCGTAGGGCTGGAGGGGAGAGGCTTGCGTTTTTCCCCACCCGCTGCTGGGATTGGATCCGTGCCCCAAAGCACAGACCGGAGCCGGGGTTTCTCTCTGGAGCTGTGCCCGCCTGCTCCCACCGCCGCACGAACCCCCGCTCCCAGCAACACTCACGCGCCGCCCTGGTTTTGGGGAGCAGGCTGGCTCTGCCCGTGGGAAGAGGCGAGCCCTCCGGGGCTCTTTGCTAGCCGTGCCAGGCTGCGCTGAGCCCTCCACCCTCCAGCACCCATCCCCAAAAATCACCCTCGAGGATGGGCCAGCAGCAAACGAGCTGCCCAGTGTGAACCAGTTTCCTAAAGGCGTTTGCGTTGGTCCCAGTCGGAGGGCACGAAGCAGACGGACCCCTTGCCGCACCGAGGGGTTAAAGCCCACCTTCCTCCCGCAGTGTGGAAAAACAAGGCAGGGGAAATGCAAATGCTTTGCTGAACCAGAAAGCTTCATAAAAAAATATTAGCCACAGCTTAATTGTCCCCTCTCCAGGGATCTGCTCGCAGGGGTACCGACGGCTCATCATCGCCCAAGGCCCACCTACACCTCTGTGCTTCAAGGCACCTTTCTGGCTGGTTCGGTGCTTATTTATAGGCAGCAGTCCTCGGAGAATTGGAGGATCGCAGGAGGAGATGAAGCTCAACCCCTTCCACAGAGAGCTTGACAACTTTTGAGCTTTCTGCCACCTGGCTAAACGAGGGGAGAGGGGAGCAGCGCCGGAGGGAGCCCAAAATCAGGCTCCGGCATCTCTATCATATTGTCTGTGCCACCAGATGGGTGCTTTACACCAGGAGCTCCACGTGTTTTTAACAGGAACCCCCAATTCTCTGGTTGTAAAATGAAAGGAAATAGAGTCTTTTGGTACCAAAGGATAAGAAGAACAACAAACCTGAGCCAGGCTGGGAAGCGCGGATGCTTGCAGAGGGCAAGCAGGGCAGTGGGGCTCTGCGCCTCTGCAGGGAGCGGTGTTTCGGTGCCCATGCTGCCTCGTTCAAACAACTGCCTGCGAAACCCAGTATTTGATTTAAATCCACACAAGGTGGGCTCTAAGGCAGGGGGCACATAACCCAGCAATGGAAAGCACTAAAGATAACACCTCTCCGTGCCAAAGAGGAGGAAAACATCCCATCTGAGCCGATAACTAATACAGGAGCTGGATACAATTGGAGAGTCCCCCAGCATGGTATTTTGGGGGAGAACCCCCCCCGCCCAGCAAAGCAGGGGAGACCTAGCCCCTTATTTTGCAGATGCCACATCTCAACATCGCAGAGGAATTGTGAAATAATTGATGCCAGGGAACCTCCAATCCAACCCGCTGCTCACAGCGAAGTCCGGATGATGCCGGAGATATCGGAAAGGGAGAAACCCTGAAGCCTTCGCTGGGCTGCTGATGAGCCTTCGCCCCCCGATCCCCCGGCTCCCGCCCGCCCCGCTCATTTCTCAGCCTGACAGAGAGCTCGGCAGCCTCTCCCCGGGCACAAGGCCTCACGGCTGTGACTAATGGTATGTTTTGACATCCCTGAAATACTCCAGCACTTCATTTCAGCCGCGGGGAGCAGGAAGGAAGGAGGGGACATGCTGGTGGGGAGCCGGCACCAGGAGGGAGGGGCAGGAAGAGCTTTTGCAAAAGCAACAGGCAGCCATAAAGCAAAGCAGCATGGAAAAGATGCGGGAGATGGCCGAGGGGCGGGTTGGGACCTGGCAGGCACCTGGGAAGCCCGTCTCTGATCTGCTACTCGCCTGTACCTTCCCTGGAGCTCTGCAGAGGTGCAAGGCACTGGATTTATTTAATATCCACCTCCCACCCCCCAATTGCACTGCTTGAGTGGGGACACAGGGATGCTCCTCTAATTTCTAATGAGCCTGTACCTGCTGGTGAGGGATGCGGGATTGTCCCCGTCTCCTGCCCGGGCAGGCAGGAGAAGGCAGTGTCCCCAGCCCCCTCCTTCAGGCTCTCTCCAGCAGAGCCAGGAAGGCAACAGAGATCCCTGGGGAGGTTAATTAACAAGCATCTTCCCTGTGTTAAAACGGTCACCTCCGGCCCCAGGGGGGCCAGCGGAGACACGGCCCCAGCCTCTGGCTGGGGAGCAAAGAGCATCCCAGCCACCAGCCGAGCTGCTGGCCTCCACCATCTGCCAGCCAAGCAGCACCGGGGAGAAGAGCAGCCAAAGCCATGGGGGGGAATCTGGCTTTTTTCCTGACAGCTCTTGCTCATCACCAGCCGCTCACACGGGGGCTCAGACGGTCCTGCTGCACCCCAGTGGGCTGGGGGAGAGAGAAGAGCACACCACCCGGATGGGGCTCCAGATCTCCACAGGTGGTCCCCAGAGAAATGGAGGTGGAAAGCAGAACAGCTTTGGGAAAACTGGCCCAAAACACACCCTGTCCTGAGGGAAGAGTCAGGGGACAGCTCGGCACACCACCAGACTCACCCCAACCTAGCAAGCAGAACCCCCTTAGCACCAAGGCAGAAAAAACATCCTCCAGGATGCATCACCCTGGTATCTACCCATCCATCTCAGCCATGAGCATCTTTGGTGGCATCCATGGATCAACCCAACCACAGGATGCAGAAAGTTAGCAGAAACTCCAGCTGCCATCACCAGGATACCACTTGCAGAAGTTTTCTTGGGTCACTGTGAGCAAGGAGCCCAGTAGTGGTGATGGGGGAGAGGTGGGGGGATTGTTTTATCTTTTCAGCTGTTGCTAAAGTCATCAGTGTGGCTGTGTGTGAGTGATTCACACCAGTGTATGAAAAAGCCTGTGACTCACGCACTGGATGCAGTGGGTGGGTACATTGACTCAACCACGCCGGGGAGGGGGCGTGGGGGGCTGCAGCCTCACACAGCCACTGGGACAGTCCTGTTTGCAGAGGGTCAAAGAGCTGGGAGATCCCCTTACATCGCATGCTCGGATCATCAGTGCCCTCAACAGCACGGGTGAACCCGAGGGAGACTCTGCACCTCAGCATCAACCTGTCGCCTGTCCAAAATAGGTGCCAAGGTGCAAAGGGGATGGGACACGCTCTCACTCAGCCTTTCTCTGGGTAAAAGGCTTGCACTGTCCTTTGTAACAGCAGAGGAGGAGAAAAACCCCAGGTGCTCAAGGGATGCAAATGTATAAATGTATCCCGAACTACAATGAACAAACTTTCCAGGTACTCCAGGACCACTGAGGAGTGAGGAAACCCAGCCAGGCAGAAGCACAGATCAGAGAGGAGCTCAGTGCCATGGGACAGCCTGCTGCTACCTCTATCTCCTCCACCTCCCAAACCTGTAGACGTGCATCCAGTGGATCACAGTCCACCAGTGCCAAGACCTGCCCTGCGGCTCTGCCATGCCCACCCTGCCTGTGCCATGTTGCTGGGGAGCCACGTTGCAGAGAGACCCCCTCAAAAGTTGACTGGAGGGACCCCAGACCTCAATTCCCCAGAACCCCGCTGCTCCCATATGCCAACAATGCTGCACAAACATTTTGGGGAGAAGGACCTGAAGGGAACCCCTACAAAAGATACTCCCCATGTGGATGGTGCTCAGTTTCCAATTACTCAACAGGTGGCATTGATGCCCTGGTCTTGCCAAAGACACCATCAGCAGCAGCCGAGGCTGTGAACGTGTGTCTCATCTCACTGACAGCGCCTTCCGTAACACTGTGCCTCATCTGCCAAACAGCCCCAGCTGTGGATCCGGACCAGCCAAGAGTGTCACCACATCCCACGGCATCCTGAGCCCAGACCTCCCCATCTGCAGCACGGACCAAGCCTGGCCTCGTGTCAGCGCCGAGAGCGGGATGAGATCACCCACCCAGGGGGATGCAGCCGGCCCGGTGAGGAAGGCAGGGGGGTCCAGGGTACAAGCAGCACTTGTCTGGTCAGGATCACGGGGGGCAGTTATCCCTGGCCCCCCTCCAGCCGCGCAGAGCGCCAGCCGGAGCCACAAGCACCGAAACACATGCTCTGCAATGCAAGAGCAGCCGGGCGAGCTGCGGGAACAAGACAAACAAACCCTGATTTTGGGGGACCACTCGTTCTCCACTGCCACAGCAACACCCAGGCAGGGACCAGACTTAGGAGCAGCATGCAGATGCACCGATAGTGGGGACTGGGTGCAAGGAGACAACATGAAGCACTAAGTGCCCAGGGCAGGCAGGGGAAGGATGCTGAGTGCACCTATGCAGCCTGCGCACTCCCGGGGAAGAGAGGAGACCCTGCACATTTGGGAGGCCTCAGGCTGGCAGAGGAGGACCAGAGCTGAACCAGTCCAATTCCAGACACCACCTCTGCCCCCACACCCCAACAAGGGCTCTCCAGGGCACTCAAAGCTCTCGGGTACCCGAGGCAGGGGAAGAAAAAGGGTTTACACCCCCGACCCGGCTTCACCCACCCCACCCGGGGCATGGGGGTTTACACCCCCACCACACACGCTCTTTCCCGAGGGCAGCGGGACCCCCCAAGCCCCACCAGCCGAGCCCGGCCCCGGAGCAGCAGCACGGCCGCGCCGTCCGGGGCCCCGACGGCCGCCCCCGACCCCCCTCCCTCGGCCGGCGAGCCACCTTAAGCGGAGCGCCGAGGCTCCCGCCGCTCCGAGGCTACCTTAATAAAAACTTTGTCAGAGCAGAGCCGCTTTCCCAGGCACGGCCGAGCCCCAGCCGCTGAGAAACCCCCGGGACGGAGCAAAACGGGGAGTCGGGCTTCAAACTTGGGGTCCCCTTCCCAAAGCCCAGCTCCATCCTCCCGTGCGGGGAGAAGACGTCCCTCAGCCCCCCCCGACCCCCGGGGCCACAGCCCACCTCTCTCCGCTGGCAGCCGCCGGCTCCTTCCCCCGTCCTCCTTCCCCGAAGCGGCGGAGCAACAGTGCGGCCGGGGCTCAGCGCATCCCCGGCGGCCACGACGAGACAAAAGCCGCCGTGGAAGGGAGGGGAGGAGGCGTCCACCGAGATCGAACGGCTCAAGGAGAGGAGGAGGATGGAGGCAGCCCCAGCTGGCGGGGACCGCCGCGTCCCGGCCGTCCCCAACAGGTAGCAACGAGTGGCGGGGGGGGGACGACGGGGGATGCAATGTCCCCACGGCGACAGCATTTATCTACTTTGGGAGAGCGACTGGGAGCTCCCCCAGAGCCACCATCCCCACCAGCAGCCAGCGCCGGCCACCGCTTACCTGGAAATAGAGGCATGGCTCCTGCAGGAGAGCTGGGCGAGGTCGGGATATTATTCCAGAGACATTATTTGCAATAGAAAGGGAGAAAAAGAGCCGAGGAGAGGGAGGGAGAAAGAGAGGGAGGGGAGGGGAAGGAGGGAGGGAGGGAGGGAGAGACAAGAGGAGCAGGGAAGGAAGGAATGAGAGAGGGAAGGGGGAGGGGGGATAAAACGAAATACAAAAAAAAAAAAGGGGAAGAAAATAGAGACAGTTAAAATCTGTCTCCTGCCCACACAGTGGAAAAGAAATTTCTGACAATCGGAGAAAGGGAACTCGCACATATACCAGAGGGGGCAGACGGGATAACAAAGGAGGGAAGGAGCCGAGCTCCGCCAAAACAGAGCAGGAACTGTCCGGGCACACCCCCCTCGCACACACACCGGGGGTAAGGATGGGGTGCACAACCGAGCGAACAGACACCTCTCTGCCCACCCAGGCCAGCTCGGCCACCCCTGGTTCAGCCACCCACCCAGCAGCAGCCCCCAGAAACCTGCATCCAGATGCTCCAGCAGGTTTGATTTGACCAGCTTGGTCCCACGCCGGGGACTGGTGGCAGAGAACATCCAAGTTGCGACACCAACTGCTGTGGTACTCTCCAACCCCTCTTTTGCAACCTGGGTCTCCCCCTTTCTGCACATACCTTGCTCCCCAGGCATGGGGACCTCCATAGCTCTTCCCATACAAAGCAAGCATGAGTTTTCCAGCCACCACACATCCACACAAAATATAACCCTGCACTCCCTGCCTTTCTCCAATATGAAGCCTCCCCTTAACCAGCAGCCAAAGCAAGGGCAGCTGTGGGGACAAGGAGGTATGTGCCCCCTCCAGATCAGCCAGAGGTTTACCCCACAGCATCTGAGGGTGGACAGTGGGAAGGGGTTTTATTCAAAGCCTCTTCTTAAATTATGTTTGCAGCCCAGTTTGCAGAGGTGTGTCCCCACTGCTCCTTCATTTTGCTTTCCCGGACACCCTGGGCAGCACCCATGGACAACTGGACCTAAAGGGGCAGGGTGCAGAAGCTTGAGGTGAGGTGACACAGGCTCTCTGCATTTCAGTCAAGGAGACCCACGGCACTGCCACAGCTGCCCAGTGATGCTGCCAAAGGGCTGCTGGACTAAGGCAGCACACAGCTCTTTTTATATTCCCCCTTAGCATGGGCAAGGAGAAGTCCTAGCATGTCATGGCTCACCACAAGCCCCACTGGTTTGCACAGGAGTCCCCAAAAGCTCGTCATTGATGGCTTCTCTGGGAGACAGCCCACTGCAGCCTTGGCCAGGGGGTTGTTTGGGTGGGCAGGATGCCACCGCACCCCAACACCCCTCCAGCTGCTCCCTCTCCTTCCACCACACTGCAAAGCATCCCAGCAAACCTGTGTCGCTTGACAGTGCCCAGGAGCATCCTGGACTTCAGAAGCTTCCAGGACCAGACGCTAGCAGTGTTGATAGTGCCATCCCAAAGCTGCCCCTGTCCTTGTGCTTGCACTGAGCCCCAGCACGTACTGCCAAATGGCACACAACCCCTTCCCCAGCGCGTACCTCACCCACATGGGGCAGCCACGAGTGGCATCATGGGTGCACATCACCCCAGAGAGTCAGAGCATCAGACTGTGTGGGGACAGGTTATGTTACTTTTGCTTTCCCAAGACATTGCATGGCTCTGCGGTGCCTCGCTGGCACCTCCGGGGCTGGGGAAGCAGCAGAGCTTGGTGCCGGGCCACCCCCTCGCAGGGATGCCCGCTTGTACCACCCAGCCTGGATGCTGTCTCTTTAAAACCTTCATCCCTAAATCTGAATGAAGCTAAGGGAAAATCCTGGAGACGAGTGCTTCATTTAAACGTCTCTTCCAGAACTCCCGTTCATTCACACGCTCGCTGAGCACGCTCCTGCCCCAGCACACTTCTTCTGCCGGCACCTCAGGGAGGGGGCGCAGAGAAAACATGCAGATACCCATCCTCTTTGGGATGCATCAAAATCCCTCAACCCTCTGCTGGGACACTACACATCGGTATCCCAAATCCAGCCTGAGCAAGACCATCCTGGCATGTGCAGAAGGGGAAAAACGCTGCCAGAGGGCCCATGCACATCAGCAACCCCATTCCTCACCATTTCTCCTATGTTATTGCTACGAGCTGATGCTGGTAGAGATGCAAATGCACCCTCTAACACTGCATCCTTCTGGCCCCCCAGAGAAGGGGTTTTGACACCCTCTTGCACACAGCCCTGCACGCACCGTGCCCCCAAATCCTGCCCCTGCACCTCAGACAACCCCAGCGGAGCCACCAGCCTGAATGCACCGACACAGCTTTCCCAGTGACGAGCCCAGGGTCTTTATTTAAATAAATATATATATGCTGTTACTTGGGGACTGGTGATGCCTTGGATTCGGATGTCTCCATGGTTACCTGCTCATGGTGGGAGCTGGGGGTAATTGAACTCTGGGGGTTCACCGTTCATCGCTTGTCTCCCTCTCCCCATCCCCTCAGCTCCACGCAGACCTTCTGCCTTCCCTGGTAAGTGCCGGGGCACGGCAGCTCCCAGCTCCCTGCTAATGCAGCGGGAGGGGGAGGAGAAGCGAGGCTCTCCCCGAGAACTCGTTACGTGAATAATTTTGCCAGCTCTGCAGATGATTAGACACGAATGCAGATCAGCTTCCCCATCCCGAAAGAAAAGACAATCCCGATCGGTGTGAAGACGAAGCTGAGCGTCTCCTCCCACCACCCGGCTAGACAGGAATGAAATATGGAGAGACGGCGTCAGGAGCAGCGCCAACATCCCAGCGCCGAGCTGCTGTCATCTCAGGGGAGCGAGCGGCAGAGGCAGCGGCGCCCACCTGCCGGCGGCTCTCCCCGCGAGCCCGCGGGAGCCATCCTCGGCTGTGCGAGCGTGCGAAGCCAAGGCGAGCGCCCGGGGTGCAGGTTAGCAGCCCAAGGCGCTGGCTGGAAAGAGCCCCAAAAATAATAATAAGAAAAAAAAATTTAAAAAATGCAGAACTGCAAAGCCCAGCTGGACAGAAATGAGCATCTTTGACATCCAGGCGCATCCAACTTTGCTCGACCCCAAGATTTGTGGGAGCTCTCGGAGGCATCCAAGCCCATTGCCCAAACCCAGCACTCGCAGACATTACCTGGACCTGATCTATTTTCACTGCTCGCTCGCTAACCTCTTACTCCCATATAGCAGCACTGTGTAGACTAACCCCGAGGACCTCCAGCTTTTTAATATCGCTTTCCTTACACACAACACAAAAGCCTAACTAGCTTTTTCTCCTCCTCCTTCCCGCACATACAGCCACAAACACTTCAGATGTGGACTAATTGGAGACAGTGCAGGGGGCAGTAAAGAGAGCATACAAAGGGCAGCAAAACACAACCTCTTGGGGGGGGGAAAAAAAAAAGCCTGAAAGAACTGGATTTGTCTAGTCTGGAAATCAGAAGGCAGAAGAGACATGATAGCAGTCTTCAATTATGTAAAAGGTTGCTACAAAGGGTGCGGGAATAAATTGCGCTGCATCCCCACAGGGAACAGGACAAGAAGTAATGGGCTGTAAATTGTAGATTAGACACCAGGAAAAAAAAAAAAAAAAACACAAAACCCAAACCAAAAAACAACTTGGTGGCAAAGATTATTTAAGCTTCGGGATAGACAGCTGGGGAGCTGCTGGGATTTGAGAGCAGGTCAGACAAACGCTGATGAGGTGTTCTGGATAAAGCAGCTCCCATTTTGAGACAGGGGAAGGGACCCCTTGCAAGGTATGCTCTTGCCCTTGGTTTTTAGCGCTCGGTGGCTGGTTCAAGCTAGCTTTGCACTGGTTTCCGCCAAGCGTGAGGGGACCAGCAGCTCACTTCCAAGTTGATCTGTGTGTTTTTCTACTAAATAGGCACGTGTGTATTTTAAACAGAGCTAAAGAGACAAGAGGACATGAAGCGCAGGCCAGCTGAAAGCATCTTTAAAAACAAAAAGAGCCATGTATATTTAGCAAACCCTCCAACCCAGCAAGAGGACAGCTGCTGGAAGCATGAGCTGCCAAGTTGTCTGCTGGTCCCATTGAGTGGCAAAAGCTGGAGAGACCCACCAGAAAGCCACAGACTTCCATGGTGAGCGAATGCTGCTCCTTCAGGAGAGAGGAAGTTGCAATTGTTATAAGGAAGAGAAATCGGGTAAGGGTTGCTACATGACTTCATGTCTGGTAAACTCAAACCTGTGAAACTGCCTCAGGGTGGAAAAAAATGCTATGCGATGTCTCCATTAAGGTTTGTTCCCAAGGGCCTGCATATGCCCAAACACACACTTCTGTTTAACAACAGGAAAGCCCATGAAACTTGAAACGTCTTTAATGATATTTACTCTCTCACAATAATATGAACACTGTAACAAGGACTGAAAGGGGAAAAAAATGGCCTAAATCTTAGGGCGTTTGTGTAAAGTGAGACTAAACTTCCCCAAAGTAGGAATTTTTCCAAAACTGACAATCCTCGCTAGAAAAAAAAACAACCAACTTTTCAGTAACAGAAATTTCTGAGACTGCTGCAAAAGAAAAAGAGAAATAACACAGTGCAGTGGGAGGCAGACAAAACCATGGATCTCTCCCTTTTGGGACCGTGCTTCTGGCCAGCTGAATCGCAAGGAAGCTGCACTCTGAATGGGATGATCAAGAAACATTAAATTTGTCTCCTGTTAAAAATAATATCATTCACCCATCAGCTATTGCAGACTGCAAGAAAAAAAAAAAACATGAATAAATTCCCCCCAGGCTGCTCTAGCCAATTTTTGTCAATGAGGTTAATGATCAGAGAGGCAGCAGACCCAACCTGTCACTGGGAAAGCTGAACCTGCAGAGGAGATGCCTTTGCCCTGCCCGCTGCTCCACCTCAGACCCATAGTTTATATTTTGGTTACAAAACAAGCGCTGCTCTCAATTTCCAAACTCCCATTTTTTAACTGAAGCATATATTTTCCTGGCACTTGTTCTGCTTCAGTACCCAGGGTATAACTACGCCTCTTGTGTTTAAAATGTATCTGCCATCTGGAAAGCACGCAGAGACCCATACCCTTGCTCTGCTCCTCTCCGACTGCAGGCGCCTGGATTTAACCACACAAACATTTTTATCCATCTTTCCCCCCCTCCCTTCCTTGTGTCTGAGCTGTTTGACTAAAATCTGAGCCATTTCTCAGGGTCTGTCTCACAGCCCAGTCAACACGGAGGGAACCGGTGCCAAAAACCCATTTCTTTCTGATCTGATTGTTTGTTTTCCTGCCTTTCCAGTTTGGGATTTTTGACAGGGAGCCATGTGAAACCAACTGCTCATTGTTTACTGGGAAGCCTGCGGCTGCGTTTTAGTCATTTCACTCGCAAAAAGACCCGAGGATATGATAGAAAGTCAATTAGCTCCTTGCAATAGCCCGTGTTTGCAAAGCTCTTTGGTGTCCACACATTGGGGAAAGCCAACCACAAGCAAGTGCCCTGGGGCATCATTGCTGGACCAGACCGAGGATGCTCCTGCTGCGTTACCCCATTACCTCCTCGCCTGCTCCCGCAGCTTGTGCCTACAGCAATGCCCCAGCCAAGCTATCTCCCCAGATCCACCCCTGCTCCATATCCAAAAGCTGCAGCTGATCAGGAGGGTTTGGAGAGAGGCACAACAGGGCCAGAGTCCCTGGGTGGGCAGCCCAATGGCACTGTCCCCGGGTCCATCATCTGGATCGCATCGTCCCATCTCTTCCAAAAAGCACGCCATCTTCCTCGCACTTGGGCAGGATGGGCAAGTCCTCACCCTAAGGTTGCTACAAGCATTTGAGCCAGAGATCAAGTCACCTCCCCATGGCAGTCCAAATATACCAGGTCCCTAGCTGTGTGGCACTTTTCCCGACAAACCTTTAATCATACTTTTGAATCCGCTCCAAGCTAACATCTCAGCATGCCCCTGATTGCAGACCAGAACGGGGCGTGTTATTCCAAGAGAATAAATAAAAGCAGTAGCAAAGTCCCTCAACACCCGCTGGCTGCTCCTCCCCAACCCCAGGGCTGGCCCAGGTGGGTTTCAGCCAGGGCTTGGTGGGTTTTACAAAGCAGCCGCTACTCCTCTCCAGGCCACCGCTTCCCCACCCCAAGTATGACACAGAAAGGGGTGCAGGTTACCAAGGTCTCATCAGCATTTTGCTCTCCTGTCCTCTTCATTACCTACGGCTACTGCATCAGCTGCAGACCTCCACCAACAGCTTTGTCATCTTTCACATTACTAAAAATATTATTAACGAGCACAGCTTAGGGCTGAGTCTGAGACACCTCCAGAAATAAACACCTTCTAATGCTTCTTCACTCACAGTGATGCTGAAGTGGACCAGAAAACTTTTTACCCACTTCAAGTTCTGCTAATATCATTCCGATTCAAGTCTAGCATAACTCCTAAATCATTGCTTTTCAGTATTATCTTTCTGATCTTTGAGCAACACCAAATTAGCTCATTATGGTCCATTTTCTATGACCACCTGTTGACTGCAGTGAGCTACTCTTTCCTTTAGTCCACTGGCAAGGCAAGACTCAGCCATTCAGTGTCTCTTTCACCAAGTTCAAATGTTGAGAGGCTGACATGCTCCAGTCACCTAGTGTATAAGGCAAGCATTGCAATCCTCACTGTCCCCAAAATTTGCATAGCATCAACCACCACTAATAGAAGACCTCAGCCCTGCTGAGATTCTTGACTCAAGATTGCACATAACTGCTCTCATAAAACTTTTACCTTCAGCAGGTGAAGGAGGGTTCAGCATCTTAGAATCATAGAATGGTTTGGGTTGGAAGAGACCTTGAAGATCATCTAGTTCCAACCCCCTCCGCCATAAGCAGGGACATCTTCCACCAGACCAGGTTGCTCAAAGCCCCATCCAACCTGGCATTGAACACCTCCAGGGATGGAGCTTCCACAACTTCTCTGGGCAACCTGTTCCAGAGCCTTACGACCCTCAGAGTGAAAAATTTCTTCCTAATATCTAATCAAATCTTCTTCAGTTGCAGTAAACAGCAAGTTTGTCATAATCTGTTATGACTCAAATCTGGTTTTGTCTCAAAAAAAGTCGATGTTTAACAGTTCTGCTTTCTCTGAACTAAGTTGGTAGAGTAGCAGAGGATGAACAGGGCCTTTCAGGGCCCATGGCAGCACCCAGTCCCTAGCAAGAGCAGGATCGTGGATGCTGCAGGTTGCCCAATCTGCCTTCATCCCCCCCATTTTTTCTAGCCCTGGCCTAGGCAGAAACAGCATTCAGGCACAGTCCAATCCTCACCCCAATTTCCAGACCAGGGAACCACATGAAGCTCAAAAGCCATATGATACCCCTGTTCCAAATACACCCACCCAAACCCCTGGAGCTCAGCAGCCCCAGGAAGTTGCACAGGCTGTCCCTAATCCACTCATTTGGGAAGCCCTGCGGCTTGGCAGCTCAAGCCTAATTCACCTGCTTTGATCAGGAGAGATTTAGCACGCAGCATCCTTTCCACCTGCTTTGACATCCAGAAGCAAACTGGATTTTATTTTCCAAGCCTTTAACCAAGGGATTTGCCGAGAGACACTGGCCTCACCCAGCAGGCTCTGGCCCCCATCACTGCCCATGGATTTGAAGCCACATGGCTGCAAAATGACCTTACCACTGCGGTGGGGGTGACTACGCACCCATCACGCCAGGTCCTTAGATAACCCCCCACGCTGCCAGCCTGCCCCAGCTTTATACGAAGACACCAAGAAAGCTAAAGACCCTCTGAGCAAAGCCAAGAGCAGGTGATGGCTCTCCCCAGGGAGACCCCATGATGCTTTCACAGGGGCTGATCCTGCCCAGGGAGCGTGGAGGCACACACCACGCCAGGCAGCCGGCACCCCCCAAGGGCTGCTCAGGCTTTGAGGCACAGCTCCAACACATGATAAACAACAATATTAGTGAAATAGTGTCTAAACAGATCCAAACGGGATCCTCCTGCCAGCAGGCAGGGAGGGCTTCTCGCTGCAGGAGGCACCCAGAGACATGTATGAGCAACAGGGAAATAGCTTATAATACTGAATAGCTTTTTTTTTTTTTGTCATCTCTCTCCTCCTCGTGCAGCTCATCTCAATCCCAGTCGCTGAACAGTCTCTCCTCTACATCAAACAGACCTTTTCTCTCCCTGTTGTGCTTCTGGTGGGACAGTCAGGGCTTTTGTGGATGCACATTCACCGACTACCTCTTAGAGAGGTATCTTGCAAAGTCTCCTACTATATTCTTACCCCTGCCCAAAGGGAAATTCGTATTTTAGCCCTAAGGATCCCAACTTTAGGCAAACCAGACACAGGCTCCATAAAGACACAAATCCTGCATGCCACCTCCGTCCTAGGCATGCAGCACTTGCCCAGGGACCAGGGTGCTGGAGCAGGGGGTGAGCTTGGACACCCAGCAGACAGGAGCGGGTAGAGGAGCGATGGGCGAGGATCAGACTAAGCAGGCAGCACTCCCGGAGCTGCCTGCAGAGCCATAGCCGTTGTTCCCAGTGCTTTATCTAATCCCCGAGCCGCTCGCATTAAACCGGCACATATCCTAAACCACAGTTATTATACATCGCTCTCATCCTTCTGCTTGCCGGAGCTATTTACAATGGGTGTTAAAGCATTACAGAAGCGGCTGTCAGCTACTGTATTTATGAAAGCTGGGATCTCCGAGCCAGCTCTTATCAGGTTTAATACAGTTCTCCCAGTATGTCTGTCAGTAGAAATGAGATTTCAAGGGGGCTTTAAGGAACTTCGTATCCAGACCATTCAGCTAAATCCAGGGGATGCTGGTAACGACTGAGAAAAAGCATCATCCTGCAGCTGTAATAGCACATAGAAAGGCACCACAGCTTTCCCCAGCTAGTGGCCAGTATGCCAGGCTAGGTCCCAAGCATTTCCTGGTGGCCAGCAGGATGATGGGATGTTCCATCAGGGCAGCCCAGAGCCAACTGGGGCTTCCTATGCAGGGTGGAAAGCCTGCTGCTCCAGCCCCAGGCTGCCCCAGCTGGGGTATCAGCAGGGCACAAGGTAGCTGGATGAAAGCACGTAAGATCACAGAATCTCCTAGATTGGAAAAGACCTGTAAGATCGTCTAGTCCAATCATTAACCTAACACTGACAAGCCTACCACTAAACCATGTCCCTGAGCACTATATCTACATGACCCTTAAGTACCTCCAGGGATGGGGACTCCACCACTGCCGTGGGTAAGGCGTTCCAATGTCTGAGGACCCCTTCAGTAAAGAAATTCTTCCTAATATCTAATCTAAACTTCCCTTGACACAACTTGAAGCCATTTCCTCTTGTTTTATCACCTGTTACTTGACAGAACAGTTCAATTCCCACCTCTCTGAAGCCTCCTTTCAGGTAGTTGTAGAGAGCGACAATGTCTCCCCTGAGCCTCCTTTTCTCCAGGCTAAACAACCCCAGTTCCCTCAGCTGCTCCTTGTAAGACATGTGCTCCAGACCCCTCACCAGTTTAGTTGCCCTAAAGATACCATTAGTTAGGTGACGCAGAAGAGTGCAACAGCGTGCTGCTTCCAGCTGTGGACAGGCAGATGGGCCTGAGCAATGGTCAATCTCACACGTAGGCACTGAACTCCCCCCAGGCAGGGGTAACATAATACGCGCCACTCTAGGACAAGTCTGGTGTGATGACGACCAGATAGCACCTCTCCTATGAGGAAAGGCTGAGAGAGTTGGGGTTGTTCAGCCTGGAGAAGAGAAGGCTCCGGGGTAGACCTTATTGCAGCCTTTCGGTACCTAAAGGGGGCCTACAGGAAAGATGGGGAAGGGCTTTTTACAAGAGCATGTAGTGAAAAGACAAGGGGGAATGGCTTCAAACTGGAAAAAGGTAGATTTAGATTAAATATTAGGAAGAAATTTTTCACTCTGAGGGTGGTAAGTCACTGGAACAGGTTCCCCAGAGAAGTTCTTGAGGCTTCATCTCTGGAGGTGTTCAAGGCCAGGCTGGATGGGGCTTTGAACAGCCTGGTCTAGTGGGAGGTGTCCCTGCCTACAGCAGGGGGGTTGGAACTCGATGATCTTCAAGGTCCCTTCCAAACTAAACCATTCTATGATTCTATGATTTAAAGCTGACTGTGCCCAGAGGAGCATCTGTGGTCCCAAGACTGCATGAAGAATGAAGCTTTTAAGAGGGCAGAGGAAATACAGAAGTGACAGGCGCCTACAGGTATCAACTTTGAGCACAGCCTGTTACCCAGCTGACGGAGAGCAGGAGTGACTGTACTATTTTTAAAATCTAGAAATTCAGACCTGGATTGAGCAATGGAACAAGGGGAAAAGAAATTGCTCTCAAGAGCTGAGCCCAGCTGGGTCTCTCTCTGCTCTCACCTCCCTTTGTGCCTTCCTCAGCCACCTGGGCTGCAAGACCTGCTGGACTCACCTCAACCCACCTCACCTGGGCAGGACTTCAGAGAGCTTCTCCATATTTCCATTGGGTCTCACCTTAGAGAAGATGCCCAGTGCTGCCTGCACCACCTCGTATGGAAACAGGACTCCCATGGGTAACGAGGGCACATGGAGGGAGGGAGGAACCGGTAGCCAAAGAAACAGCAGAAAACACCCATCAGATTCAGAGAGCTGTCACAAAAAAAAAAAAAAAAAAGCTGTTGGCTTTGCTCTGAGGAAAGCCACAAGAAGCTTCAGCTTTTACTTCCAGGATTTCAGAAGATTCAGCCAGTTTCCTTCACTGCCTGTTTCTCCCCGCACACCTTCCCTTGCAGCTCACATTTGGGCAGTTTGAGCTGAAGGCAGCAAGGAGCCGAGGAAGCTGTTGCTGGGAAACTGTTCA
This sequence comes from Anarhynchus alexandrinus, assembly GCA_008711295.1. Lineage (NCBI taxonomy): Eukaryota > Metazoa > Chordata > Aves > Charadriiformes > Charadriidae > Anarhynchus > Anarhynchus alexandrinus. The sequence goes on from VUYV01000054.1 coordinate 3,924,623, forward strand.
AAAACCTTGGCTAGACGAGCACCTACAGACACAGGGCTGACGGTACCCAAGCAGCACTAGCAACAGCTGCTCAGTGATCTCATTGGTCCCTGTATTCGGACAGATCATCCACTTAATCCCAGCCCAGATAGTTGCAAATTAGATCCTTATTTAGGATGGACTATACAATGCTTATGCCAATCAGAATGGTACATCTGCAAGCAAGAATTGATATCATGGTCTGCTGGATCACATCAGAGGTTTTGCTGTGCCCATGCGGAGTTGGTTTCCCCTCAAACCACACCAGTGCTGGGTTGCATTTGCTCCCCTCTCTTGGGCTGCAGGAGCCTGGACCAGCTTCTCCTCTCTGACTGTTCTGCACTGGACGCAGGGCTCAGCAACAAGCACTAGATCCCTCTCCTGGGGGACAGCGGGGCTCATTGCCACCAGTAACATCATCCTTTGTCATTCTACAGACCAGAGACAAAACTGTTACCTTGTGAGTGCCCACGTTTCTCCTACCTGCCCCCGGGAACGCGTTAGAGCCTGTAACAAGTTTTGCTCTTCTGAGCGAGAGTGCATTACCTGTCCTCGCTGCAGCTCTCGGGGATTTTGCTGGCCAGTCCCAGCCTTGCAAAGGGAGAGACCACAACCCAAGCTAAGCACAAAAGGGGCATCTAGGAGGCAGTTACAAGCTCCTTTAAAAGAAAATACTGTTTCCTGCATTAAAAAAAAAAACAACACAACCACCATCTTGCACTGTCTTGATGAATATGCTATACTTGTTTTGCACAAGATTGATCTCAAAGCTTCAATTTCATTATATGCACACACACCCCCCTACTGTAAAACTGCCTGCTGAGCCCCACCAGCTCCAAATGTTAGAGCCACCCCATATGAGCACATCCCCAGGGCCTCCTCAGCCCCACTATGGGGGGGTGGATTCTGCCCTCAAACCCCAGGCACAACCCATCTCCAGCCTGCTGCCACAGAAGGACATTGCTTGCCGTCTGCAGGAGACAAACGCCTTTCATTTTTTGCCAGCTCTGCTCAGCAGGAAAACTAGTTCAGCACAGGCAGCAGATGGTTAAATGAACATTTGCCCCACAAGGCATTGCCTTAAGGGGTTTTTTGAGCTCCATCCCTTTTTTTCCCCCCAGTGCCCGATATGGGAGTTATGAAGAGCACATCACTCATTTCTCTTGCTCAGAAGCCTGCAGTTACAGACCTGGGGTGCAGCTGCCCTCCTCCTTCCAGGCAAGCCCCCAGCTAGCCAACCTGGGGAGACCTTGGCTACAACAGCTAGAGCTCTGAAACACAAATCTTTGAGGTTTAAGGCAGCAGACAACTCAGGTGTTTGCCATGGGCCCAACAGATGTGATGGAAAGAGCCAAGGATGGCCCCAAATGTAGAAGTGTCCAGGGACAGACAGTGATTTATACCAAGGCAACTTACGTCATGGCCCCCAGGGTATCACCTCCTCTCCCCTCTTCACTGCCCATTTCTTGAAAGAAATAAGGAGGAAAGCTCAGTGCAGCCCTTAGCCAGCCAGCGGAGTTACTTTCCCACCCCATGACTTGGTTTCCCGGCAGATGAAGGATGCTCATCACCCTCCTCGCTGTGCCTCCCACTCCAGGCTAAGCAACGGCTGCACATGAGGGGCACTGATCTCAGCTGGGGCCTCTGAATGCTGCCGTGTAGTGCAAATAAAAAGTGATAATAGGAACCGGAGGGTGAATTAAACATATGAATCACTTCCTCTCCTGGCTTTTCCTGCTCCTGTTGTTTCTCTCATCACCTCAGAAAAAGCCCAAGGAGAACATTCATTTCCTTTTCCTCCCCGCTCTGCAATGAACGCTGAGGGGGGCACTTTTTCTCTCCTCATTTTCAACTGACAGCAGAGATGTGCCGATGCTCCTGAAACCATTTCTCCATCACATGGCGAAGCAAACCCCCTTGGGTGGCTTCAGCAGAAGCCAGAGCCCCCCTAGCTCCCACAAGGCAGCTACAGCCCCAACCCAAATTTTGCCCTGCCTCTCCTGCTGCAGTCTGGGGCTCTCTCCATCTCTTATACATAACCCATGCCCTACATGGAGCCTTCCAGCCCCACATTCCTGGGGGGTGGGTGCACAGGCACCCCAAGGCTCTCTCAGCACATCACAGCCCTCCCTGGATGAGGATGGGCACAGCAACGAGCCTCCAAGAACACCAGACAGCGCATTGCTTTCAGAAAAATACCTTTCAAGCCCAAAAAGGCCATGTTCCCCCCACCAGCTCACCCCCCGTCTGGGACCAGAGCATGGCCAGCACAGCAAAGGACAGCTTCTTCAGAGCCGCGAGGTGGCTCGTTTGCTGAGAAAGCTGTGGCTCTCCTCCCATCTCCTCTGCCCTGGGATCATTCCTGCTCGCAGGGTCTCCTGCCAGACCAGCCTGTAATTACGACCAGCAGAGAGGATTAGCTCAGCCATCCCCCCAGGGGGTCTCATCCCCCCACCCCGACACACATGGCAGCATCATGCTCCCCCTCCCCGGCTCCCCTCAATTTACCTCGGCTGCAATATCGACTGATCCAGCATAGAGCTAATTACTCCCTTCAAGGAGATGCTGCCAAAGAAACGAGCCAAGCGGGACACCCCAAAGCAGCAGAAAGCCTGGCAGGCACAGACAGTGAAAGGACATCTTGCTACAGCTGAGAGGCAGACAGATGCAGCCATCACCACCTAAAATCCCATTAAAAGCCTCTGCCCACAGACTGGGGATGTAGCAGTGTGGGGGGGGGAGGCTTTGACACCAGCTTTTCCTCTTGCTTTGGGACCCCTGGGCTGACCCTCCTCGCTCTCCTGCCAAGGAAAAGGGTGCAGAGCAAGGCAGGGGTTGAGAAAGCCCTAAGCCAGGCTCTGGTGGCAATGTGAAGCATCAGTGTTACAAAGCCCTTTTGGGTTATTAGGGACCAAGACCACTCTAAGGGTGCAGGTGTCCAGGAGAGACAAACACCTCATCTCAATAGCAGATACTGTCTCAGGTACCCCCAGGGCCACATTTGTTACCTGCCTGGGGGTCTTTAGTGCAAACCTCAGAGGACAGTAAAGGTTTGTGATGGCAAATGAAGGTGCATTTCTCTGCCACAGCATCACCCAGGCAGAGAGCAGGGACAAGCCACCAGATAAACCTCCCTCACACCGACTGTGCTGCCGGGGGAGATGCAGCTCTGGGCTGTGCTTGCTCAGATCTGGCGTTTCAGGTCACTTCACTGCATCTGGGAGCACAAGGATTTCAACTCTGGGAGCGCTCCAAAATGCAACTCCAGATTTCCATACTGAATAATCACCTTTTATTTGCCATCTGAGACAGCTGAATGCTGAAGTGCTGCAATTTTCTAATGGGGGAAACTGTTTTGTCAGCTCAAGGAAGACTAAATTGATGCAACCTGAATTTTCATCCACCTCCCCCTAAACGTGTGCTCCCCCCAGCTCCTCCCATGCCCATTCACGAGGCAGTCTGCAGGCTTCCCATGCCTCAGATATCAAGCAAAATAATTTCTGCCCTGCTCCACAGACAGCTACATCCAAAAAAAATCTCCAATTTCTCAGTTACAAAGGGAGTTCACACAACAGCACCAGAAGATCATGTCATAGCAGGCATCACCTCGACCTTCAAGACAAGTTAAAGTAACCACAGAACAGACAGTTTCATTACAGCAACAAAAGCAGATTTAATCATAAAAGTAGAACTTTACAAGTCCTTCGGGGAACCTACAACAGATCTACACCAGAAAGCCTTCTGCATTGGAAGCGTTTCCTGAAGCTGCAGGTAGTTTATAGCAAGAATTCCAAGAAAGAGACGGAATATTACAATTCATCTGAATTTGTCAAATGCTTCAGCCCAAAAGTCCTTCAACAAGAGGTTAAGGAAACCAAATCAGCAGCCTCCTAAGCCATAAACTGGATTCATCCATCAGAAGCCAATGAGGACATCCAGTACAAAACAGGAATAAGCGACAATCAGCACACCCAAAATTCAGCACTGGTGACCAGCCCAAGCATCTGGTAGCATTAAGAGCCCAGAGCTGTGGTTGTAGGAGAACCAGAAGAACAGCTGTGGCTGGGACCACAGACCCCGCACCAGGTATGTGAGCAGTGTAAGGGCAGGCGACACCTCTTGTTGACAGAGGACCAAAGTCCTCTGGCCAAGGCAGTAACCAATTCACACACGCGCATTACTGGGCACTACATGCATCGCAGGTGCTTGGAGAGAAGATGGAGGAGGCCTCAGTGTCCTCGCCAAAAGTGCTGCAGAGGTCCCTGGAGCAGCACACAGCAAGAGCACAGCTCTGGGCTCTGCAAGCTGCTGGCTGGGAGATGCTGAGGTGGGATCAGCTCCAGCAGGGCTCAGCTGGTGCTTGGGGAAGCCTCAGCTTTAGGTAGGACTGGCACACCACTCATCCCAGCTCCATGGGGGACAGGGAGGAGCATCAGGCCAAGAGGTGATGCAGAGGTCCCAGCCATGGCAAGGCTGAAAAGAGCAGGGACTCAGGTGTGAGCAATACTGGGACAAGAGGTAGGGAGCTCAGAGTGGTTCCGCTGTCTCCGTTGCAACAAAAGCCCACGAAAACAACAGCTCTGAATTCACACCAAAGCACAATGAGTTTAGAACAATAGACAGATCTTCTCTTTTGTTTTTTTAGACACAATATGCAATTAACCTGTGGGACACATCACCACACAGCTAATTGAGAGCAAGGACTCAAGGGAGCTGCAAACAAAACAACAGTGACATGCGCAGTGAAGAGCATCCATGCTGGCCGGGGGTGGGAAAAAACATCCCCCAGGGTGGTCTTCCCTGGTGGCTTTCCACAGGGATGTCCACCAGAGAGCTGCTGCCCAGGGACTCGGGTGTCCTTGCCAAGGGCATGAGCTGGGTGCAGTTTTGTCAGAGCAGAGGGAAACCGAGGGGATGTAGCAACTCTTCTGTGCTCCAATAACTGCACCTGGTGTCACGAGTCACCCTGAGAGCAGGGCTGTGAGCAGGCATGGCCCAGGTGTCACACAGGGACAAGCCTTGGAGCAGGGTCCCTCCCAGCCAGGGAAGGTCATGGTGCCCACTTACAGCACATGGACCACTCTGGGACAAGGAAAGACCAAGCCTTGCTCTTTCTTTCCACCTATGCTCATTTTGAGGCCACTTCCACCACCCCACAGTGCAAGTAGACCTTATCATACCTGTGAGCAGAAGGTCTGCATCCTAAAACATCCAGCACCTCCCAGTTGAGCAGCCTGCTCTCAGCGTGCTGCGATCCCAGTCCAGCACCAGTGTTCCCCAGTGCATGCACGTGCCATTTCCCTCGTGGCCAGAGACCATGCCTAGCACAGGGCTGCTCTCCAGAGGACCGGTGGGCTGGGATGCCACCCTGGCAAGTTATTTAGGCAGGATCTCTGAATATTGGCGTGTCAAAAAGAAAAAAAAAGCAACATCAGAAAAAAAGTACTTTAAATTGCCCTCATGGAGTAACCTGGTTCCTGCTCCGGCAGCCTTCTGCTCACTTACAGCTGGGGAGCGCAGAGGGAAGGAGGAAAATTGCTAAATGCAGCCTTTCCTCTCAGGGCTGGGATAAAGGGAAGGGTTTTGGGGGTGGGTTGCCTTTCCTGGCTAAAGCCTACTGCTGCTGGCTTATGTACCCAGACATACAACACAGCGCTGGCCATCCCAGAGGACAAATAACAGGAGCTTGGGGGCAGGGAGACGTATCGCACAGGTCCCCTTCCCTCAAACCCACATTTGGGAGTCGGTGGATCTGCTCAGCCCCTCTCAGGCAGCATTGGTTTGCAGGGGGATCATTAGGCAAACCCCAAACCTGCCTCCACTCAGCATCCCTGAGGAGTTCCATGAGCAGCCTGTCCCAGCTCAGACCCCGAGCACTGCCAGGGATGAGGAAATCAGACCTTCCCAGATATTTCTGGAGGGAGTCCCCAAGTACACCATGCAAGGGGGCATGTGTCATCCCCGGCAGCTGGGAAAAATGACTGCTCAAATCCATTGCAACCACTGCCAGTGAGGAGAAACGCTCAGGAGGAAAAAGACAGGCTAGTGACCCACTGGCTCCCAGAGCAAACATGGTGGCAGAGCACAAAGACAAGCTCCTGTCAAGCCCAAATCCAACGCGAGCAGCGTGGGCAGAAAGCAGGAGGCTTCACATCCTCAGAAGGGCAGCTGGGCTGTGCAGACCAAATCTAACCCACGGCCCCACCTCCTGCCACAGCCAGCACGCTTAGAGAAGTGGATGAGAAGTGCTCTCCCAGGTTCAACCACTCCATGGTCTTCTCTTTCCAGACTTTGTCACCACACCTTGAGCTCAGATATTTTTATTTTTTTTTTAATCATCCACAGCACCCTGCAGCAAAGCATCCCCCTGCTTACCACCACTCCACACAGCTTGTGTATCTGGACCCTGCTGCTTCCATCTGAAGTCCCATAGATTTCACATCAGAGTCCAAAACCAAGCAATTCCCACACACTCTCTGAGTCACTGGTGATTTTACAGCAAAACAGCCTCAGTCACTCCCCCAGACCTCCTCTTCCCCCACCCCAGAAAGTACCAGCAGGTAAGCTGACGATAGGAGGAATCTCCAGCAGCATGATCCAGAGGGTAGAAGACCTGGTGAGGAGACCTTCTCCCTCCAGCCTCCTCCGCCTGCCAACATGAGGCATGTAAGATGGGGCATGCAGCACTTCTGATCCCCTTCCAAGAGGATAACTGAGCTCAGCAGCTCTTTCCAGACAGCACGGCAGCTAATGATGCTAATGACCATCTCCCAGCTGTCTGGTGGCCCCAGGTCTCTGTCCCAGATGCTCCAGGCTGTTCCTCAAGACACCAAGTTTGTTGGAGCAGAGATCTCCCCAGGGAGCTGCAGAGCAGGACAAGAGCAGCAAGGAGCCAGGAAGAGGCTGTTTTACAGCTCGAGCAAGACAACAAGAAAATCATTAATTTCAATCAACTCATTCTACGCCCATGAGGTTTTTATTTTATTACTTTGGAGATGGCAGAGGGTAATTTATTGATCACAGGAGGAGATGTTGCTGAACAGTTAAAACAAATGCTGTGTCTGGGTGCTCACAGAGAGAGGGTGCCAGCAGAGGAAAGGAGCAGGGAGATCCTGGAGCAACCAGGCTCCTGGATAGAAAAGAGACAGGTCAGAGAGCATGGTGCCAGGAGATGGCTTTGGGTACATTTAGAGCAGGCAAGAAGCCAGGTAGCTGCTGGGGGTGGGACATCCCATATGGCTGCAGGCAGGAGAGCAGCACAAGGGTGCTCAGCCACAGTGGGAGCAGAGGAGACATCATGAGGCATGAGCATTCAGCCACAGGGTCCTCCTGACCTAAAGTCTTCATGGAGCAACCTCGCACTGGTCCATCACAAGTGCCTGGCTGCAGACAACTTTTAGTTTATAAAAAGTTCAAGGAGAAGATGCCAAACAGATAGTAAACCCATGCTCCAGTGCTGGCAGACCAGAGCCTGCCTGAGAGCTACCAGAGCAGCATGCCTCTCCTCTAACCTGGTTCTCCCCAGAGCTCAGCCTCCAGCCCAGCAGAAAGAGCCAGTACCACTACCAAGGGTGGAGACACCCACCCGACAGCACCGAGACCTGACAACCCACTGCATAAATCCTACACAGTGCAACTCCATCATGAGAAGCCCCACCAGGGGGAAAGGGTCCCCCAGACTCCCCCTCACCCCAGATCCTCCCTGCTGCGCGGCTCGGAGCAGCTCAAAGGTGGGGCTTGGGCCAGGCAATGGGAGGTGAAGTTGAGTAGAGGTTGAGGACTCCTTCACCCCGAGTGACCATGTGCGTGACAAGACTCAGCACTGCAAGGAAAGCCTTGAGGAAATGTTGTGAGATAATCAGGAGGCAAAAAAAAAAGCCTGTGCAACGGACCAAAAACCCTCTACGAGGGACTGGGGCCAGTAAGCATCCCTGGGTCACTGCCAGCACTGCCCGCCCAGGGATGCCCAGCTCTCCAGCCTCCTCCGGAGCAGCTCGCCGTGGGCAGGAGCCCCATCTGCCGGCTTGGCCATGGAGGATGCACATCCCAGCTCCGCAGGGTGAGAGGACGTCACCGGGCACACGGCAGGACATCCCCTCCCCCCCCCCCCCCCCCCCC
>VUYV01000054.1:3936783-3958220 GCA_008711295.1 Anarhynchus alexandrinus
GGGAGCTGCAATGTGGCGGCTGCCTTTTCATGATGGCTTTTTCTGCCCCCCCCCCCGCCCCCGGCTGCCCTCCAAAAAGAGCACCGGACTGAGCCATGGCTGAGCACAGAGCCACCCTCCCCTCCTCCTCCTCCCAGCGCCCAGGAGCTTCTCGCCACCTGGAAAGCTCTGGAGGCACAGGACATGGCCAGCTCTGCCCAGCCGCAGCACCAGGACCTCTGTAGCTCCTGAGATGGGGGGGGTCACACTGCCACAGGCGCAAAACGGTGCTGGCTCGCAGCTCAGGTCCCCCGAGGAGTCGAGGTGCCCTGCCACCAACCTCCAAGTCGGCGGTGGTGGCATGGGGGACCCAAAACAATCCACTGCCTGAGACCTCATCTCTGGCAGCACGTGCCTGCTCTGCAGAATGGACTGGGCTTGTATTTGCCCATCCTTTGCCAGCAGCCAACCTGCTGCCCCTCACCAATGCCATCTGGCAGAAGGGGGCCACTGTGTCCCAGTGCAGGGCATGGGAAAGTGCAGGGTCCCCACCCAGCAAGTGTGGTTGGAGGGTCCCAGCCACTGGGACAGCACTGGGCTCTGCCGTGGCATCACCAGCACTCCCTAAGCACCTGCCTGTGGCAGGAAAAGCCAGGAGGTGCCTTGAAAACAGTGACAGTTTTCCTCCTTTGTTTTTGCCAGCCTTTGAAGGTGATATTTTTCCAGTGCACATCCATCACTGGGACCACCAGTGAGCTGAGAGGGAAGGAACAGGCTGTAACCGGGGCTGCGGGGCGCTGGTGTGACCTGGGACAGGAGCTGACCTCGCCACCACAGCGAGGTTGGGATCAGAGTCCGGCTCCGTGCTTGGCTCACCGGGCGGCACACACCGCCCTACAGCCGCTCCCCCTTCCCCAGGGAGGGCTGTGGGGGACGCGAGAGGTGGTTGCTTCCTCCTGCCACTTGTCACCCTGTTTATTTTTAACAGCCCTCCCCTCCTGCCCAGATATGACCCCCCCAAGGAAAGCGTCTCCCGGTGCTCTCCCGGTGCCAATCAGCCTCGTGCCACCACTCTGAACCCAGGGCGGCCGGTCCCTCCCCGCCTGGCCACCGACCAGGGACATCACGTCACACTCTCCTGAGCTGAAGGCAAACACTCGCTCCATTGCCCTTTCCAGGGAGGGAATTTCAGCCAGCCCAGTGCGCACAGGGCACTGCCCAGGCCGAAGGGGGACAAGGTCAAGTGGGAGGCGTGCGCGGCCCCAGCCACCTCCGCGCAAATTGGCTTTTTAGCACAAAATGCATCAGTTCTCCATTGGAAACCTCAGCAAGGATAAGGTGGGGAGAAGTTCGCCCTGCGACGGGCTCACCGGCACTACCCTTCGGAGATGGAGCCGTGCGCCGAGAAAGGATGGGAGAGTGATGCTGTGAATACTCAGTGAGGCTTTTACCCTCCGGCTGATGTTTACATCCCTCTGACATTTGCTTTCCATTAATACAAAAGCCACAGGGCAGGGCCACTCGCTGCTCACAGCGATTAAGCAAGGGGCACGGGCTGTTTGCCGACGGGTGCTGCCGTCAGCCCGTGCCGAGTGCCCGAGCCGGGAAGGGGAGCATGGCTCCACCAGCCCCCAAACAGGGTAAATCCCACCAGCAAGTGTTTTGCAACTCTTCCCCGGTGCCGGAGAGGGGGGAAGAAAAGCCCCGGTTCCCTCCCCTGTCCGTCGTTCCGTCCCTCCTGCCTTCCCATGGGAGCTGCGCCTTCCTCCGGATGCAGCTCCTCCCGGGCTCTCTGCCGTGCCAAGGGCCCACGGGGTCAAATATTCCCCCCGGAGCAAGCGGGGCCGCAAACAGGCAGCATCCAGCTGCTCAAGAGGGCTCGGCCATCCCCTGCCCACCCCGCACCCCTGCCCTGGGGGCTGCCAACGTGCTCAGCCCTGGGTCAGGGGTGAGATTGGGGTCCAGGGGTTTCGCCCTTGCTCCAGAGAGGTGAGGGTGGCCCATCACTCCTCGCCTGTCCCCCCATCTCTGCAGGACTACGGCTGCTTGTTGGTGTTGCACTCTGGCTCCCATAAAACGCTGCCCTGGGCCAGCGCTGGGTGAAAAAAAAACCACATAAATTTCTCCCGCCTTGAAAAATAGCAGCTGCATTGCCATGGAGACATAACACCACGCTGCTCCCGTAGCCCCCCTGCACCCGGCCACGCTGCTTGGTACCCCCAGCACCGTGCCACAGGGGCAAACCTGCCTCCCACCCCGGCTCCTGGCTCGGCGCTTCCGTCGCCCCACGTTCCCACCGCCCCCAGCACAGCGTGGGATGGAGGGAGCTGGGATGGGGAACCGCATACGCTGGCAAAGCCCACCTGCCTGTGCTGCTCAGAGCCTGGGTTTGCAGGAGTAAACCTGGGGAGCTGAGCGGGACGCAGCCAGCAGGGATTTCTTTGTCTCCGGCTGCCGAAACAGCCGCTTCCTCCCCCTCTTTTCCAGTGATGCTCCAGCCACGCTCTGCCTGGGACCCCCGCTCCAGGAGGGATGGAGCAGGGGGAGCCGCTGCTGCCTGGCTGCCTGTGCCACGCTGCCCGTATCCTTCTGCTTGCTTGGGGAGGGGAACGGGGCACCATGCGTGCCAGCCCCGGGACAAGGGGAGCAGGCACCCATGGGACTCCCACAGACCAGACCTGGCATGGCACTAGGGCTCTTGCCTCTGCCCCCCTACACCAGACACGCTCCCTCCTTCTGCCCTCGCTCCCCTTTCCTGCCTTTCCCAGCCCACCCTCCAGGTTTCCAAGCCAGCCGCATCCTTCCTGCCCTTCGCAGCAGGGCCAGCGTGCCCCATCCATCCAGCTGGCCACCTACTTCTCCATTTCCCTCCCTGTTCTCCTTTCCCCACAGCCACCCTCCCTGCCCCACACCTCCGGCTTCCCCTCCTGCTCCGCAGGGCTCTGCTGGCGGGGTGAAGCCCCGGGCTTGCCAAAGCAAACAGCGGCAGGAGGAGGAGGAGGGTGGCCGAGGCCAGAGCAGGCAAAGGGCAGAGTCCACCATGGGCAACCCCAGCTTGCTGCTCCGGGGTGAGGAGCAGCTTTTTAAATGCTCCGCTGGAGGATGTCTCGGTGCACCCCAGAGCTTGGTGGGCAGCGGGTGTTGGAGGCGATGCCTTGGCTGAGCGGAGCCTGGGGATGCTCAGCAGCAGACTGGGGTTGAGCACCCTTTGCGGCTTCCCCCATGTGGGTCTGGGTTGGGGGGGGGGGCCTGAGCTTCATGGGGTGCTTCCCTGGAGGCCAAGGGACGGCGGATCTGGGGCTCGAGTCTCCTGCAAGCAATTTATAGCAAGGTCTTTTCCTCCCGCTGTGCTCGCTGCCAGGAAAAGCAGCAGGAAAATATTTCCCTGGGAATTGTTTTTTGTTCCTTCCTCTGTGTCTGTACGCATGAAGCTCTCCTCCGCCTTGGACATGCCTCAACCTGTCCCGAGGCTCAGATTAATCCCCTGCGCTACCAGGGACGACAGCTGAGGTCAGACGCTGTCAGCAGAAGGCGAGGAGGAGGAGGAGGAGGAGAAGACCTTCCCCCTAGGAAACCACAGGCGTTTCCCAACTGGAGCAGTGAGGGCGAACAAACAGGCAGCCCTGCCTGCTTCTCCCGAGCGGGAGGTCACCCTGCAACGTGGCAGCACACCGGAGCATCCCGCACGGGAGGGAGAGCGAGATGCTGGCAGTGCCCGAGCAGCGCGGCAGAGCCGAAAGCCTGGCTTAAGGGAAAGGCTGAGCTGCACCGGGGAAGCTGCAGGCAGCAAATGCATCTGCAGCCAGGCAGGTCGCAGCCTGGCGGTGCCTCCAGCAGCGCAGCTGCTCCACGCGGGTGCCCGAAAAACAGGTCAGCAGCAGCCGGTACCTCCGCTTCCCCGCCGGCCTGGGAAAGGCATCGCTGGGTTCCTTGGCCACGGATGCAGGAAAGGGAAAAAAGATGAACCTTCCCCCCCTCGGCTGCACCCAAGCCCTGCAGGCTGGGCTGGGCCAGAAGAGCTGGTCCCGGAGCAGATGCCCGTGGGCAGGTCTCAGCACCCTGCTGCCCGCCTGGCAGGGAAGCTGGGATGGCGGGAAGGTGGGGAAATTGGGATGGAGGGAGAGCGCATCCACCACAAAGCCCAGTCCTTCAGTGTGCAAAGCACTCCACACCGCCTCGGAGCAACTGGGACGAACTCAGGAGAGCTCATCTCTGGTAAATGATGCTCTACAGCCCCTGCCCAGGCAGTGTACCTTCCTCTCGTCCCATTTTTCTCTCTGCCTCACGTGAGTGCTTGGGAAATATGTGATGACTATTTGCCTGCAACTCCAAGCCCTTCCCTCCCCCTCTCCCCAGGCTCCACCACCAATAAATCACCCCGCTGGGAGAGAGGGCCAGAGGAAACCAGAGGCACAAAACCTCAAACAGAGCCTTTTTCCCCCCTCCTTTGCTCTCCCAAGCAGCTCTGCATTTCATTACGGCGGCCAGGCCAGCCCTCGCCCAGCTGGGGAGAAGGAGGGGAGGGGGGGCCCTGCAGGGTTTGCGTGTCAGGAGCAGAAATCACAACCAGAAGAGCAGATCGGAGTTGTTTGTGTTTGTCACCGCGTCTCGGCATTTGCCTGGCCCTGACCCTGCCCCCGGGACCCGCGTTGGCCTGGAATAGCTCTCCTCTGCTGGGGTCCCTCTGTGCCAAGGCAGCTCCGGGCACCTTCCAGCCAGCTTCTCCCCCCACCAGCCACCCCCTCTCAGTACCGACCCCTCTCTCTGCCCCACTGCAGCCTCGCAAGGGTGCTTGGACGGTCCTTGGAAGAAGCCCTGGGGTTTTCTGTGAGCCTCCAGCCTCGCTCCCCGGGGCTGGGAGGTCCCTGCCCAGAGAGAGCGGCGAGGACAATTCCCCCCGGTCCCCTGCAAGCTCCCCCCTGCCGCACAGCCCACTGGGGACTGGGGAGGGGGCTCCCTCCGCCCACCCTAAATATATGTTGGCAGAGCGTTGCCAGCAAGCACAGTACATTGGAGACAGATGCAAACCTCGCAGCAGCGTGAGGGCTCAGGGAGGCTGGGGGTGGGGGGGGATCCAGATGTGCATCTGCCCCGCCTTCTGAGNCATAACCCCCCAGGGCTGCTCCGGTGCCCCCCAGCTCCCCGCAGCCCCCCAGGCGGGGAGAGGCCCCAGCAGGCACGCAGCCCCGCGGCGCTCGCTGGCCGGCCTCCCTCCTCCCTCCCAGCAGCTCGCCGGATTCCTGAGCGCTGACACAGGATGCTGCAGCCATGAGTGTGCAGCGCCTTCTTCCCCTTCCCCTGCCCCAGGAGAGGAGGGGCGGGCGGGTAAAGGTGGGTCGCATCGGGCCGGGAGGGAGCAAGAGCATCCGGAGCGAAATCCGGAGTGAAATCCGGAGCCTCCTGTGAGCCCCCAGCCCCTCGCTGCCCATCGGCTCCGAGCCCCGCGGGCTTCCTCCGGCCTCTGGCTGGCACCTGTCCCGGGCCAGACGTATGTCCGTCCATCCATCCCCTTTAAAGGCCGAGATGATTCACACCATTAACACTCCCTTATTGGCAAGAGCCAGTTTTAAATCGTTCCCTCTCTCCAGAAGGTATCCCTGATGAGAGCCGCAGCTCGTCTGCCCAGAGCTGCAACCAGCGATCACTCCTTGCTGATTACAAGCAGGAAAAAAGTGAAAGTCCATCGCTCAGCCTCCTCCCCGAGCATCACTCAGGCAGCGCGGCCACTGCAATCCCAGCTACCTCCGCCAACATCTATCCCACCCTCCGGCTGCACTAAGGGATTTTCCCAGCACCTCTCCTCTCCCAGACTCTCAGGGGACCTAATCTGAGCTGGAAGGGGGGGGATGGGGGGATGGTGTTGCAGCAGCCCGGGCAAGCGCTTCCAACAGCTCGTTACTATTATAGGAAGGTGAGGATCCTGCCATCTTGCCATTAAGTCATATCCTCCTCGACCCCGTGAGGTAGTTTCCATAGGAGTCACCCCTCTCTTCCAAGTGATGGAAGTTTTTATTTTTATCTGGCTTATTTATGCACTTCTCTTCCCTCCGTCAGCAGTGGCCTGGGCAGCAGGTTTGGGTCGTGAGCCTCTCCTCGAGCTTATTCCCCCTTCCTTGTGTCCCTCCCCCTGTCACCCTCACCTCGAAAGGCAGCACCATGAGCAGAAGAAGTCCAGGGATTGAAGCAGCACGATGGAAGAGATGAATTAAGGAAAACAGACCCCGTTTAGGTAAAAGTCAATACAGGAATAAAAAGAGACGCTGGGGGAGGAAAAAACCAAACCAAACAACAGAAAAGTTGGTTCCAAAAGTAATGCAGCATCGTCTTTTTTGATGTGAGACTCATTTTCCAGTGGAGGTGCAGACCCCTCTACAACGAGCCAAAGCCCGCTGGCAGCTATCTTGTCTCGGTTATTTTTTCCAGTCCCCTCAGCAGCGCAGCCTGCGGCTCCCCGGGGACACGCACAGTCCCAGGCAGCAAACCCCAGGCGTTATAAAAATGCAGCCAGGGGAACAAGCAAGGCATGCGTTGGCGCAGCAGAGACTGCTCCAGCAGCCAACGGAGCTGGACAGGTTCTTTCAGGGACACAGCACCATGGTTATCAGCAAGTAAACGAGAACTTGCTCACCTCAGATAGCTCCACCGAGAGGTTGCGCCAGCCAGAGGGAGCTGCCTTGGCATCGCTGGGTACTCTTTGCTGTATTTTCAGAGGCCGACAGCAATTAAGCTATTGCACAACTCCTCTCTGGAAGATGGAATAGATAGGAGCGCTGCTGGGTGATCTGTGCCAAAGGGAGGTTGGGTCTTGTCTACACAGGGACACATGAACCAACTGCACCAGATGTTGGGTGCCCAGAAAACCTTTACATACGCCAAGCTGCTCTCATTTCCATGCTCAGGAGCTGACTGCAAGCCCTGGGCAAAACCATCCACTTCCACGGACATGCTGTTGGTAGACAAGCAGCAGGACTGAAACTTGCTCCCCCTGGCCTTGGGAAAGAAGCTGTACTTGTATGGGAGCACAGAGAGGCCATTTCCATCCCCCAGCCCACCTTCTGACCCATGAGAGCAACCTGTGCCCTCAGAGCAGGGCGTTCTGCAAGGGAGCAGGAGAGCTGGGAGGAAAGTCACCCTTCTCCTCCCACTGCTCCGCTCTTACGAGAGAGATCCCAAGGTGACTGCGTCTTCCATCCGACAGTCACACAGGGTTCTCCTGGAAAGCACCTGTAGAAGTGAAGCAGGGACAGGACCTTCCTGTCACCTCCCAAAGGTCATCAAGTGGAAAGAAATGTCTCATCACACACAATTTCCTTGGTGCTGCCTACCAGACTAAAATTGGATGTCACCATGAAGTGCAATTATCAAGAAAATTAAGATGGTAGGACTTTTGCTTTTACCTAAGAATAGGGAGGTACTAACTTACACACAAACTAGCCATCCCTTTCAGCCATCCCAGACCAGACAGCTTCTCCCCCATCACGAGTCCTCCCCTCATTGCCTTCCTAGTGCTTCAGGAGGACCGAGCCTGACACCTCCAGTTCTCACAGAAACAAGGTATAAAAACCCCAGCCTGCAAGCCCAGTGTCCCCCACTGTAAGGGACACCACTGCTTCCCAACGCGGGGCCTATTTCAGCCACACCAGAGAAAGCAGAGAGCAGAAAGCTCCACGTTGGTCATCACTCATCCCCCACATCCCTTCCCAGCTCTCCCACCCGAGCCCGAGGTTCAGCCAGATATCCCAGGCTGCATTTCACAGCACACAAACATCTTCCTTGACTTGCCAGAGATGCAATCCTCAGTTGAAAAGTTCATTAATTAGGAGCAGAGAAGCCTCTAGTGAATCTCCCAGCAAGAAGCAGGGGGAAAAAAAAAATCCCCCCACAATTCAGTCTAATTACAGCGCCTCGGGGCACTCCCGTCACTGTGAAGCAGAGGCCAAACTTTTCTCCCCACCCCTTAGAGCAGGAACTTTAACCCAGTCAGTTTTACTGATAATGGGAGGAAAAAAAAAGAGCCCTGATACTCATCATTTTAACTATCCTGCATGTAACAGCAAAGAGAAGGCACAGAAAAAATCTCTCTGGCAGAGCAGCAGCTGGCCCTGAGCACAGCCTACGTCCGGGAAGGATCCACACACACGCCCCCAGCCCAGACCTTTGAGCAGGCGACGCCGGAGGCCACCCCTCCGCCCCGTCGTGCCACAGGGCCGGGACTGCGCGCAGCTGCTGTTCTGGGATTTAGCAACCGCGTTCCACCCACAGACAGAGTGACTCTGCACGTTAGGGACTTTCTGAGTAAGACCTCAAATGCCACAGCAGCTCCGGTCCCGGGACGAGGCTGCAGCCGGAGGAGCGGCGGGAGCACCTGGAAGGTCCTGGGAGGGACTCCAGTCGCCCCGACAGAAGTTCCCTTTCTTCCCGGCTGCTAGAGGAGCTGGGCTCCAACCCACCCCAAGCCTCTGGCGAGGCAGGGTGGATCCAGCCACAGACATGCAGCAACCACACCCTGGCTGCTGCCTGCCCGGCTCCCCGCGGCCCTCCTCCTCCTCCCCCCCACCTCTCCGAGCCAAGCGGGGGCACAGACAGGGACTAGGCTTATACAGTTGAAAATATTTAATACGTGTTGTACACGTAGAATTACATTTTATACAAAACAAGATACATCACTGGAGAACACTGTACAAAAATCCCTACGGGAGCCCCAAGCCTTTATACAACAAAGACCGGGAGTTACCAAGCCTAACAAACAGGCTCAAGGACTTTCTGTCTGAGCATCTGTAAACTTCGTTTCTCTCAATAAACACTTTTAAAAAGCACCATGTAATAGTTCTGACCTAAACCTTTCCAAAATAGAGACTTTATTTAATAAACTTAATACTTTCCAAGCTTAAAATATTACCCGATGGGAGCGCCCCCGGTGTCGGCAGCCAGGCAGCCTTCACCCTCCCCCCGCCCTGCCCCGGGCGCCCGGGAGGGCGGCGGCCCGGCCGGGAAGGGAAATTCCGGGAGGGCAGGGCCGGGGGCGCTCCCAGGGCGGGTGCCGGCAGACGGGACCCGCGGTGCCGGCGGCGGGCGGGGAAGGGGGAAATGCTGCTGCTGCCGCTGCCCCGCGGTCCTTCCCGTGCGGCGGAGCAGGGCGCCGGGACTCGCCGGCGCCGGAGCCCCGCGGCGCTGCCCGCACAGTCCGCTGCGGTGGGCGCCCTCCGGGAGTTCGGAACGAGCGGGAGAAGGGGGGGGTGGGTGTCACCTCTCTGTCCGGCTGCCCGTCTGTCCGCCGGGCCCCCCCTCCCCGCGGCAGAGAGCGAATCTCTGCGGCCCGCGGCCGGCGCGTCAGAAGGCCACGATGGCCGTGCTCCAAGGGTTGAGGGTCCGCAGCACCGGCTCGTCGCAGCAAATCTGTCCCGGCTCGGCCGCCGCCTCGACGGACGTCGTCGTCGCCGCCTCGCCGCCGTCAAGGGGCGCCCGCCGCCGGCCCTTGGGCTCCTTGCTGAGCAGTCCGGAGAAACTGGAGCCGAAGATACTGATGAGGCTGGCCACGTTGCCCGTCTCCATGTCCTCCTGCTCGCCCGGCGGCGGGGGCGGCGGTTCCTCCACCTCGCGGCGGGGCTTCTTCACCGGGGAGCCCGCCTGGCCCCGCTCGCCGGCGCTTCGCTTCCGGGGGCAGTGGGGTGGCGGAGGCGCCGCGGCGCCGGCGGTGGTGGCGCAGTCCGCGCGGTTTGCCTCGCCGCCCGCCGCCGCGCAGTAGCAGCTACAGCCGCAGCAACAGCGCCGCGACCGGGGNCCCGCAGGCGGCGGGGGGCGGCTCGGGCGGGCAGCCCGGCTCGCTCAGGTAAACCTGCCGGGCGCTGCGCAGCACCAGCGACACCAGGAGGTTCTTGTGGAGCTTGAGGCCGCCGCGCTGGCCCCGCGCGCTGTAGATCTTGCCCAGCGAGATGCTGACGATGCGGTGCGCCTCCAGCTTGAACTCCATGGGGGACGCGGGGGGGCGCCGGGCCGTGGGGAAGGCTGCTGTGGGGAGCCGAGCCGCGCCGCGCCTGCCGCCTCCGCCCGCACTGCCGCTCCGCCGCCGCTCTTTCGCGCCGCCGACTGAGGGGAGCCCACGCTCCCGGCCGGCTTTTATACCGCCCCCGCCCTGGCCAATCAGGGCGCCCCGCCGGCCACTCCAACCGCCGGCTGGCCCCCGCGCGCCCGCGCCGGCCAATGGCGAGGCAGGGGAGCGGGTTCGAAAGCTCGCCCCGCGGAGAGGGCCCTTAAAGCGGCAACGCCAGCCGCCGGCTGCAGGTGGGCCCCACCCGCCGGGGGATAGCAGCCGGGGGCCCTGCAGCACCCCGGGTTTTGCAGCACCCCAACTTCACCTTGGCTTGACCAGACCGAGAGGCAGCAGTGGAATTTTGGCCAAAACGATTGAATCGTTTCGGGGGGGGGACGGACACGACAGAAAGAAAACAAAAAAAAAATCAAGCCAAAACAAGAGCAACCCCTGTTTTGTGGAGGTTTTCCCCAATTTCAGCACCAGTCTCTGACATCTTGTCGTGTTAGGGAAGGAACTGGTGTTGGCTGGGGGGTGAGGGGGGGGAAGTACACCTTGGAGTACTTCAAGGAAAATCTGGCCCCATGTTGCGCGGAAAGCCATCCCTGCCCAGCTGCCGGGTGGGGGTCGGTCCCTGGGGGTGGGAAAGCTCGCGGGAAGCCCAGGATAAATGGGGCAGATCCACCACGGGGTTGGGAAAGGGCTACAAGGGAGGATGGGGGAGGACAACAGGTCACCAGCATGGCCAGCGGTGATGGGGACGGCGGCAGCCTGGAGCACTTGGTTTGGGAACTGAAACCTCGCTCTGCTGTAGCTGTGAAAGCCGGGGGCAGGGCCAGCCTGGTGGCTGGGGGCCGCAGGGGACCACCCGCCACCTCCAGACGCAGGTCTAGGCACCAGGGAAGCCTCCGAGAAAGCTCCACTCAGCTCCCGTTCTGGGCAAGCCGTGGGGGTGCTCGGAGCAGGGACCCTCCTTCTTCCACCAAGGAGCAACCACCATCTGCAAAGAGGCAAGAAGTGAAAGGGCCCAAAATTAAGGAAGTTCAACATGCTGCCCCGGAGTATCGGTTTCCATTCCAGCTGACACGCAACAACTTGCTTCCATCCCTTTTTCTCCAAGGGATTCATCCACAGACCTCCCACAGCCTGTCATGATGCTTTATTGGCAGGAACTACCACTATGTCCTGGCCTGCTGGAAGGACAAGGGGGTGGCTGGTGACAGCAGTAACAAAAAACAGGTGAAGATTCAGCCACGTCAAGACACAGTTGACACAGCAGGAGCCTTCCACCCAAAAAAAACCCTACACTCAGACCAAATGCATGTTTTCCTCCTGCTCCAGCACAGCTGGAAAACCTCAAATGCCGCTTTCTGGATGTTGAACACAACTGCATGTCAACCTGGGGGATGGCATCTCAAAATGTCCACCTCTTGCACAAACCTGCCACGCTCCATCTTAAAGGGCTAGACCAGCACACGCTCAACCGCACAGCCAAAACACCAGCCGAAACAGCCAGTCCCAGCTTTCCCCTTTCCTGCATCGGGGTGAGACTCTCCCGGCCGCAGAGAGCGGGGCTGTCCCCCCCACACCCGGCGTGGGAGGACGGAGGGACGCGAGCCCCGGTGGTGGGAACCAAGGTTTTCCAGACCCGCCGAACCTGCTCCCCGCGCCTCGGAGGGCCGGTAACACCCTGGCCTAAGCCCTCGGGTCAGTCTAACCAGCCGGGGCAGGTCTGGGCTGGGATGTTTTGGGACGGCAGTCACGCCTCCTCGCCCGCAGCCGGCATGTCTGCCCAACTCTGGTGCCCCCTCCGCGGCACGCCCCTGCAAAACAGCTTGAGCATCACCCAGCATGTTGCTCTGGGGCTCCTGTTTGCAGGATCCGGGGACCTGCATCCCCAGCAGACATCACCCCGTTAGAAGGATAAAGCCAGGTTTGATACAGCTGGGTATATTCCCGACTTGGATGCGGATGAAGAACCGCGGTGCAAAGCCACCTCACTGGCTGGAAAAAGCTGAACGTGGGCAGAGGAGACACGGCATGAGAGCTCTGCTGAGTAAAGATGCCTGGATCTGAGTGGACCAACCTGTTCTGCCACTCACCGCCTCACCTCAATGGCATGAGACACCATTTCTCTCCTGGTCACCGTGTTTTGGCTACCTACCTGCCTAGGAGCGGGCGGGCCGGCAGCCTCACCCCTGCCCTGGCCAGGGATAAGCATGATGGGGATGGGTACCAAGTGGTCCTTCATCCCTATTAGTGCTCAGACGGGGGACTTTGAGAGCAGAGGTGCAGCAGAGCCGTCAGGCGGCAGCGCCAGTACCCACTGCCACCAGATTCACCCACCAACACCGTGCCCAGTGCCAGGCACAACCCTCGGCACGCATTATTCCCAGGGCACCAAAGCCCTGCCTTGGCATTTGCCCTGCCCCTTGCCTGCGCTTCGTGCCCTTTGCAAAGCCATGGTGGGGGGGTGGTTTGCTTTCCCCAGGATGGGGTGGGGGATGCCATGCAAGAGGAGAGGATCGACCGGCAGCGGTGCGGGCAGAGGCCGTCCCGGCAGCCCGTTTAAGCCAGGCAGTATTTTGGTGGCGGCTCTGCTTTTCCCTCCCAGGCTGATGTCATGCTTTAGTAAGTTTGAGGCAGAGTCACATGGCAGCTTCTGAGGTCAACGCCTGGGGTGGCTTTGTTGTCTGCCTGCCTGCCTGCCTGCCCTGCGCTCCTGCCTGCGCCCGGAGCCCATCACCCCCGCTGGTGGGCGATCCTGCCGGGGTCCCCCTCCGAGCAGGGCATGTCCATCATACCCAGGGCTCGGCACCTCCGTCGTACCCAAGGCTGGGCACGGTGTGGGAGCCGTCACCTCGGTGGGAGCCAACATCAAGGAGGGTCGGACGCGCCTTGCGTCTGTCCATCTTGCCCGCAGAAGGGCCATTGCCCCCCATCCCTGGGGGGGGGGGGAGTCACAGGGGGATATGGGAGAAGGAGGCGGAGGAAAGGGTGTGACGGGGCGCTCTAATCTCCGCATGTGATCTAACCGAACTGGAAGGGGGTTGACGAACAATTAACAATCCTCCGGCTCAGCTGCTGTTTCCCGAAATAGCTCTGGCAGGAGGAGGAGGAGGAGGAGGGCGGACGGGCGGATGGGGCTGGCAGACAAAGGTGGCCTCTCCGCCAGCAAGCTGCAGCCGGCGGCGCGGCCGGCAAGCCGGCGGAGGAGGCAGCCCCGGAGGCCGAGCAGCGGGGAACCCGCAGCCCCACCTGGAAAGGAAAACAATGCGAGATAAAAGCAGCTCGAGGCAGGAAGCAGCTTGTGGTACAAATAATAATTGCAGAGGGCTGCGCACACCACCGGGTTTTGGGGAGGCGTTTTAATTCCGCCTTCGATGGCGGGCAGAGGAGGTCGGCGCCGAGAAGCTCGTCGGGGATTCGTGCTGTTGCATCTTGGCCGGGAGTGGCGTGGGCTGCTGGGGTTGCGTGCCAGTTGCCTGCATCCACAGCTACAGCGGCAAAACCCCAGCTGGGGTCCTCCCGTCCCCCCCCCGCCAGCCGCAGCCCACACGGCGGCGGTGTGGCTGGGGGCCATACCGGCACGGCCATCTGGCGCGCAGCACGGCCGCCCCGACCTGCGGCAGTGGGGCTGAGGATGTGGTTAGCAAGATCCTGTTTCGACAGCGGCGCCTGTCCCTGTCCCCAACCCCCCGCCAGCCCCTCGCTGTCACCAAATGTGCGGCCCAGGCCCCAGGGGGAAGCCAGCTGCAGCAATGAGGTGGAAAACCCTCTGGGTAGGACGGACGGTGAAATTAGGGTCTCCTCAAAGCACAGGCTGAAGTCATCCATCACCTCTCTTGGCTGTCTCAGTGCCACTGCAATGCATCATCCCATCTCTCTCTGATTAGGACCAGGATTCATAAGTTAGACCCTTCCCAGGAAGAAGATGGGAATGGAACAGCCAGACCACCCTCAGCACCAGTGGGATTGGGGCAAAAGCCTTCACCCCATCAGCTGCCTGCAACAAAAACAGAGCTCCAGGACAGCCAAAGCCCTGGGGAGATCCAGGCGCATCCCCAGAGATTGCTGACAGAAGCGAAACGGGACAGGGAGGAACATTACCAAACACGGATTCATCCGTAGCCCCAGCCCGAGTTCATTTCTAGATGGGAATAACCCACATCTGAATTGTGAGGGACCCACACAGGGCCCAGGAAGAGGAGGCGGCTTGTTTGGGGTTGTGTTTTGTGGTTTTTTTCTTCAGAAAAATCGATGATTCGCATGGATGTGGTCTGGACCTGCCGCAATCGGATATTGGTAAATAATCCCCCAGGGTTCCCAACTGCTCTGGTTTATCCGTGCTTGGAGATAAGGTCAGAAGAGCTGGGAAACATCCCAAAACACAGCCAAGAGCGCTAACCTCTAATCGCTGCTGAATGAAAACCAAACACAACATGCGCAAGCGAAACAAATACAAACAAATCAATACAAACCTAAACCCAAAGGAGAGGAAGCAGCTCCCTCAGCTTCTGAGAGCACCGAGACACCCGCCCCTGAAACCACAGCGGGGTGTGAGCCTGTAGCACAGCCACGTACTAGAAAGCAAAGGGGTTTTACAGGGTTAAAAACCCCATTCTTGTCAGCAGATGATAGCGTAGATACCCCAGGCAGGCAGGACTCCTTCCTACGCATCTTTTTTTTCCACCCATGACCTGGGATTCCCCCTTTTCCCCCTGCACAAATGATTTAAAATTTCCCTTCCCTTACTCTGAGCCACTGGCTTGGGATTTCCCTCCTCTCCCCTAGAGAACCGTGACCCGGACCCCCAGCCCATCAGAAATCCTGCTGCTCCTCCAGCAGCCTCTCCAAACACAAAAGGAGGGGGAAAAAAAAAATCCCACTCCCAGCTATCAGCTTCTTCAGGCAGCCATTTCCCTTGGAAAAATGTGGCCCCACATCTTTCAGTGTTGTATGGAACTGGCTTGGGTTTCCTGGGGAAAAAATGCATTTATTTGTCCGGGGTTTCCTATCAGACAACCCTTCTATTGTAGTCCACTTTCCTGTATTTTTTTTTCCCTCTCTGATACGCCTGCAGTGAGTCCTGTGCCATTTCCAAAGAAGCACGGAGGCCCACGGTCCGTGTGCTCTCGCTACCCCAGTTATGCAGACAGAGGCTGCCTTGTGTCCAGGGGGAGAAAAAATCAGGACAGCCCTGGGACGCAGCCTGGCAGACGACCCTCTGGCTGCCCAGCAAAGCCCCTGCTTTTCACTGGAGGGATTCACTCCTCAGCCACGAGGGATGTGCTTATTCTTTGCTAAACCAGAAGGCAGCCTTGGTGGCGTTCACCTGCAGCCCAGCATGGGGTTAAACATCTTTAACATCTCAAATTAATTGAGCGAACTCCACATGGAGCCAACCAAGTCACAGTTCAGCAAACTGTGGGGTAGACCGCCTGCCCAAAGGAGTCTCAGCCTAATTATTTTTTTTTTCTCTCCCTGTACCTCAATGTCACCTTCCTTTTAGCCGGTGGGCAAATGACGACTGCATCCCTTTGCACATCCCAGAGCACAGATGTGTCCTCTTTGTGACTGCTTCCCGCTTAGGCGTGATGGGGAGTTTGCACAATGACGTTCTGGAGTCATGGAGCCCTTATCCTAGGAGAGGCTGTCTGCTCCACTCCCTGCTAACGAAAGGGGGGACCGGAGTCCTTGGGATCTGCCAGCAAATCACACCACACACAGTGCTTATTAAAAGTCCAAAGGCATGCCAGGAGGCAACCTTGAGTCCTTAGAGTAGCAACCACCGACAAGAGCAGCAAGGGCAGAGCAGATCCTCTCTGCGTTGAATCCCTCCTCCCACCGTCAAGGGAAACTGCAAAATAAAACATCTGTGCCTGCCAGCAGGCATTGGCTCCCCCTGCTCCTTCTGATCTGTGCCCTTTTCCTCTTCTGGGGACCTTCCTTTGGCCACCTTGTCCTTCACGCGGTTTGTGGGGCTGGCTATGTGATGGAGGCCAGAGCCCTGGCGAGGTCATCCATGGACACGGGGATAACGAGGAATGGTTACAGGGTAAGGCTTACAGGGAAAAGTTCCTTGTAATTTCACCCACTTAAAAATGTAATGAGGACTCTGGCAGTCCAGCACCTCACTACTCAGGTAAATTAACTTCTTTTTGGGTGCAGGTAAGCTCTCAGCATCCATGGCATCCCACAGCAGGCAGTCCCAGAGGTTCACCCTGCAGAAAGTAATGCCACCTTTGCTCAATTTCATTTCCCGTTTTCATTAGATAACCAATTGCTCATGCACTACGAAGAGGAAAATTAATTTTCTCCAAAACAACCCTTATTCTGAACAGTCATCCCACATCCTACCATGAATTATCACCTTGCATTTACTCATTTATTCCTGTCATGGTTTAACCCCAGCTGGCAACTAAGCACCACACAGCTGCTTGCACACTCCACCCTGGTGGGACAGTGGAGAGAATCCAAAGAGTAAAACTCGTGGGTTGAGATAAAGACAGTTTAATAGGTAAAGCAAAAGCCACGCATGCAAGCAAAGCAAAACAAGGAATTCATTCATTACTTCCCATCGTCAGGCAGGTGTTCAGCCGTCTCCAGGAAAGCAGGGCTCCATCACCACTGCGCTTCGCTCAGTTTCATCAAAATTCATTCTTCATTAATCTCCCATTAATCTCCCAAGTTCTGGTGCATCCCCCAGCCTACTCGCTGGCGGGGTGGTGTGAGAAGTAGAAAAGGCCTTGACGCTGTGTAAGCACTGTTCAGCAATAACCAAAACATCCCTGTATTATCAACATTGTTTTCAGCACAAATCCAAAACATAACCCCATAGTAGCTACTGTGAAGAAAATTAACTCTATCCCAGCCAAAACCAGCACAATTCCATAATTGATTCCATTTTTACCATTTTTGACCAGTTGACCAGTCAGGGATTGCAGGCTCTGCTGCATATAGACCCAACCAAGGGTACGCCAGTGGCATGAAACTGGCTTTCACTGGACAGCAGAGAGCCCACAAGAGACAGCAACAGGAAGAAAGCCATGACCACAGGAAAAGCTTTGGTCAGGCTTCACTCCTCCCCATACAACTGCAAGCCCAAGAAAACACGCTTCATCAGCTCCAGCACGTGAGACCAGGAGAATCCAGCACAGAATCACAGAATCATAGAATGCTTAGAGCTGGAAGGGACCTTACAGATCATCTAGTTCCAACTCCCCTGCCACGGACAGGGACACCTTCCACTAGACCAAGTTGCTCAAAGCCCCACCCAGCCTGGTCTTGAACACTTCCAGGCATAGGGCATCCACAACTTCCCTGGGCGACCTGTGCCAGTGTCTCATCACCCTCACAGTAAAGAATTTCTTCCTAATAATAGCTAACCTAAATCTACTCACTTTCAGTTTAAAACCATTACCCTTCGTCCTGTCACTACACTCCCCAATAAAGAGTCCCTCCCCGTTTTTCCTGTAGGCCCCCTTTAGGTACGTGAAGGTTGCTATAAGGTGTCCCTGGAGCCTTCTCTTCTCCAGGCTGAACAACCCCAACTCTCTCAGCCTGGCTTCACAGGAGAGGTGCTCCAGCCCTCTGATCATCTTCGTGGCCCTCCTCTGGACTGGCTCCAATAGGTCAATGTCCTTCTTATGTTGGAGGCCCAAGAGCTGGATGCAGTACTCCAGGTGGGGTCTCACAAAAGCAGAGCAGAGGGGCAAAATCACCTCCCTTGACTTGCTGGCCACGCTGCTTTTGATGCAGCACAGGATGAGGGTGGCTTTCTGGGTTGTGAGTGCACATTGCTAGCTCATGTTGAGCTTCTCACCCACCAACACCCCCAAGTCCTTCTCCCCAGGGCAGCTCTCAATCCATTCTCCGCTCAGCCTGTATTTGTGCTTGGGATTGTCCTGACCCACATGCAGGACCTTGCACTTGGCCTTGTTGAACTTCATGAGGTTTGCACAGGCCCACTTCTCAAGCCTGTCAAGGTCCCTTTGGATGGCATCCCTTCCCTCCAGCACATCAACCGCTCCACACAGCTTAGTGTCATTGGCAAATTTGCCAAGGGTGCACTCAATCCCAACATCCATGTCACCAACAAAGATGTTAAACAGCACTGGTCCCAGTACTGACCCCTGAGGAACGCCACTCATCACTGCTCGCCACTTGGACATCAAGCCATTGACCACAACTTTATGAGTGTGGCCATCCAAGCTTTCTTCTCAGCAATGAGCAGTCGCCTCTCAGCACCTTTTTCCTTTAACACCTCAAAGTCATCAAAGTCAGGGGACCACATCATCACACAGTTGAGGCCTCATGCCATCTGGCCCCTTTGCGCTTTACAGTGAAGTCACCACAGATTTGTAAAAATGAGGCTCAGGAAACCTAGTTACAAATGCAGAGGGGCCACAAGTGGGCAGGATTTGATGGAAATCCTCAGGATCTGGTGTAAACCCTTGCTGCCCACCACAACACTGAATATTTAGCTAACGACTAGTGTTTTGTATCAAGTTATCACTGCCTCAATCCCCCTCTTACACAACCATTGAAAATCTTCAACAACTTCCACTAAAAATGCAAACAAGGAGGAAAAACCCTGAAGCATCTGAAACCCATTTGCTATATCATTTCTTTCTTTAGCTGCAAAACCTTTTCTGGGGGAAAAAAATATCTCCTATACTTTTACAAATCCAAATTCAAACCAATCCAGCTTTCCACCCAAGAGGAAAAGCCATCTCCTCCACACTGAAAGCATCTTCTTTGCACCAGGCTAGTAAAGGATCACACACACACCCCCCTGTGCGTGTACACACACGCCACAAAAATTTTCCTGATAAAAGTTTCAGTGAGCCCAGTTCTTTCCTGCAGACGGTTGCGATTTTGACGAGTTGGCACTTTTCCGCACAGAAGTGTTTAATCAGATCTTTCCTGACCAGTTCTGCAGCTGTGTGCCATGCACCGAGCACTCCTCTCCTGGGGAGGAATTGGTTAGCCAAGCATACTACTGAAACACTTCCCGCTGCTTCCAAACCAAAAATCAGAACTTCCCACAAGAAACGGCAAAAATGACCCCATTTGAAAAAAAAAAAATAGCAGCGTGGTTTGAGTAGTTTTCATGTGAAAATCTGAATCATTTACTACATCATGTAACTTAATTTCCAGCATCAAAGAAAAGGCTGCTTTTTTTCTTCCTGGAAAGTTTGCAACTTCCCTACGTTTTGGTAGCACCTCCTTATTTTCAGCCCTCAACAGCTCTGCGAAGCTTTACACTTTTTCACAAATGTGTAAAAAAACCCATTTTCAATTAAGTGAATAAAGTATTCATATAATTTATTAAAGCATTTCTGAAATTCCTAGCTAGTAACTCACAGAGGCTATGGGAGCTTTACCCTTTTTCATTCCCATCGTGGTTAAGGTTTCAGGGGATGCTTTGCCAAACTGTGCAACCTTGGCGTGCTGAAAGGAGAGCACTGAAAATTACTCCTAATAGACTTTCATGAATTTCAACAAATCTAACCCCAATAACCTTCGGTACACTGCTCAAAATACACCACATCTTTAAGCACCTGAACTGATACAACCAAATCCCTCAGACACTCCGAACACAGAGCAACAAGGCTACGACATTCGCTGAGTTGCTTCAAAGGGGTTTTGCTACTGAGGGTGCACATTTGGATAGGTGAGTTATGTTGTCCTGCACTTCGCAGAACAACCCGCCACCTCCAAGCCTGTTTGAGATATACGTGTCATTAAGGCACAGTGTATCAGCACCCTAAGGAGAGCCAGCGCGGGTACCTGGTAAATACCAGGCCTATGCTGACGCACTGTTGGCAGAAGGAAACCAGAACTGCTGAGCAGCTCCAGCCCACCCCAAGCTCTCCTTCTCCTGCTTGGAAACACACTGATTTTCCTCCTCTTTCCCAGCAGGAAGCCCAAAGCTGCCAGAGCAGGAGACAAGGGCTGCAGCACAGCGTGGAGAACGGCACTAATGGGGAAGGTGGGAGCTCTGAAGAACGTGAAGCTCAGGTTGAAATCACAAAGGCTTTGGGGAGTACAAGGTCTTTGGGGGACAGGGACAGGCAAACTGGCCCAGTGACTCCTTGGCACTCTGTTTTTTTTCCTGGAGGGAACCCCCTGCACTCAGCACAGCCCATTTCGCAGGGACCCCCCGAAACCTACTGGTGTGGGAAACAAGCCATCCAAGGTGCAGCAAGGAAGGGCCAGCAAACACAAGCCCCAGAGGTGCTGCCTGTTGCGCCACACCTTGCAAGCTGTGGCTTCCCAGGCATGGGGCTGGCCAGAGCAGGAGGCAGCTTTCTCACCCCGCAAACTGCAGAAACCAGTTTTACATGTGCCACAGCCTTCCCACCCCACACTCATGAGTAAAGCTGCTGTGATTGCAAAAGCCAGGTATCCAGTTCACATGCTGAGGAGGCACCTCTGCAAATGGGTTTTGTGCCTGTTCCCCCAGTGAACAAGCACTGTCTTTGCTAGGGATGCTGGACTGCAGCCACATTCGGAAAGCACAGGCAGGGACATGCACTTTGGTCAGGAGGGCAGAGACTTGAGGGATTACTCTAGACCAAGCCTCTGCAAAATCAACCATCATGCCTGTCTGTCCCATAGGAGTAACAGGGACATCCCCCCAACCCGACTGCTGCACAGAGGGAGTTCAGCTATGTGTATATGGGAACATCCCCTAGCACTGCACAGGCACCATTCCACTCCTGACAGCTTGTCTAAGGCCAAAGCTATCTGTGCTCACAGCTGGGAGAAGCTACTAAGGAGCCCAGAGATTTAAGAGGGGGGAGTGAGGGAACAGGGGCTCCTCACCCTGGGATGGACAAAAGCCAAGAGGGAAAGGGCTGTTCTCGCGCCGCAGAAAGGAGGAGGAAGGAAGCGGTGCCTGTTCATTCCCGGGGCAGGAAGGGTAGCGGGAGCAGAGCAGACTGGCTGTCGCTCTGCCCTTCTTCCTCCCCCACCGGGCAGGAACACGGCCTGGCCCGGCCGCTCCTGCCAGACACTCGGGCAGGGACAATGGCCCGGCAGCCAGCACAGGGCGGCTGCCCCAGCCCCGCACAGGACAGGCCTACTTGACTCCCGAGAAACCGGCACGTAAGAAACGCGGCGGCGAAGGGGTGAGAAGGACACCGCGCCGCCGACCACTGATGGGCCGCCCGGGGCCCAGCGGGCCGGAGCTCCCCCGGGCCTGGAAAATTCCCCACAAAGAGCCGGGTCGGTCCCGTTTACCCGCAGCGCGGCCCTCCTGGGCGCCGCTCCCCGCGGGGCAGCGAGCTGGGGAGGGGGTCACCCACCGCCCCCGCCTGCCGGCGGCCCCACCGCGGCGGCAGCGCCTCCGCTCCCTCAGCCAGCCGCCATGGCGGCGCGCGACTCCGGCGGCGGTTACGACGTCACCTCAGCCCGCTCC
>VUYV01000054.1:3958603-3983419 GCA_008711295.1 Anarhynchus alexandrinus
CCCCCCCCCCCCCGCTATCACCCACCCCTCCCTGTCCCCGGTACAGGGGCGGGCGGGGAAGCGGGAGGTGCAGCGCTGCCTTGGCTGCAGGTGCGGCCGCCGGCAGGCTGGGACAGCTTGGGGACAGCCCGCCCGGATGTCCCCTCCGCCGTCGGAGGGAGGCGGCTGTGGCTTGGGAAGTGTCGCCCTGCAGCAGGCAGAGCGGGGCCGGCTGGCTCGTGGGTGGGATCCCCCAAATGGCCAAGGCCGTGGCGTCCAGGCAGAAAGATGGAGAGGAGCAGGGACCAAGCTTTGGAAGAAGCCGCGGTGTGGACGGTGGCCATGAGAGGAAGCAAGCAGAGGAGAGCCTGAACAAAGGCAAACACAAACCAAAGGTGGTCGAGGCAGGAGGAAAGGAAAATTGTAATTAATAAGGGTGAAAGCACCTTAGGCTTTAAAAACTCCTCTGGGGCCACCTTCAACATCTGCTGTGGGCCGGTCTCCTACCCCATGTCACGGTGAAACAGCACTCAGGAGCAGCGGAGGTGCTCATAGGGGAGCAGTGGGGAAAGCCGTGTGAGCGCAAGAGGTGTGGGAAGGGATGCTGGTGCAGCCAGGGAAAGTGAATCATTCTGCCAGGTTGAACTGGTGCTAAGGGGAAAAAATACAAGTTGCTGTGGGTGGGGAGCAAATGTCCTGTCAAACTTTCCGGAGAGGTTCCCGTGCTGTGCAGGGAAGGGCTGGGAGGGGAGAGGGGATGTGCTGCCGCTCCCAGTGTTAATTATTACCCAACAGGTTGGGGTGGAAGGGGCTGGTGGAAGCTGTCCGCATTGTGTTCAGTTTGCTTTCCTGGAGTTCATAACTCCTCCCATCAGAGGACATCCAGCTCTGCTTTAAATTCCTGCTTGTGGGTACTTCCCCAAGTATGCCCAGATGAAAAAAACAAAACAACAAACTTTTGCTAGGAAATAGTGAAGGGAACAAAGCTCCAGATCCTCAGTGCAGGCTGCTGACTTTAGGGCACTAGATGTGGCAGACTCGGAGCCGTGGGCGTGCGAGAAGAGGAGGGACACGCATCAGGGTGCCAAGAGACTGCAGCTTAGGCAGCAAAGTTGAGTACTTCAGGCCACAGTGTAACGTAAAGAGAGCTACAGCCCTGGCATCCCTGCAGGGTGCGGGCTCAGTTCATCCATCCTGGGCTTCCCCCCCATGATAA
Source organism: Anarhynchus alexandrinus (assembly GCA_008711295.1). Lineage (NCBI taxonomy): Eukaryota > Metazoa > Chordata > Aves > Charadriiformes > Charadriidae > Anarhynchus > Anarhynchus alexandrinus. The sequence goes on from VUYV01000054.1 coordinate 3,959,799, forward strand.
CCTACTTTCCTTCACTGGGGATAAACACCTGCATCTTACGTGGATGCTGTGTGCAAGCTCTTGGGCTCCTGGTGCCCACCTTTCACACCAGCAAAGTCTGGTGTCATCTGTGTCCCTTGTCCCGGCTTCCTGTGAACCTGGAGGAGCGGTTCACGGCTCAGAGCTGCAGAGTTTGTAGGTACAGATACGCACACTGACGGACCGCGACCCAAACTTACAGACCCACTTGCCCCAAACCATCAAAGCAGTGTTCAGTGCCGTCAGCAAAGCCTGCCTTCCCGTGCTTTGAATGCACTCCTCTCCAAAAAGCTTAGAGCAGCAGAAAAGACTTCTGTTCCCTAAGCCAGCGTAGTAGAGCTGTGTGGGATTTTTTTAATGTTAAATTAAAATAAACAGGGCTGCACTCAACAGTCTGCCTGGCTGTATTGTGGGGACAGTTCCTGTAATTCTGTGTGCCCTTGGGGTATCTTACCTAGGTAGTCAAGAGCCTTCAGAGGAGAGCTGTTGAGAGGAATGTGAAACATTAATTGCCAAAGAGCAGCCTTGTTCAGACACTCTGCTGAGGCTTGCCCGTGTGACACTCGGCAGAAACCTCCCCTAAAGAAACAGGTCCCTCCATTAATAGGTGACCTGTAAGTTGTTGTTGCTCAGCACTTTGTGCTGCAACCAGAGACGGGATTGTCCAGCATGTAGGGCGAATCCTCATTTTACAAAATAAACTAAAAATCGTTTGAAGGAAAGGTTTTGGGGAGAAAGCTGGGCTTCCCTGCTCAGCTGGATGCAGGGCTGTCCCGCCGTGACTGCTGCAGAGCAACTGATGATAATCCCTTCACTTCTCTTTAATCACCCCGGCTGCAGGGAGGTGCAGAAAGCTGTGAACACCGCCCAGGGGCTCTTCCAGAGGTGGACGGAGCTCTTGCAAGATCCCTCCATCGCCACAAGAGAAGAAATCGACTGGACCACTAATGAGCTCAGGAATAACCTGCGGAGCATTGAGTGGGACCTGGAAGACTTGGATGAAACCATTAATATCCTTTCTGTGGTCTTTTGGAGGTAGGGGCCTGCAGCTCCCAAGTTGTACTAAATAGCCAAGTACCAGTGCTTGCCAGTAGTTACTTTTTGCAGAAATCGGGACGATTTGGGATTGAAATTCGCATTTACATCGGCTTTTCTCAAACTGCAAATGAGAAATTAAGGCAAATGTGTTCAGCAAAAGGATTTTCCTTTTGCCTTTTTGTTTTCCTTTTGACAAGGTATATTCTAAGATGCTTTGTTCTAGAAAGCTTATTGCGTTGTATGAGCTTGGATTTCTGCGTAGTCAGTTGTACTTTAGGCTGGCTTCCAGAAATACTCCTTTTCCCTTGTGTTCATCTGAACACTCTGGAAAGCGCTGCGCAGCATCAGAGAACCAAAAAAATGCAAGAGAGAAGCCTCACACTGGTGCGTGTACTGCACAGTACGTTCCTGCCATGCCTGTTTTTTCCTCCAGTGTTTCATACTTTGCTAATCAAATTTTGGGAAAAGGCACAGTGCAATGGAAAGCTGCCGCTTGGTGGAACCCTGCTGAGGCACGCTCAGGGTTTGTGTGTCTGTGTGCATACCCAACACCGCTAACGGGGACTCCTTGACTCGCTGCCTACGCATCGTTGAAGCAAACCCGCGGAAATTCAACCTCGATGCAACGGAGCTGGGTATCAGGAAAACCTTCATCACGAGCACGCGGCAGGTGGTCAGGGTAAGGAATGTGGGCTTTGGATGGGAGCGATTAGCTGGTTAAAAAAGAGGAAAGCTCATGGCCATTTCTGTGGTGGAGAGCAGAGAATAAACCTGCTGCCTGCTCTGTCGGCCTCCCTCCTCTTCCTCATGTGCTCCCTCCTGTGGCTGCCCAGAGGGGTTTGGGGGTGTAGGTGCCCCCTGGCATACCCTTCTTTTCTGCTGGTGCCCCTTTAAGTCTTCACACTTTTCTTGCAACAGTGAGCCTGGGAACCTGTAGAAACTGGGAAGGAAGAGTAAAGACCCCGCTGTGATGCAGGGGAGGCTGGAGCCTCCCTTCAGAGTTGAAGGAAACTGCTACTGTCCTGTGCTTTTGTAGTGCTAGTTTTCAAAAACAGGGAGTCCAATTTGAACGCTGACAGATGGTTAAAGCCTAGCGTTATTGACGTGGTGACTTCAACTTCCTACCACTACAAAATAGTCCAAACAACCACTAGATTTATTTTTATCTTGAGGAAGATTTTTTTTTTTTAGTTTAAGCTCACACTTCAGAAGCAAAAGGAGGATTTTAACAACTTAGTGGTAATAAATAGAGAAGAAGCATCTTCCCAAAAGCTTCACTGCCCAGTAACAGGCTGCTAGTTAGAAAGTTTTCTCCCTATTAATAGCTACACTGAGTGTAGCTTAGTTTCTGCTGTCCCTCATGACTCTGATGTTCCTCTTTCACAAAACGTGTTGCTGTGGCTGGCAGCAAGCTTGTTACCCTACCTGCAGTCCTGCGGTCTGGATGCAGTTCCTAAGGCTTGCTGCCTGGGAACTGATCCCGAAACCGTGCTGGCCCTGGGTAGCAGGCATGTGCTCGCCGCCTTGCCCTCGGTGTAGCCTACTCCCCAAACGAGCAGGATCAGGCAAGCCTGCTCTATGGTCCTCTTTTCCTGGCTGAAAACTACTGGCTAATGGGTTTTGGAGCAGCGTCTCTTACTGTTAAATGAAACTTGTTAGTGGCATTATGCAGCTGACTTCCAGTTTCTGTGGGGGAGTTTGTGATGCACAGCAGCAAGTGCATTAGCCGGTGAGAAGTAACCCAGGGGGATGTGGTGCTCTTAGGTGATGTATTGCATGTCTCTGAACAGTAAAACATACCTAACTGTTCTGGTGACATCAGAACTGTGCTGGTGGATCAGCCCCTGCTAGATCATACTGACTGCTTGCTAATCTACCCTATAAAAACTAGATTACTTTATGTTGTGTGGGGAAGCCTTCCATGGCTGGCGACCTTCTACAGGAACTCTGCAGCAAAACTTAATTGATGAGAGAGAAAACGTAGGCACAGTTGGAGAGGATGGCCACAGGACAGGAAATCTGTCTCGTCCTATGCAGTATAAAACCAGATGCAACTGGGAATAAAGTGCAGGGGGTTACAGGCTTCCAAGACCTTGAAGAACATGACTTTTCCTTACAGTCAATGGGAACATTAGTTTAATATTACACAAATCAAAGTGTTTCTGGCTGTAGCGGAGCAAAATGAGTAGTAAATAAGGAATATTTTCAAAATACCCCATTGCCATTGATTCTAGTATTAGCAAAACGATGAACTGTGGTGAAGCTTTCTAAATATCCTTCCAGACTCTTCAAAACTGTACATTTTCACAGAAAATCTTCCTTCCCTCTCTCTCCCTAAAGTTTTGCAGCACCCTGGAATTGCCTGTCCCCACAAATCCAAGCTTACATACTTCTTTCGTTGATCAAACAGGAAATGAAGGATCAGATGTCAAACTCCTCCATGCAAGCACTGGCCGAAAGGAAAAACAGGCAGGTGAGAACCAGAAATGGGCAAATTAAGTGAATGCGTTGGCTGTTTGGTACTTACGGAGTGAGGGGGATTTATCAGCTCTGGCAGTTGGTGTCTTAAGTTGGAGTGAGTGAAAACGGAAGTTTCACCCAAGGCCCCTCATGGTAAGGTAGAGCGTATAGTGTTGATCCAAACTGCGTAAAAGATGTAATTACAAGATATATCCTGTCTGTAGTTCATCCCCATATAAACCTTTGTTTTGGGAAGGGGCCTGCATGCTGCAGCAAAGCTGTGTGTTTGAACCGTGTCTGTTTTGCTGACCTGAGAGAGCTGGTTCTTGCAGGCACGTTGCTGCCAATCTCTTCCAAGCCCGTCTCTCAAAGCAGTAAGTCAGCACTCGCCATCTGTCTCTGTCTTCAGATATGGTTGTGTACAACTGTCAGTGTTGCATCATTCCGCGGAAGGGGGAATCTCCCTCCTCGTCGGGGGGAACAGACTCAGAATCCATGTCAGTGAATGTAATCCTGCGCTCTGCTGTATTTAGGAGCCAAGATGCTGCAATATCCTTTCACACAGCTGCCTCTCGTAATAGTTAGCCATGTGAGAAGATGGAAGAAGCTCAAGGAGTCTCAGGTTGTCTGCACTTGTAATCTAAGGAATAGAAATAGATGCAGCTTGTGTTCCTCCCTGGCTGATGAGGAGGCTGTAAGGAGAGCTCAGAGCTGACTTCCAGAGCTGCCTCAGTAAAAGTTGGTGTGCATTTCATACAATTAACTTATCTGGCTGCATCAGTCTTGCCACTTGTGGCAAAAATGACAAACTGCAACAAGCTACTGAGAAGCACAGAGCTGATTCCTGAGCTTGTTACGGGGTTAATTGACATGCTTGGCAAACACTCGAAGAAGCAAAGTCCCTTACACCCTTGCTCAAACAAGTCTGTAGCTGTCTGTGCGTTCTGCTGCTTTCCTTTGCGTGAAGTTCCTGCTAGCTGCAGGAGACCATATGGCCCAGCTCGTGTGGCAACATCTGTTCAGGAAAACTGACTTCCCCTTGCCGTCTCCCTCTCCCTTCCCCAGCCCCTCGCCTTCCCTCCAGACTGCGAAGCGTGTGCTGGGCTGGCCTGCAGCGGCTTTTCCAGCGTGCCTTTGTTTCTGAGAGGCTGGCTGGTGGTGACCTGACCCTCACAGGCTAAGGCTGGCAAACAGAGCCCTTTCTACTGAAGCTGCAGCAAAACTAGTGCACCACATTAAATAAGTGGTAGCTGCGTTTGCCACAAACTGGAGAGAACCACAAGCTTGCTTGGTGTCCAGAGGGCAAACAAAGCCAGATGTCCTGCTGGCTTCCTGCGCGGTCGGTCCGTCAGCTTTCCTCACCTCTCCTTAATGCTTGTAAGGCAGATGAACCACAGAGACCGTCTTGTTTTCAGTCTGCCAGAGCAGTGTGGTCATTGTCTTGCTGTTCTTCACAAATACTTGTTCATCTGCCCCTGCCCATGACCAGAAGGTGTGAGATGGTCTCATTACCGGTCGGCCTTGCCTCCATGCTGGTGGGCAGAGCTCCCTAACCCATTTGTAGTGCTGCAGGGTGCAGCGCCTCACCCGTGGGCCACTTTCATTCTCCAGCATCTGTCACTTGTGTTATACCCCTTTCAGGGACCAAACTTAGCTGGAAAGCCACGTCTCTGCTGGCTTTGCAGAAGCTTCTCTCTTCGGGTTGTAGAGCAGGTAGCAAGTGTGATCTTGTATGCTGGCAACTGAACGGTATGCTGGAGGAACAGGTAGCCTGAATCAAAGAACATAAGCATACAACACTTCTGTAGTTATATTTTGCACTGTTTTACTGTCAGCTCAACTGGTTAAGTACTTTATCCAGACCCTCTTAAGCCCCTATCATTAGTAGCACTGTGTTCAGTTCGAGCTATACATCTGTTAACACAATATACCCAGATACTTCCCAGCTTACATGTTCTAGCACACAGTGCTGCCTCTTGAGCAGACCTTTGCTAGTCCTCCGTGCTGTGCAGACCTCCTGTGTACACCGGCTGTCGGTCGTACTCCAGCTCTTCTGCTGCTGGAGAGGCATATCTGCAATATCAGGCTGCAGAGACTCCCCAAACTGGCGTTTTGGCATTGCGTTGTTTTAGTTTGTGACAGCACTCTGGCTGAATAGCAATAGAGCGGGAGGCAAAGGATGCCGTATGTGTGTGTACAGGAGTATTGCCTCATCTGCCTTCCCACTACACCCTGTAGATGGGCTGTGAGCAGACACAAGGGTGTTGCTAAGGGTTCTCTGCATCTGTTTAGGCACTCCTGGGAGAAAGCGGGAGTCAGAGTTGGAGCTCTGGACCTGACAAATACAGCCGTCTGGACCGGGAGCTGCAATTAGCAAATTCACACTTCATCGAGGAGCAGCAAGCTCAACAACAGGTAAGGCAGCTGGCACCATGCGGACTAAATAGCTTTGCTTGCCAAATGGGTGCCAGGGGGATGAGGTACGGGCTACAAGAGCCAAAAAAAAAATATCCACTCCTTGGCTGGTCTGGATCCAGGAGCCTGACAGCCCTCCTGTTTGCTTGCAGAATATACCTGTGCCTGTATTTCCTGTACAGCACAGCTCTGATGCATCTTGGCGCAGAGTTTTTAACTGTTGAGGCATGGGTCTTCTGCTCTGTACAAAAGGCAAACAACATCATCTGGAAGATGCAGCACGCTAAGGTTTAACACTACAAGGATTGCTGAAGTCCTTGGAAGTGTAGAAATGTTGCAAACAGAAAAGAGCCCGTTTCTCTTATGCAACTTCCCCTGGTTAAAAAATGAGCTGATGTTTGCTGTTGTTTGTGTGCATCTTCATCAGAACAGGCTAGGAGCAGGAGCACGTGCCTGCTTCCTTTTCCTGCCTTTGTCAACACGAGATTCGTGAGAAAGCCTATGCGAGGGCTTTGCGAGAACCCCTGGCGAGGTGCTTCCCCGCCGCCGGGGGAGTTCGTCTGGAGAAGTGCCCGGGAAGCGTACAGACCTGCGTGCAGCAGCCCACCCAAACACGGGCTTTTAAACAGGCAGCTTCTTGGAGGCGGCAAACTCTGCTAAAGCTCCTGAACCTTGACGCCGCCTCAGCTTTCAGACGAGTTTTACATAGTGACTCTAGGAAGATAAATAGATTCAGAAGTAGGTAACTAGGGTAAATCTAATCCTTAGCGTGACTGTGCCCTGAAAGTGACTTAAAACATCAGCACACCTATTCCTTTGGCACATTTGGAGCCAAGGCTTGCTATTTTTAGCTGCAGAAGCTGCAACAGCCTTTTACTCACATTAACCCCGTGTTAGCTGCAGTATGTTCCAGGTTGCATTTCCCAGCCACAGCATCAGCGAGGCTTCCTGATGCCTTCTGCCATACCTGCAGCAGGCAGAGGTGCTTGCGGAGGTTTTGATGACCAGCCCCTGTGGCTTTCAAGAGTCGCTTTAGCGATGGGTGAAGCAGGGAAGGGAGGGGGCATGGCTGAACTAAGGCTGGATTTGCAGGGGTGTCAGGAGGCTGCAGCCTCCTGTGCCATGGGGATACCATGCCAGGGAGGCTTTTCTGTGGCTGACACATCTCCAGCATTTCTTAGGAATGTGGTCCTCATTCCTGGTGGCTTAGGTCTGTGCCCAGGACCCGCAGCTGCTGTTGGACAAGCAGCGGGTGTCTGTCCACTTCATGGGCTGGCTCCCACCTGGCTGCAGGAGGCGGCAGACCCGTAATTGCCCATTTCCCTTCTCTTTGGCCCCAGTTGATTGTGGAGCAGCAAGATGAGCAGTTGGAGCTGGTCTCTGGCAGCATCGGGGTGCTGAAGAACATGTCCCAGCGCATTGGCGGGGAGCTGGAGGAGCAAGCAGTGTAAGTGTGAGACGCAGCGCCAGAAACCCGGTATGGGGCTGACTGCAACACAGCTGGAGGTCCTTGCACACATGTCTCTGCCCCTGTTAGGGCCTTGAATTTATTAGTCCCTCAGGCAGCCTCTCCTAGCCAGCCTTTGATTTTAGGCCGTGGAAGGCATTTCTTATTGCAGCCTGCAAGGATCCAACTGCAGCCTTGTTCGTTTGAAAGCCTGCACCTAGGGCAGGCTTAGCTGCCAACTTTACCTTTTCTTCTCTCTCCTTTTTACATGCTCCCCCTAAGGCACGCAGTTGGCTCCTTGGCTTCAGGCAGCCAGCAGAACCGAGTCAATGAGGGAGGGAGGGGCTGTGTAATGGGGATACTGGGCACTTTCCCACTCCACAGGGTTTTGTGCTGCTCCTGCATAACTGCTTGACCCAGGAGTTCTCAGCTCTGCCTTGCTGGTCTGAAACACGCAGCACAGAGCTGGTATTCACAGTTAAAGCTAAAAATAACCGTCACCCACGCAAAGGGTTAAAGGGTAGCTCAGAAAGTAATTTGCATCCATCATTTACATATAAATTAGATTTCTTTCCCAGTTCTTGTCCTTTGCAAACAAGTGGATAAAGTTTCCAGTTATGCAGGCTAACAGCTACCACTTCCAGAGAGGCTTGAAGGGTTTATGCCTAAAAAGCCTCCTTGTTTGGCTGATAGGAGTCTGGAGGGCTGTGTCCCTTGTGAAGTGATGTCTTCTTTGATGGAGAGGAGGAACTTTAAACCCACCTCCTGTATGAAGTCTTGCAGCGTAAGAGTCGTCTGCTCTCATGGAAGCAAATCAGTATGGTGTGTCCGTTTCCAGATCATCACATAAGCCATCAGTGCCTGCTAGACAGTAGCAGATGACTACTGCAATGAGTTTTTTACAACTCTCTCTTTTTCTCTGCTGAATGAAGGTTTAACAAGTGCCCTAGAACTTCAAATGAAGGAAGCTGTCCTTTTAAACATATTAAGCTTTGAAGTCCCACTGGCTGGTGACCTTGATTGGTACCTTGATTCTGGGTTTGCTCATTTCTCTTCAGATGGGTTCTTGGCATTGACAAAGCACAGCTTCAGGAAGGCTTTCAGATTCATTACAGTTGCTGTGTGGAGGAATTAGAGGGGTAACTTCCATTCAGAGCTTAAAAAACACCTTAAAAGCAATTGCAAATCTCATTCCTGCTTGATACATGACTGGAGCAAGATTTTAGCTTCAACTGCAAGCCCTGAATAAGAAAAGAGATTTAAAGTCCAAGCTGGCATCTAGATCTATTTAACCAGTCTCTGCTAATCAGAGATTATAAATAAGACTTTCCTCTTAAAAGGAGGAAAACCCCTACTTCTCACCTTGCAGGGGTGCATAGGGCTCAGCCACGAACATGCAGCAGGGACCAGTCCGACAGGAGTCCCAAATGACTTGCCACCAAAGGAGAACTGCTGCTTCAGCAGGTTTTTTCCCCCTTGAGTGCTTTCAGGAGACTGAGCCACATTCCTTTTCTCTGCCAAGGTGTGATCGGCTGGTCACATCAGTGTTTTGATCAGTGCGTGTGAGTGCGCTGAGCAATCCCAAAGGGACGTGCCACGTGCTGACGAGTGCCACACTTCTTTGTCCCCAGGATGCTGGATGACTTCTCCCACGAGTTAGACAGCACTCAGTCGCGGCTTGATAACGTCATGAAGAAGCTCGCCAAAGTGTCTCACATGACGAGCGGTAGGTCCTGGGAAGTGAGATCCAATCCTGGAAGGGGAGAGCCGAGCCCTCGGATCTTCGGGCTGGGACACTACATGCTCCCACCCACTGACAGCCATCCCAGACCTGAGCAGAGGGGAGGGAGCAGCTCTCAGTGCTTGAAAGAGGGGGAAGACTTCCAAGCCCTGCAGCTGCTCCTGCCCAGACACTGCTCTGCAGCCTGTCCTTTGCCTTTGTTTTATTTACAGATGCCTTTCTATTTAAGCTGCTACTACCACGGTGGGAAAATCCCCCTCTAGATGGTAGGAGGGGAAGCTCTGCAGCCTGCTGCTCTGCTGCAGTTTCCTGGGCTGCCTGCAGAACAAAAGCTTTCAAGGTGCCATAAAACACTCGCCACGCTACCGTGTGTGGCTTCCCTTGCACCAAACGCTTGCCTGCAGCAAGCCCGTTCCCAAATCCCACCTCAGGCTGCTGGTGCCTTCTGGCCCGCAGGCCTGTTCTCAGTCAGATATATCTCTCAGCTGACGGAGGAAAGAGGCAATTTCTGCGCTGGGAGGGGAGGCTGAACCCACGAGAAAAGTCCTTATAAGGCTGTGCCTGAAGCCGGTGGGCTGGCGGGGTGCCGCGGGCAGAGCAAACAGGAAGCCCGGCGTGCCTGCCGGGAAGTCCCCCGCCGCCGGCTCGCCTCTCTGAGCGCTGGCGGCGCGCCCGGCGGTCGCCTCCTCCGTTACCCCTCTCCCATGGGTGCTTGGGTAGCTTGTGGAGGCAGCAGCGAGTCGAGAGAAGAAGCGTTCCTGCTCTGCAGGATTAGGCTGCCCGGGGGATTTATGAGGTCGGGGAAATACGGCCCTAGAGAGACCATTTGGAGTGCTGAGAGTGCACTTTGGGTCACCAGTAGCCCAGTGGCAGCACAAACACTGGCAAACCTTGTGTATCTCCCCTTTCCTCAGGGAAAAATGCTTCGATCATTGCAGAGTGCTTCCGAGAGGTGTGAAAGCATTTCTGCTCTCCCTGGCATCACACGTGCCAGGGGTGACTAGGAGGGCTCTTCCCAGGGTAGCTGCTGTGCCCAAAAGCTGTGGGGTGCCAGTAGCCCTGTCCTTGCTGCTGCACCATCGTCTCGCAGGGGCTTTCTCTCTGCCATCGCAGACGTGGCCATGGACAGATAGCACCTCTCAGAGGCGATGCAGCATTGACCTTCTGCAAAGCGTGCATGGGGCCAGTGAGATGTAAAGATGTCCGGGGGAAACCTCATTCCTGGCACTCTCCTAAGCAGAGCTCCCACAAGCTCTTCCTGGCAGCTTNATCATTGCAGAGTGCTTCCGAGAGGTGTGAAAGAGCATTTCTGCTCTCCCTGGCATCACACGTGCCAGGGGTGACTAGGAGGGCTCTTCCCAGGGTAGCTGCTGTGCCCAAAAGTTGTGGGGTGCCAGTAGCCCTGTCCTTGCTGCTGCACCATCATCTCGCAGGGGCTTTCTCTCTGCCATCGCAGACGTGGCCATGGACAGATAGCACCTCTCAGAGGCGATGCAGCATTGACCTTCTGCAAAGCGTGCATGGGGCCAGTGAGATGTAAAGATGTCCGGGGGAAACCTCATTCCTGGCACTCTCCTAAGCAGAGCTCCCACAAGCTCTTCCTGGCAGCTTTCACCGGACCGCTGCTTGTTCCTGTAGCGAACAGGTTACTCCGCGAATGAGCAGCAACACACAGCAGCTTTCTGCTTGTTCCTCCCAATTGCTTTTGAACTGGCTAATCAAATCTATTTGAACTTGGTTGGGGAGAAGCCTCAAACTGCCCACACCTGTCCCCACAAACATGTATTCTGGAGGAGAAATGCTGTCGCCCCATGGGTTGCAGTGGGGCAAGCTGCCAAAGGAGCTGCTGCTTTGGCTTTCTCTGGCTTCTTCAAGCTTGAATTGGGCTCCTAGCAGTACAGTGAAGAAAAGCACTCCCCCAGTTTTCCTTCCCTCTTAAAGCAGGAAGACTGATACTTCCTTTTCCTTCCAGATCGACGGCAGTGGTGTGCAATTATTGTCCTCTTCGTCATCTTGCTGGTGGTGCTCATCCTGTTCTTTGTCCTGTGATGGACTGAACTTCCTTGGACACCCCCCCTCCCCGCCCCCTTGCCCCTGTAGCACGGGGAAATGAAACTCTCACCGTTTCCGTCCGCCCACAGAGATCCCAGGCAAGAAAACCCGCACGCAGCTCTCACCATTCTCCTCTGAGGACCGCGGCTCGGCTCTGCCGGCGTCTCACCTGGCCCTGGGGAGAGCAGGTGGAGGACTGGAGCTGCCTTCTCCCCCAGTGTGGTGCAATCTGGACCTGGGCTCCAGGTCTGGACCGAGGCAGCTGGAGGGGTACTTGACCCCTGCGCTTCCACCCTGTGCAGGTAGGAGCCGGTTGCAGCGGTCCTGAGCCGCCTGCGGTCGGATGCGGACACAGAGCAGCAAGCCCTGGGGAGGACGGGACGAGGAGGGGGGAGAAAATTAATTAATTCACTGAGCATTACCAACCGCATTGCCAGCCTGCGGGTGCTTGCCAGCCAAAAGCATTACCGGGAGGAGCGGTGGCGTGAAACCCCACGCGGCCACGGCAAGGGAGGGCAGCCCTGGCCGAACTCCCCCCGCCCCGCGCTGCCTTCCTCCCCCAGCCGCCGACTTGCCGCTGAGATGCCACGGTGAGTCTGCAGCTGATTATTCACATCCACCACTCCTTGGCAGAAGCTTAAGTGCAGGTGAGCCGTAGGGTGTAGTGTCCTGCCGTGGGCCGGCCAGGCGCGATTAGAAACCCCAGAGCTTTAAACTTGGGTTGATGCACGCTGAAAGCTGGCAAATGACCGTTAGCCAGAGAGTGAGTTTCTTAAAGCTTTTAAAATTGCCTCCTTCGTTATACAAGCCTCTAAAGCTCATTGACTGATGCTTTCTTTGCCCTTGTATAACTGAGTAACTGCTTCTGTTTAACAGCTGCTTCCCTTTGGCAAGTGATTTGTCAGGTCTAAAATAACTTATTTTTTTTAAGGAAAAAAAAAAAAACTTTTAAAGATTTTTTTGATGACCGTTCGAGCCACATTCTCTCTGCGGGTGCACGACACGCATTATCAGAGGAATGGGGCTCAATTATGTATTTTAAGTGCATATGAACTTGTAAATAGGATGTCTTAATTTTTCCCAGCCGCTATTTTTTAGGCACTTCCGTTGTAAGCAACCAAAAGGCAGGAGATTCAAAGCTAGGTCACGTTTCTGTATTGCTTCCCAGTCCTTTTGTTACCATTGAGTTGTTTGTCACTCAAGTTGTCCCAGCAGTGTCGGATAGCCTAGTTGTCTCCCTCGCACGGTGAAATAGGAGTTAGCCAGGTGGTCGATACCAAAATGTGGCGAAGAAAGCTCACCCTGGCAGTATTACTGGGGAGAAATGCAGAGGGGGAGTTTCGCGCTGCGAACACCGATTGCAGGATATGGGGTGACTCTTCAAGAAGGCAAAACTGATTTCTTACTAAAGCCGGCTCCCATATTTAAGTTGCAAACACCAAAAGACTTGGGACAGGCTGGCTTACGCCTCCCATCTGGGTCTCAGATGGGGCTGGGGGAGGAAGTTAATTGGTGCTGACGCTAAGACTTCTGCTGAAATTGCAGATCGCCCCCCCCCCACCCCCAAATCATCCTCCTTGAGTGGGAAGCTCACCATCAGACGGCTTTACCTCCGGGATGCTTAGCCCAGACCGAACACTCCTCCCCACTGGGTTTGTGACTTCTTTTCAAGCAGCTGCGTGACCCCCTGCCTTGTCCCCCCTTGTGCTGACAGCTGGCGGCACCGTGCCTTCCGCAGCCAGGCGCCGGACAGGGGGGGCGAGACCTGAGCTGCCCTGCCGCAATGGGGTGGGTGCTCTCGTCGTTAACGCACACGTGCCCTTAGCGCCAAGCCGCACTAATTATTTCAGCGGTTGCTCTTTATCCTTGCAGAGGACCTCGGGTTTTTGGGTTTTATTTTTTGGTTACGCTGCAAGAAATAGGTGGTGTCCCCTTTCCGAGGCTGGCTACCGCAGTGTCTGCGCGGCTCCTTGGGCTTAATACCTCTCCAAGAGCAGGTTCCCGGGAGCGCGAGTCCGACCGGGGGAGCGGGGCTTGCCGTCGGCCGGTATTTGCACACCTCTGATCCCCATTCGGCATGGTTGTGCATCCTCCGGGAACGACTCCTGGCGCTCCTTCATTAGTCCGGCGTACTGCCGGAGGGTGGCCCAGCTGCTGGCATCACCGCAAGCCACCAAACTGTCTTCGGTCCCTTTTCCTGTGTACATTTGCTTTTTCTGTTGTTGGTGGTGCCCCTCTCTTTAACACTAAATAAATGCATTGCTGCTGCCCAGCGTGGCGCAGCGGAGATTACTGGTCATCGTTGCAGTGACCCTTGCTCGGGGACAAGGTAGGGGTCTTGTGGCACCAGGTGGCAGGAAAAGCGCCCACCAGCATCTGCCTGGCATCACCCTCCTGGCTTTTAAGGCATAAGCGGCAGCTGCAGTTTCTGGGGTCCCCTCTGTGCTGCAGGCAGCTGCTGCCCAGATGTGGGGGCATCACCATGGAGAGGGCAGCCATTGCTGCCGCGCCGGATGGAGAGGGCATGCCTGGCGGGAGGGAGCCATGCTTCCCCCAAGGCGAAGGCGCCTGCTGGAGAGGCTTCTCCCTGCCTAGCCACTCAGGCGCCACGGCATGAGTTTCTCCTTCCGTGGCTGGAAAAAAAAACCCACAAAACCCCCAAGCCAGCAGCAGGAGCACAGACCCCTCTCTAATTAAAGATGGATACTTGCAGGCGCATCCCCACCGCCATCCCGGCAGTGCTCGCAGCAAGAGGCGAGCAGCCCCGTCACCCCATGCTTCCCCCGCAGCCAGAGCAGGGAAGGGGGAGTTGTTCTGCTCTTGGAGGAGCACTGTGGGCAGCTGAGTGCCCCCCCCAGCTGCCTGCCCAGGGCCCCCCCAGTGCTGCAACACCATCAGGAGGCAGCTGTTAGAGCGACTGGGCCATGGGAAACCAGGCAGCAGGGACCCTGAGCCCATACAGAGACCTCTCAGGTGTCTGGATGGCATTGTCCCCCCCAGGAGGTCCCCCACTCTCCCCATTTCCCCACCCCACAGACCAAATGGGTCTTCAGGCCCCAAAGAGCTCCTCAGCCAACAGCATCCCAGCTCTGCCTGTCCCAGGGCTGTGTGCCATGCCACCCCCTGCCACCCCAAAGACGGGACATGGGTTCAGCACCCCTGACAAACTGCCCACCATGGTTACAATGGCCCCAGGGTGGGGGCTCAGCCCCACACGAAGGCACCCACATGCTCCTCAGCACCCAGACCCATCCACGGCTCCCGCACCCACCAGCTGCCCCACAACCCCAGGGCTGGGGCATGTCCCATCCCTCTGGCCAAGTGTCACCCCCTCCAGCCCCTCCATTCCACCCACAAGCCAAGGGCACCATGTTTCATGATTACATATATATTTTTTTTTTCCAGTTTGAAATACTTTAAAAGAAACCCACCAGCCTGCAGGCGCAGGTTTCCAGCGGTGGCAGAGAACCCCACATCTGGGGATGCAGGGACAGGTCATCCCCGTGCTGGCCACCCCAGCAGGCCAGCCCACCCTGGCTTAATGGCAGGGCTGGGCTGTCCCCTGTCCCCACACGTGGGGCAGCTCCTGGAGACTCTGGACACTGTCTGGAGGGGGTGTCCTTGGTTCCGCTTTGCCTCCTGGGGGGCTGGGAAACCCGCCTGCCCCCACCGCAGCGGGGAGCCAAGTATTGCACCAGGGCAGCTTGGTCCACACCGTGCCATCCTGCAGCATCTCAGAATGGCATCATCCTCCTCCTTCTGGGCTTCGCAGGAGCTGTGCTGGGCTACCGGGGTGCCGGGCGATGCCTGAGCACGCGGAGGGACAGAGTGTCCGCCTGGAGCAGCAGCTCGCGGATGCGGGCCAGCCCCAGCCCAGAGACGGCCGCCCCGTTGACCTGCAGGATCTCATCCCCAACACCCAGGAGCCCCGCGTACAGCTTGGCCGTGCCGGCGTCCGCCATCTCCTGCACGTAGACACCTGTGGAGAGGAACAGGGGTGGGTGAGCCTCCCACACACCCCCTGCACCCCATGGTCCGGGCTGTGCCCCCCGGGGCTGCGCACTGGACCCATGCACAGCAACAAATTCACTGTAAGTGGCCTTTGGGACAGGCTGTGTGTCCCAAGCCAAGGGATGCTGTACACACGGGACTGTGCATGGCCAAAGCCACATGTGGCAGCATCCCCCCCCATCCACCATCACCCCTTTGGGGCTCAGCAGGGATGGAGCAGCTCCATCCATCCCCAAGCTTGCTCCTGGGGAGGGATGAGAGCCACCACAGAGGGGCCATGCTGTGCCTCCCCTAAAGTTCATGTGACACTTTGGGATGACCCCACCATACCTGTGTCAGGCCGGCCATGCCCAGAGGTGACACAGAACCCAAAGGCGCCGTGGGGGGGTCGCTGCAGCTCCAGCTGGCTGGTGCCATCAGGGAAGACCTCCACCACACGTCCCACCGCACGCAGCCTGCCAGGCGCCCCGATATCCTCCACGCTCAGCGAGCGCCGCGGCCCCGAGCCCCCCTTCCTGCTTGGGGGAGAAGGGAGATGGGGTGAGTGGAGACCCTGGGAAGGTGCTGGGGACTGGGAGATGGGGCCTCTAGCCATGGCCAAGCACCCCAAAATAGCCTTCCTGGGCACAGCGGGGATGTGCTGGGACACATCCTACCTGTCGGCCACATTCTGGGGCAGGAGGTAGGCACTGGCACGGGGTGCCTTGCCCAGGAGGGGGTGCAGGCTCTGGACGGAGGCGGCTTTTCGGGGCTGGCAGAAGGGTGACACCTGGGGAAAAGAGCCCGGCTGAGATGGGAATGACTGTGAACACCATGCAGCACCGCAGCCCTTCGCCCACTGACGTGCCCAGGGAGCCGGGGGCATCCTACAACCCCTGTCCCCCACATCAGAGCCCTCCCCAAACCACTGCTGAGGAGGGATAAGCTGGTGTTGCTCACTCTGGGCCAGGATGCCTGCCCAGGGAGTGGGGTTTCTCGAGGAGGCACCTCACTGCTCAGCTGGCTGGGACACACAAGCCATGACCCCAAACCAAATTACCCCATCTCCCCTCCTGAAATCTGCTATTCCAACCCCACCTCACTCCCTCCTTCCCTCTTCCACTCTGGGCTTTTCAAACACAGCAGATTTAGGATGGCACGTGCCCCCACGGGCCATAAAGTGATGCTCAGGAATGCAGCACCCCTCCTCCTGTTGCCCCCCACCCCCGGTTCCCCGTGGACATCCCCCGCATGGGGTGACGTTTCAAGCTCACCAGCCGCAGGGACTGCAGGGAGGGCGACTTCTTCATGCCAGGGCCATCCGGAGGGGTGCCGCCGGGAGCCGGGAGCTGCTCCATGCTGTAGCAGCGGAAGCGGCCCAGGCGCTGCTTGGTGCTCTGGCTCAGGCTGCACAGGAGCTTCTTCAGCCCCGACGCCGAAGCGCTGCTGCCCTTGCGGCTCGCCGGCCGTCCTGGGTCCCTGGATGGAGAAGGAATGACAACAGTCCACCACGCGCCCCAGGGGAGCATGGCCAGCGGCTGCCTTGGGGCTTGGGGTGCATCCTGCACCCACCTTCTCAGTTTGAGACCCACAGCACGGTGCGATTGGGTGCAGCCACCACCCCCCCCCGCAGCAGTAACCCAGCACACACAAGGGCTTCACGAGCCAAAGCCACCTGAGGAGCTCCCTACCCATTTTCCACGTAATTTCAGGGGTTTAACACCTTTCAGACCTGCCCCGCTCTCCGCCTGAAGGGGTTGCATCCTACCGTGGGGCTTGAAAGACCCAGAACCACATCCAAACCCTCCTGCCAGGCTGAGACAGGCTGCGCCGGGGTGCAGGTCCAGCGGCATCATGTTTGGTGAGCCCCAAGGCAGCCTTGGGGCTGACAGCGTTTAGGCAGCTGATTTTCCCCAAAAGGGAAGAACCCGACACTGAGCTAAACCCCTCCAAGGGCACCCACCAGCACATTTGCTGCAACAACCCCGGCGGAACCAGATGCAGGGTGAAACGCAGCCCAACAAAACCCACTTGAACACACACGCAATATTGTCACCTCCATACTATCGTTTTGGGGAGGTTTTTTGGTGCCAAAAGGCAGAGTCTCACCAGGAAGCATCGGGGTTGGGGGGGTGGTGTCAGCCCGGCAGCATCCTGCTGCACCGAGGAGGGATGCTCAGGGATGCAGCACCTGCGGCGCGGTGCAGGATGCTGGCGGCCCCTCGCTCTCACTCACCCGTGTGCCGTGCTCCCGCCTGGGTACCGCTGCTGCTGCGCTCCCGGCAGCCCGGCAGCTTCCCTGGGTGGACGAGCAGCTTCCTGGGGTGCAGGGGTGACGGGACCGGCGATGGGCTGTGACGGTGCCCCTGTAACCGCAGCGAGACAGTCATATCCCCACCTTCTTGGGGACCCCCCCCCCCCGCCATGTGTTGGTCTCTTACCTCTGCCCATCCCCGGTGGGTCCTGCCCGTGGGTGTTGTTGCAGTTGTTGGTGGACAAGGCACGGAGGGGGCTCCCCGGGAGCCACCTGGGGCTGCATGGACCCCGCTGCCCCGCCGTGCCCCCGGGCTGGGGGGGCCCAGTGCTCCCACCATCAGGCTCCGGGCCCCGGGCTCCTTGGCTCGACGCCCGGCGGCTGCCACCGGAGAAGAGGGCTTTCCTGCAAGGCACCTGGGAGCAGGCTTTTTTGGTGGTGGGGGGAGCGGGGACATGGGTGACCACCACTGGGGTGATGGCCCCTGGCTGCGAGGAGGGGTCCGGGGGCTCACCGGGCTGCTTCAGGGGACAAGAGGTGCTTCCCACCCCCTCGCTGCCCCCCAGATGCCGGTGGGGGTCCCCCTCCTCTCGGCTGCCGGCTCTCCCTGGTGGCGGAGGGCAAACAGCCCCCGGCCGGCTTGCGGTGCCATCCGAGCCCCCGTCCCCTGCGCAGGGGCCACCGCCAGCCACGCACGTCCCCTTCCCGGCCCTCATCTCCAGCTGTGGGGCAGCACGGGGGGCCCTGTGCCCACGAGCCCGGGGGTCCCGGTGCCCCCTCGGGTGGGGGCTGCGGGGTCCTGCCTCCTCGCTGTCTGTCCTGCAGCCGTCAGAGGTGTCTGTGCTCTCCAGAGCCGAGTCCACTTCGTCGATGTAGGTGACATCCCCAATGTACGTCTCCTTGATCTTCTCAGTGTGGATGCGCTGCCGCGAGGGGAGGATCCACAGTGGGGACCCCCGGGGACCCAGAGCCCTGGGTTTGGGCTCCGGCCGGGCAGTGCTCGCCCCCCCGTTATCCCCTGGGATGCTTCCTTGTGCTGCAGGGCTGCTTTCGGCTGCATCGGTGGCTGCCGGCGGATCCGCACCCCGGCCAGCGGTGGCACCAAGGATGGAGCCGCAGGCAATGCACTTGCCCCCGGCCCCGAGGTCGACGCTCTGGGCTTTGGGCCGGCCAGCCCCGTCCCCCGGCTGCCCGCTGCCGGCCGGTTCCGGCGAGGAAAGCGCCGAGCCCAGCGCCCGCCGGTGCCGCAGCTGCAGCCGCTCCAGGTACCGCACCTCGGCGTCGCGGGCCGATTCGTCCTCGAAGCGGACGCGGGACGGGGAAGGTCCCCGGGGCCGCCGCGGCCGCCCGCAGCTCGACTCCCCGCTCGATGAGTCGCTCAGGCTCCCGCCGTCCCGCGGGGCAAAGCTCAGCCTCCCGCTGGGCTCCCTGACGTGGGGACAGACAGACGGACACGGGCGAGCTGCAAGGGCTGCCCGGCTCCCTCGGCAAAGCAGGGCAGGAGGGGGAAAACCCAGTGCAGAAGATGGAGCGGGAGGAAAGCCCACCCGACGCTCCGCCGCGGCGTACAGCACCCCGCTCCCCTCCCAGCCCTCTGCCCGGGGCTGCCTGAAGCCAAAACCACGAGAGGCCGCGGCAATGCCCCGCTGCCACGGCCCGACCTCCATCGCCTTTCCCCGGCGCTGAGGCAGGTGGTTAATCAGTCCGGGAACACCGACTCGCACATGACCCGGCACACACGGCCAGCTGCGGCTTTGGTACAACCTTCCAGCGCCGAGCCTGCCCCGGGGGAGGCACTCCCCATGGACTGGGAAGCGCAATCCTGCCATTCCCTGCTGGGAACGCACCCTCAATGCCTCTACGTTGCCATAAACCACAATTAAACACCACCCCGCTACTCCCCCAAAATATTATGGCTGCAAAGACTTCATGAGCGCCCGGGCAGGGGGATGCTCAGGCAGGGCAGAGGGATGCTCTTGTGGGGCAGGGGATGCTCAGGTGGGGCAGGGGGATGCACGCAGGAGCTCAGCCCCAGTTCAGCACACACGTGTGCACGCTCTGTGCACACCCACACGCATGTGCACGCTCGGCACACGCGTGCACGCGCCAAACCCACATGCAACCCCCCTGAGAGCACCGCGGCGGATGGGGAGATGGGGAGCAGGACGTGTCCCGGGGTGCCGGCACTGACCTGGGGCGCGGGGCGGCGGCAGTGGGGAGGAGGAGGATGTCGTGGCTGGCGCGCAGGGGGTTCGTCCGAGCCTTCATGCGGGCGCGCTGCAGCAGCTGCTTGGCCTGCTCGTGCCGCGGGCTCAGCTCCAGCTCCTGCCCGGGGACAAAGGCCCTGCGGCCCCCGCAGCGGGGAGGGGGATTAGGAAAAAATAACAGGGATTAGACGTGGTTTAACGGTGACGACGAGGCTGCTCTGCCCAGGGAAAACGGGGCCCGGCCTCCATTCACGGGCAGGCCGGCTGCCACGTTGGGTGATAGCCAGGTGGGAGCCCCTGTGCTCCAGCCCCCCCCCCCCCCCCCCNGCTCGGCCGAGGTGGCGTTCCGCACCATGGGCATCCCGGAGGCGGATGGGGAGATGGAGGCAGGCGCTGCCTCCAACCCCCACTTGGTGTAAACCCCGCAGCCATGTACATGCAGGTAGGTTTGGGATGACCCTCTGCCCCTGCTGCCTTCCCTTCCCTGCAGGTGTCTCCCCCTACTCCCCCCGGGCTGCAGGCTGGGGGGGACCCGCGGGCTACGGGAGGGCACAGCCCCGCTCCGGTGCTGCCTTCCCCGTTGGCCATGGCCCTAATCCCCCTGATTAAAATAATCAGCTCAGGCAGTCACTTCGGGGAGCCTGGCCTTAACCTCTTCACGGCAGGAGGGTGTGTGCAGGCCGGCCTCCCCCCCGGGGAAAGCCCCCTGTGCCACACCACAGCAGGGTCCAGGCTTCCCCCCTAAGGTTTTGGCTGCCCCTGCTCACAGGGACAGCAGCATCCCCAGCTCAGCCTCGCACCCGGCCGTCACCCATCAACCCTGGCTGCTGGAGCGGAGCAGAACCAGTAGCTGCAATACAGGGGGGGTCTTCCCTGCTCGCTTGCTTCCCCCATGGAGCCCCCCCCCGAGCCCCCGGTGCTGCTCCTCACAGCCCATGCGCTGCCACCCGGCTCACCTGCCCGTCCCGCCTCCGTATTTTTAGTCCGTACCTCCAAGGTTTATCATCAGGCCAACAAGATTACACACGCCCGGCGCCTGGATCCTCTTAAGCACCTGGAGCAAATTTCTCTCCCGTCCTCTTCCCCAGCTCCCTTCCCACCCGGGGGTCCCGGCACGGACCTCCCCTCCACCCCATGCCCAAGCACCGCATGGACACCCGACTCAGCCTGACCCTCCTGCCCCGCTCGCGCTGAAGCATCGCCAGAGCCCCTCCGTGCTCCCCCCACCGGTGGCCACGCTGGGGGGCTGCCCCACAGCCCCGCCGAGCCCCTGCACTAATTTGTGGGGTGCATTTAAAATACAAGACCAGGGAAGGGGAAAGAGGGAGATGTACCCCACCACCACCGCGCTGGGACAGACCTACCTGCAGCCCTCGGCGTCCTGCAGCGAGACCCCCGAGTCCCAGTCCCCGTCACTCGCCGGCACCTCTGAAACGCAGAAGGGGGGAGAAGGTGTCAACCTGACTGGACTATGGCCCCCAACCCGGACCCCCCTCACCAGCACTCCCCGCACCACCAGCCCCACAGCTCAGCTCATCCTAAAAAAACACCCTTTTTGGGGCTATCCCAGCTGCTCAGTTCCGGAGAGACCCCAGAGGAAAAGGACGTGGGGTAACACCACCCAGTGTGGGGTGCACCTGCGGGGATGGGGACCATGGGGTTATCAGTGGAGATGCTTTTGAAGGAGAAATTCATTCCCTTTCCTGGTGACGGCTCACAATGGGAAGACAATGCCCACAGACCTCAAGCGCCCCAGAAAATGGGTTTCTTGCTTTTGCTTTTAGCAGCGAAATTCCTCACCAGGACACCGGAGGGGACCGGCAGCACCCAGCGCATCCCGGTGAAGAAGCACCCCATTTTGTTTGTGAGCATCTCCTACCGCTGCCAGTGAAGGGGGCGCAGCACCGGCGGGACGTGGTGCAGCCCTGGGATGTGAACCAGCACGGAGCTGCACCCTCAGCGTGGGAGGATGGAGGATGGCACCGAAGACACCCTGCCCCGCTTCACCCCAAAACTTTTCCCTTCCTGCTCCCCCTGGCTCTACCAAAACAGCCTCCGCCTGCCCAAAATACGTACCGGGGGCGGCGAGGCTCAGCATCTCCTGCAGCAGCCGCCGGTTCCTCTCCACCCGCTCGGCCAGCGGGAGCCTCTCCCAGCCCTGTACTGTGATGGGGGACACAGAGGGACCCTCTCGGTCCCACGGCAGGGTTCGCTCCTCTTCTTCCAGGGGGGGTGTCTCATGGGGGGAGGCAGAGCCCCGGGACCCACTGCTCTCGTCCCGAGGGAGCTCGGTGCCTTCTGGCACATCTGCCCTGGGTGCCGGCACCCGCCAGAGCCCCGGGGTGCCGCTGCGGGGTGTTGGGGGGCTGCCGGCCACAGGCTCCCCACCATCCAGCAGCCCATCCGTCAGGTAGGTGCGGAGCTGAGCCCGTGGCTCCAGCGCCGCTGCGTCCGCCCCCGGCTTCCCCCGCCGCGGCCGGGGTTTCTTGGGTGAGGGGCGCTCAGGGGCGGCCACGGGGGTCCCCGGCCAGCCAGCCCCCCGCTTCTCCTTCAGAGCCTTCACCTTGCTCTCCAGGATGGCATGGGGACCACGGGTGGCCTCGGAACGCTCCGGCGGGGCGGAGGGTTGGACGTGCTGCTTGGGGGGCCGCAGCGCCCGCCGCGTCTCAGTGGGAGAGCCCCCCTCCATGCGCCCTGCGGGGAGAGAACCCAGGGGAGGGTGGGCGAGCCCCCGTGCTGCCCTCACCCTCCTCCTCCCCGGCACCCTCCTGCAAAAACAGCATCCCTCCTGCCGGCCCGAGGCTCCGCGGGCAGCAGCTACAGTGACGCCCGTGCGGCAAAGGCATGCGATGCCACCGTGGCGAACAGCCTGGCAGGGAAGGGGACAGGGACGTGGCACAGCATGAGGCCACCCAAAGTGCTGACACCGTACCAGCATCGCTCTGGGGCAGGGGGAACGGGGCAGCGGTGGTCCCCCGAAGCGGGCGGCTTGGGGCTGAGCGGGAGCGTGGGTGCCTGCCCGTGCCGTTTGGGGTGCCCCGGGGCACCCAGCAAGATGCTCCGGAGAGAACCGGCACTCTCTGAGCCAAGTCAGGGCCCCGAAACTCCCCAAAAATCCCCGCACGGCTGCGACTCGCTAAAGGTGCCACCAGACAGACACCAACCCCCTGCTCCACCCCAGCCCCCAGGGTGACACACGTGTCACTCGTCCTCCACCGGCCTCGTGGTCCCGCTGGCACCCGGGTGCCGCTGCCCCCCTGCACCCCACCGGGAGCATCCCGTCCCCGCTGGTACCCCTGGAGGAGCCTCCCCCGCGTCCAGGGCTGCAGGAGCATCCCCGGGGCACCCCCCCGGGCCCCAGCACCCCCCCGGGGGCAGAGCAGCGGCAGGATGGGGCTGCGTGTGGGAGGCGAGGGCTGTCCTTACCCCCGGAGCAGCATCGGGAGAGGGCTGGGAAGAGGGAGAAGAAGGCGGAAGAAGGGAAGGAAGCAGGGGAGGGAAAAAAAAAAATTAAAAAAAAAAAAAANNAAAAAAAAAAAAAAAAAAGGACAAACCAGCAAATCCCAGCCCCTCCAGCCCAGCCGGAGCTCAGCCGCTTGGCTGGGCTGTGGGGCCGTGGCCAGCCCTGCCTCCCGCCTGGGCCTGGGCCTCCTCCTCCTCCTCCTCCAAAGCGCGCCCCCGAAAGCGCGCACCCCACGCCGGGGCAGCCGGCCAAACCCTGCCCCGGCCCCGCAGCCCAACCGCCTGCCCCCGCCATGACTGGCGGGTGGCCCCCATGGGCGACGCCAACCATGGCCACGTGCGGCGGTGGGGGGGATGGGACGGATGGAGGGGACCCCAACACCCCGCGCCGGGATGGAGGGAAGCGCGGCTGCCTTGGCTGGCTCTCAGGAATGTCCTTTGTCTGGGCTGCGGGTTTGGGAGGCGAGTGGGGAGTGCAGGCAGCCCACGGCCTGCAGTGGGGTGGGGGGGACACCTCACCCCGGGGTGCTGGGGGGA
>VUYV01000054.1:3983434-4002885 GCA_008711295.1 Anarhynchus alexandrinus
GGGGGGCAAGGGGGGGGGGGGGGGGGCGGTTCTCTAATAGCCTTCAGACAGGCAGCAAATCCCGCTGGCTGCAGGCAACCTCCTGCAAGCATCACACGTTTGCAGATGTGCTAAATTCTCCTGCTTTCCCCGGGGGAGCCAAATCCTGCCTGGACCCCACAGCAACCCAAGGCCAACGGCTCCAGACCGAGCATCCTCAGGCGGGAGGATGGTGGGAGCCAGGGGGAGCTGAGCTTGGTACATCCTTGCATCATCATCCCTAAAATCAGTATGCACCATGCATCCCGCAGAGCCACCCACACGGAAACCCCATCCCCTGCCCTCCTCCCCCGAGACCCCACAAAACTCATCATGCTGGAGCAGGGCGCTGGGTGGGCACCGCTTACCTGGAGGTGTGGGGGCCGCCGTCCCCGTGGGGCAGGATGGGTGCTGCGGGGGCCATGGGTGTCCCGGCCCCACTCCGGCTGCCGCTTTAAGCCGTGGCTTTTGATATTCGTGATTGGTTTCATAATCCCGATCAAAAGGAAATCACCAGGATTATGAAATTGTTTTAATCCTCCCGGGCTCCAGCCGCACCGGCCCCCGCCAGCATGAGCAGCAAGAAATCACTTTTATCTTCTTAAATTGTCCCCCCCAACACCCCAGTGGCCTTGGGACCCCCATCACGGCCAAAACTGAGCCCGAGGGCTTCCTCCCCCACTGGCTGCACTTGCAGCAGGCATCGGGGCGGACCGGCAGCAGGGATGATTCCTTGCTCCATGGGGGACAGACCGAGCATCTTCCCCTAGCTGGTCCCAGGCACAAAGGGACCACTGGCAGGTTTGGGTCGAAGACCCCAGGGCAGAGAAAGGCTCCTCGCCCCATGCCCCAGCCCCAGGGTCCGACCTCCCTTGTGATGCCGGGACCCGTCCTTACCTCCACGCCGTCCTGGGGAGGGGTCCTGGCTCCTCTGCCTGGGACAACACGCCTGGGAGATGTCGTCCCCATCAAGCTGGGGACAAACGGCACTGGCAAGGTGCCAAAGCAAGGGCAGGAGGGCTCCTGCCACCAGCCAGGCTGGGAGCTGCAGGAGGGGAGCCGCGGCCAGCAGCGCCCAGGGCACGGGGATTAAACCTCCGGGATGCGGCTGGCGTGAGCAGCAACAGGCTTAGAGCGATTTCAAGGCGCTGGGCTCTCTTCTGGAGGAAGATTGATTGCAAGAGACGATGAAAGGATTTAAGAAAGCAAAATGAAAGCACAGACCCCAGACAACCCAGGGTTGGGCTGCTCAGCCTCTGGTCACCCACTGTGCAGGCAAGACACCTTGGACCAGAGACAAGCTGGAGAGAGGCAACCAAAGGCTCCCAGAGCCTTTAGCCAGTATCGCACGGTCCGTGCAGGTTTCCTCCAGCATCACCGCCTGCATGTTGGGTTTGAGCCCTGGGCATCTTCCTGCTAACCCCTCCTGCCCACCTCCAACCCCTTCTCAAACATCTCCCTCCTCCGAGCACCTCCACCTCCTCCTGGGACACAGCTCTGCCCCACCTCCGGCCACCAGCTATGGCCCACAGCTCCCAAGGATGCAAGGGTAGTGTCTACGCACTGGTAGCAGCAAAAGCTTTCTGAGTGGATGCTGGGGTGGGACATGGGAAGAAACACACACACACCGGGGACAAAAGAGCCATCGAATCATTGGAAAACAAAGAGCTTGTAATAATGAAAAAAGGACAGATTTTGTAACCAATCACTTTTTCCTTTGAAAAACACAATCACAGTAACTTTGCTTTATACAACCACCTAGAAACTATGAAACAGTATCACATTGTGCATTTTTTTTTTAAAACCTACTTATCAAGAAGGGTATTCCACACTTCAAAAATTATATCCATTTGGGGAGGAAAGAGGAGACAGCTAATAGCGCAGTCACAGATACATCATGAGTCCAAGCAAGCGGCAATTCTTTGTCCTCACCTTTTCCACTTAGCCAAAAAAGAAGAGTGGAGAAGGGGATAGCAAAAGAGAAAGGAGGAGGAAAGAAAGAAAGCACCCACAGAGGACTAATCACACTCCATAATTACTTTTGACATCTACAGGGCTTCATAGAAAGATCATTTAGACCAACACAGCGGGGAGGGGAGAGGAAGGCGGCAGCGGGACCCGGGGGGAAACTTCAGCATTTCCACCCAGGCCCCTTCCAAGTGCCGATCCTTCACCAGGACCTATGGGACGGAGAGGTCATCGCAAGTTCTACCAGGTTGCCCAATTTCTCCTCCGGAGCAAAGAGTTTGCAATTTGGTTTCTAAAGTTTGAGGGACCGTGAGGCCATGGGGCGTCTTCCCAGGCAGGGTCGGTGCCTCTCGCCCACCGGGGCCAGAGCAGCCGCCAGCTCCCACCGGGAACAGGGATGGGGCATCAGCACCTAGGTACACCCAGTTATTACCAGTCTTTTCCTCTCTTCCCCCTGCAAAACCTGCATTTCTCTTGCAGCCAGGATGCTGCAGCAGAGCGAAGCCCCCAGGGCGATGCTGACACACCAGTTTAACCCCATGGCGGTGGCGCACTGACAGCTTGTCCCACGGTACGGTATTTGGGACGGCATCATGTAAGGGAGGCGAGGTTTGATGAGGTGACAGCCACTGAGCCCAACTGTGACTGCTGCAGTTACCATAGGGATTTTCCACTCTTCCCCCAGGAGCCCCAGCCCCTCTTTTCCAAGGAGATAAAACAATCCGATCGCCTTCTGGAATAAAAATGCAAATTAAAAAAAAAATATATGCTTAAGGCAGATGATCATCTTCCCCCTGCGAGTGCAAAGCAGAACAGCGGAGGAGAGGAGGGAGGACACGGGGCCAGAGATGGCTTTTGTGTTCCCAACGGGAGCCAAGGCATGCCCCAGTCCCAGCGCACATCCCAGCATGACGGCCCAATGCCGGGGCCGCAACCCCCCCAAAAAAAGCCCGGGGCATACGCGAAGTCACAGCAAGCAGTAGGCAGCAGCATCCTTGCAGGATAAGGCCAAATTCGCTCAGCTGTTCAAAACGCAGGCAAAGCTTGAAGGCTTTGCGCTGTCTCCCTTGCTCCTTGGAAGATCCGCAGTAAAATCCCCAGGGATTTTTATCTCCTGAACCAGGACCGTGCTTTCCCTCCCTGCCTCCCACCCGGCTGCGGTGGCCGAGCGCCGGCGAGGAAGCAGAACAAGCAGCACAAGAAGTTATTAGGGAAGAGCGAGCTGCAGGATCCAACTCTGCTCTGCAAGAGACACTTCCCCTCCAAGATGTTCATGCTGAAGGCTGTTGCTGGTTGTTCGGACAAACGGGAAAGACACCGACAGAACAAGGAGGGCCGGGAGCGATGCAGGGAAAGGTGTAGGATGAGCAACAGCTGACTTTGGGAACGCACCTGGATTTGCGAGGTAGGAGCTTATTTGATACATACAGGCCACAGCCATGAGCACTGCGTATGCATTTCATTTAAAATGTGGTGGGACAGCATCAGTTCCCGCTGATGGAGCGGCTCCCACTCCTGCTCCCCAAGTCTGTAAAGCCCAAAATGTGCCCCGCTGCCCCTTCAGGAGCGCTCACCCGCAGCACAAGGCATTGCCTTCTCCAAGCAAGGGGACCTGGCGTTTCTGGTGACAGAGTCCCAAAGCCATGCAGGGAACTCCAGCTAGGAGATAAACTCGGGATGCTGCAAATCCTAATGCCCTGCACCCTGAAAATCCCTAAAAGAGCAGGAAGGATGGAAATCAGCACAGAGCAGCGAGTTCAAAGGGAATTTCCAAAATTTATCGGCCACACTGTGGCATCTCCTACCCTTAAGACAGGACCATCTACAAGGGTTTCAGCCAGACGAAAGAGGCTTCCACACCAACCTCAGAGCCTCACACGATGACAACCTCTGATGCACTGAATCGCAAGGAGAGGGAGAGCTCAACATCCAAAACCCAGCGCTGCTTTGTGGCAGCCTGAGTCCAGACCTGCCTCAGCTTCCACTTTCCACCCAACTACACCCCAACAACTAAAGCACTGGATAAAAAAAAAAAAACCCAGCTCCTTTTAACTCTGCTCTCCATAATTCTGGACGTTCTCCCTCCAGGAGTGTTTCCAAGCACCCATCAACAAAGCCCGCTCGCGAAATGAAGCCACCCTGGGACTGTCCCCGTGCCCCTCGCTCCCGTTGCGCAGGCTGCTCACAAGGAGCGATGGGGCTGTTTTCTCCCACCATCTGCTCGGCTTCGTTAGGTCTCCCTTTATTGGCCAGATGTTCTCGTAGACACGGAGCCATCTCGGCTTTAGCGCTCGCTCTCGGGAGGAATCTGCACGCCCGAGTTCTCAGAAATCTCTGGGAGGGAGGGAACAGGCAGACGCAGCACTGGGGAGCCAGGAGCCTTTATAAGCCATGCCTCCAGGAATTCAGGCTCCTTTCCCCCCCATGAGAGCACCTTCACTGCCAACAGGGACGATGTTTTATTTTAGGAGATAACGTTTGCTAGCTGTAGCATGCCACCTCCCCTTTTTCTTATTTCTCCTGCCAGCAAAGACAGAGGGAAAAGGGAAGGGAAAGAGCAGAGCAAGGAGCAGAGCAGACGAACAGACTGAATTCTTGCTTTCCCTAAAGATGTGGGTAAACTACAGAATAAGAATTTAATTACTCGCAACTTCACCCTCCCCACCAGGTTGGGAAGCGGGCGGTTGGACAGTGCAGCAGCCCCGCTCTCCCCAGCCCAGCTGAGGAAGGCAGAGTGCTCCCAGGGGACTGGCATCACTTCAAGATGTCTCTCTGTATTTCTCCATCCTTCTGTAAAGGACGAATTACCAGTAAACTCCATTTCTTTTTTGTAGAGAATCACTTGTTTAAGTAACAGTGCTGGTTTATTTTGGATTGTCCCCCCTGGCGCGGCTGCCCTCCTCTGAACACCGTTAGTTGGGTATGGCTTCACTCGTCTCCCACCGCTCTCGCTGGAAACACCTATGCAAGGTTTGGACACGGCAACAACCGCTGCAATGCAAATTAGAAAAGTGAAATATTTGAATGGGCTTTATATCTCAGACTCCACTTCCATACGAACAGGAACCCTCAATTTAAGTATGAACAACAGACCTAAGGGAGTTGAATACGGGAAAACAGGCTCCTGGGCACCACAGGGATGACCACCACAACCCCTGCTACTCCAGCTGCCCTCCCGCCAGAGCAGACCAACGCAGTAGCAGATGCAAGGAGTAGCACCACGACCCACCAGCTACTCCACCATGCACTGACAGAGCAGAGGCATCGCCCGGCAGGTCCATCAGAGTTTCTTTGTAAGCTGAGAGCACATCACAGGAGCGCAGGTAGTTACAGGTTTGCAGTGTTGCCCTTAGCCTGGTATGGGTTCACTACCACTGAATTTTAATCTATTTCAAATTAAATGAAGAGAACTAAGTTTCCTTCTTCAGTTCCTCTGGGCAAGAGGCACAGCAGGCAAACTGAGAAAATGCAACGTACCGGTCGTGTGAGAAACCATGCTCTTAGCTAATTAAAAAACAATAACCACCAAACAGCAGCTGAGCAGGGATTCCTGCAACTCCATCACCCGTGCTAGAGGCAAGTCACCAGACACACATCAGTGCGATGATCCTACTTCAGGAGTTCCACCCTTCTCTTGCAGTCCTTGCCGTGCACCACGGCTGCCCAAGAGTTGGGCAGAGGGGAAGGCGGTGGTCCCGCAGACCTCAGCCGTGCCACCTTGACCCAACAGCAGCAGTCCTGGCTGCGAGGTTCAGCTCCAGCTCCCCTCGCCCACCGGCACTGCTGCGAGAGAGCAGGGAGCACGTGTCATGCCAGGGGAAGCACAGAGGGACTCTGCAGGCCCCCATGTTTCCTTTCCTACAAGAAGAGAGGCCGAGACCATCAAGTTAGCATCGCTCTCCCGACATAAGTTGCTCAGCAATATGGCTACCCTTCAGCCAAGTCTGCTTAACAGTATCGCACTTCCCAAACTGGGTCAGTGAGACAAGGCAAGGGGCACAAGTAACAGCCAAGCCTCAGGGCAGCGTACTGGGATAGTGCCCGACAGAGGCTTTTTGCCAAACTACAAGCCATGAGGAGACCTGTTTTCAATTTCACCTTCCCCATCAGGTGGGCACAACACAGTCCTTTCCATGCTCCCCGACAGCTCTCCCAACACACAACCGCTCCTGAACCCCACCTGCTGAACTCCCCCCTCTGCCCACGGGAGCCATCACCTCCTCGCCTTGTCCCACTTCACTTCTGCTGCGCTGGGCTGCAGGAGAACACCAGGAAAGCTCCCTGCTCAGCACGGGATGCCCTCACGCCATCTAAGGATTATTAAGGCTTTGAAAAGTACTTTTTGATCGGGACAATGAAGTTCTGAAGCCTTTGTTCGCCTAGCTTTTGCGCTGTTTGTAGGACCCAACTCTCATTTCAAAGGGGCCTTAGGATCATCTGCACTACTTTCGCACAGCTGCATGGAAAGTTGGCGTTGAACCGGTACAAGAGACATGCCCAGAAGCAGTAGCAGCAACTAAAAAAATCAGAAAGAGAAACTTTGGTTTAAAATAAAATAAAATTGAAAAGAAAGAAAGAGAGAAAAGGTAAACACAGGTGCAAGTTGTCTCACGAGAGGGGTATTTGCAGGGCATAACCCCGCAACTCTGGAGATCTAGATCTACATTCCCGGCTTTGTTTTACCATTAAAACCTTCATTGCACAGGACTCAAAATCACTCTCATATGGTTGTTAAGTTTCATAAATAATGTGAAAACTATATGCAACAGATACATCATATTTCCAAAAAATTATAAGAAAAGTTACATCAAATTAAAAAGTAGCTTCATGAATGAAGATACTGCTCTAAGTGCACTTTCCCTGCAAGTGCAGCCAGTGCCTCAGCGCTGGATATGAAGAAAAAAAACAAAACCAAAAAAATCAGATTTAAAAACTTAAGTCCGGTTTCAACCAGTCAAAACCGGGCCAAGCAGAAACCGAGGGTGCTCTCGGCACTGTCCCATGAGGGAGTCCCTATGATGCTTCGTTATCCAGATAGGTTTGTATGTCCTTGTTGAAACTGTAAACAATCCTTCTTTCCTGAACTGTCCTCTTTATTGGCAAAGTAAAATATTTTATTTTTTTTTTTAAAATAGAACATTAAAATTAACCCAGAAGAAAAGAAATGAAACACAGTGAGCTTGTTGGAGTCCATAGGATCTGGTCTGGAAGAGCTCGGAAAACATGTTCAGTGTTTTCTCCTGTTTTCAGCTGGAACTGTACCAGAGATCGGGTTACTTGGGGAAGAGGGGAACAGAACGAGAAAACAAAGGATGCGGAATAAGAGACCATGGCCATCTCATGTGTTCACTTCATTCGCTAGGTCCTCTATCAATACCTTAGTGTCACAAGCCTTGGACCTGGAAAAAAGCAAACAGAAAACACTCACTGGGGAGAAAAAAATTCCCATTACAACACGCAGACAAAAAACCTGCAGTACACTTGGAAATCTGTCTTCCACAGAGAGGAATTGTTTTCCTCCACTGGAACTGTTTCACACTCTCCCACTCTCACTGGGAATAGCAGAGCCTTCTAAATATGCCCCAGCTGTCCCTCAGCATCCTCCTCCCAAGGCTCTGCCCACGCCTCACCACTACGGCCACATTGCGTGCACAGACAATGCCCTCTGCCGGGCTGGGGACCACTGTGGCACTGCTGGATGCGGTGCATCCATCCACCCCTCCACGTAATGCTCCATGAAACCTTTGCAGCAGGTACTGCAAATCCAAAGGAGCGTTCCTGCTCAACTTGTCACTGGGCTGCGCAAAGGTAGAGCAGCTTATTTTGGAATATGCTTGACATGTCTCACTTCGCTGCATGTCCGAGGGGTAAACGGACGTGATCGTAGGGAGTTCAACCAAGCTTTGGCTCACATCCCCTCTGCATCAAATTTTTCAGTCTCCAACGGCCACAGGAATACTGTTGATATTGGTCATATCCGTGTACTCTAAGCACACACAGATATGAGACAAGCATAGCCCAAGGGCTGCGGCTCAGGCCAGAGCACACCCGTTGCGTGACAGCCAGACTCCTTTTTTTCCCCATCCACCCCTCCCATGCAGTGATGCAACAGGGGGATGTGCTGCAGGGATTGCACAACACTCCTGACACGCTGTGCTTCCACGTTCCCAGGAGAGCCCAAGCTTGCCTCCTGGCCAAAGGGAAGGGCTCTGCAGCTGCGCTGCTGGGGCAGAAATGAGGCCTGGACACTGGAGCACCCTGTGATGCTCGGAGCACAGGCACTGCAGTGAAGATACACAGTCAAGAGGTTCAGGGCTGGGGTGCAAGGCAGGGAAACGTCTAGGCTGTAAGGAGGAGGGGTGGAAAGAAAAAATGCATGTGTTTAGATTTGGGAGAGGAAGGGGTCTTAGATCTCACATAGGAAATCTTAACCAAACGATAACTGAAATGTTGGAGTGGTCTGAAGCCTGGAAATGGCTGGTTGATGGGAACCTCTCTCTTCCAGGTTTGGATTTACAACCTCTGGCAACTGCTACAGGCTACTTTTTACAGGAGGGGAATTCTGTAACTTTTCCAGTGGTTTACCAGAACCCCAAGATGATGTAAAGGATGGATCAACCCTCCAGAAAAGAAATATTCATATTGGGCCTGTCCTCCCTTTGAATGACTATTTTGGCTGAGATCTTCACATGATTACACAGTCCGTAAGTGGCCACCAAGTATTCACAGCTCTAACACGTGGTTTGGTTTGTTGCACTAGAGGAGAGGCAAAACATACTGTGAAGCAAGACGAGGTCTGCGCAAGGACACGCTCTGGCTGCGCTTCCACTGTTTGTTCTTGCGGCGGTTTCGTACACCATCTTCCTGGTCCATCATCTGATCCAAGAGCGTCAGGTCATCGGCGTTGAGCGGTGCCACGGAGATGTCCCTCACAGCACGGAATTCACCACAGTTGTTCAGGTGCTCGTTCTCTAGACGGAAGAAGTTCCACACAAACCGCCTGGATGGAGGAAAAGTGAAAATTACCAATTTGGTTCCACTTTTACAGGCATTGCCTGTGTTTGGCAAAGCATTGGTACACGCATCTGGATACCGCTGACTGTTCTAATTGATCGAGGTGCCTCTGGGAACATGCTGGGAGTATGGAGAAACAACAAATGACTAACAGCAGCACCTGCTACAACATCTTTCCAACTCTCTGGAGAACAACAGATCTGTCAGGCTCACTCATGGCCCTAACGATGACAGCCCTAGCCCCAGCATGGAAACACAACCTCCACCATCTACATGAGTGAGGTTCAGCTTCAAGGGCTGTTACTCATCTTGAGAAGTTGAGGGGGTAGGTGTCCAGCTAGCGTACAAGTGTGTAAAGAGCTCTGAAACCTTGCAGGATCCAAATCAATGATGCAGAATCCAAATTAGTGTTTGGAAAAGCAGCAGAGATTTGAGAATAATTGTAAACCTGAGAATCAAGTGAAATTTCATCTGGAAATTGCAATAAGGTAATTTTAAGGAGAAATTTAGTAAAAACAAAACCCTCAAGATTAGGTGCAGGTTCAGAAGAAACTGCAAATGCAGCATGAAGGACCCAGCCCCGCATTGCTGCAGAGCCCTCTACAGCTTTGTTCACTCAGCACCCCGTTTGGATTAAATGTTAGACCTAGTCTTCCATTTCAAGGACCAGTACCTTCCATGTCCGAGGAGCAAGGCACTTCCCACCGTGCTGATGTTATACAAGTAATAAAAACAGAAAAGAGAAATGAACTGTTCAGTCAAGAAACCTTACCGGAATACCTCAAGTGGGGCAAATACAGTAGAAATTATGTCCCCAGCATACGGAAAGATTTGCATGGAAGTGAGGGAGATCTGGATGGTCCACGCAAAACGCAGGATCACGTCTTCTACAATGGCACAATAGTAGTATGCCTGAAGAAAAAGACAGAAACAGGACAGCTTATCGTACATGATCTGCACAGAGAACAGACCTCTTCAGGCCTTCAGGAAGATACAGAATTTGCTGCTCAACCACTAGAGAAGTGAACAGTATGAAATGATCTCTTTGAAATGAATGAACTATCTACTGCTAGAAAATCCCAGCCCATAGCATTCGGGAAGCACCAGTGGCCAACTGCAATATGCTCTAAACTCAACAAGTTTTGTTAAAATATTAAAAGCATTCTCTAATATAAAAGAGGAGACTGTATACGCACTTTCTGTGGGTAGACAATTCCTTCTCGAAGAAAGGTATTTTCACCAGCATTTTTGTCAAAGAGACCCCAGTCCATCTTCAGGTCCCAAATCAGGGTATAGCAAGAGCTGATGAAATAGAAGATAATCCACAGGTAGAAGAACACTTGGGTGTCACTGTGGTTTTTAGCTGGAAAAGAGAAGAACAGCATACTTCTGTACAACTTAAAGCAGATTGCTTCTTAAAACAGCTACAAATTGGCTGACTTGATCAGTGGAATCAACATCCCTTTTACTCAAGTTCTGGGAAAATCAGGCTAGCTAATCTGAAACAAGCCAAAAGCCTTACCAGGACCAGATTTATATTGTCATTTAAATTCCACTTTCATCTCATTCAACGTTTTGCACTTGGGATTGAAGTTTGCACTAGTATTTTTATTTTCTCGAAACGTGTGGTGGACTTGTCATTCTAGTTCTGACCAGCAGGTGGAAGCTGAGGGCCATATTTCACAAAGGGGACAGGCTTGTACAACGGAAAAAGCAACGAGGCAGCGCTCAGTTCTGAGGGTTTTGTAAGAGAATATTTTAGTTTGTCTAAATATAAACAACTATGAATTAGCGCACTTAAAGCCTGATAGCGGACGGGCAGAACAGGAATGTCCACGAGCCATTTCAGAGGTTGTGGTGGCAGGGGAAAATAAGCAGAAAGAAGGCAATATATTAACATATATGAATAAATCCCGAAGAAAGCTATGTATGGAGTTTTAAATGCCCACACAGAGCTCCTCTGTGAAACACATGACTGCAGGACCTAAGTCTGCTCACTTGTGCAAATGTTTCTGCAACTAAATTGTTTCCCATTCCCCTCTGAAAAGGTTACGCTGCTCTCGCAATTCAACTAAATTTCCCTATATCAGTCAGCTGGGTAAAAACAAACATCTGATAATTCTGTTTGCTTTTAATTAGCAAATCTGGGTCATAAAAATAAAATACATTATAATGCTTTGCAAGGCTGAGACACTGCTTCTCACTGCTATCAGGAGTCTTTCCTCCTTTCTGTGCAGCCACTGCAATCACTTATTATCTGATTTTTTCTAACAAAGCCAATAACACTTCTAGTACAAAAAAGTCATAATGTTTTCAAGTCCAAACCTGATGCCACGGTAAGTGACAGCACTGTGTTTCCATATACATGGCTATAAAACAACAGAATCCCCAAAGCTGATCAGAGCTGAGCAACAGGGCAATTTGCTCTCTCCTTGCCTTTTTGTTTCTAACAATTACAATATAAATGTAATGCAGCACTCCAATAAAATTAATGGAGGTGAAAATGAGAGGCATCGTGTAAGAGTACGTTCCTCCCATTATGCCTTTCAGGCTTCCTGGACATGATGTGCAGGATATAGGTCAAACACACACACTCATTCAGCTTTCAAAACACACCCCCTAAAGCAAACCTATTAAAGCCACTTATGCAGCAAAGCCTATCTGCAGTGAAGCTTCACATCGGCTGCGGAAAAGGACACGGGATGTGCTGCAGCTCTCAGGTTTGACTAGTTTCCCCGCTTTTGTGCTAGGCTGGAAGCCTTTGAGCAGTAACCCGCATCCTCCCGAGGCTCAGCTTTACGCAGGGACAGGTCTCGCATCGCATCATCCGCCACTGCCGCTGCAGAGAGCCATGACGTCACCCGGGAGCAGGCAGCGAAGTCCTGCAGAATATGGGCTCCGATGCCCAGGTATGTTAATGCTGCTGATGAAACCACCTCTCCCATCTATTTTTAAAGCGCAGCTGCCCACAAAACAGGACACAGGTGAGGTTTTTGGAGCTTAGCAATTAAGGCTCCACTGCGAGATTTCATTCTCCCCCTGTCAGCTCCTCCAAAGTCTCGACTACATTATTTCAGGAAGAAAAGGCAGATGCTGACATTCAGTGACTCAGAAACACTACGCCTGTTCTTTCCAATATTATTTTTAGCTCATTAGATCTCCATGTTTAGTTCCCATTACTAGACTCTAAATGATAATTCAGAAAGGTAGTTAAGGAGTTAAGTGCTTTCAAAGCATCTAAAATGCTCCGAACTACCCTGTGAGGCTGCATGCTTCCTATAGATAACTTGGCCTTGAAGGTTAGGTCGTGCTGCTTTTCTTTTCCCTTAAGGACAGAATACAAATAAACTGAATCTTACTCCACATCTTCATGGAGCAGACATGGAGAAGGCAGCACAGGCAGTACCAGCCATTTGCCATGCCTTTGGCCACATCCCTGGCATGAGCCATGCCCTGCAGCTGCAGGGCTCAAGAGCAGCAAAGTGGTGTTTCTGGGCACTCTTTCGGCGTTCCCCGATCACAGAGGGGATAGTCTGGCCCCGGGCTATCATCTCAAACTACACAAGAGGCTAAGAAAACTGTATTCTAAGTTGGCAATTACCTAGGAAGGCGATTTCAAAGGTTCATGCTGCTTAAACCTAAATTGCCTTAAAGGTTATTGTGTGCAAGGAAGAGTACCAGGAAGAAAAAGGCCTAAGTAAGAAATCTTGTGGCATTAACCTCATCAACCTCAAAAGGATGCACTTGCTTCTAGTTAGGTTACCCCGGCCTCAGCTCCCTTTTCCTGGCCCTATCTTTGCAGCAGTCTTTCCAGTGGCACCTGGGGTCACGCTGCTCGCCCCTCACTCCTGCTCGCTTTCTCACCGACTGGTTCTGTAATGCATTCAGCTCCTGCAAAAATTCATTAAAAAAACCAAATCACTCCCTGGTAAAATGCTCTGATCAGAACGAGTCTATTGTCTTCAGCCTTAGCCTTTGAGTCCCTTCCTTTAATCACTTATCCTCCTTTTCCTCCTGCCTGCAATTCTGTTCGATACCTTCCTTCCTTCTGTCCTCATTGGCATTCAGCTGGTGTACAGAAATATGTTATTGCTCTAGGCAAGCAATTATATCTCAATCTCCACTGGCTGGTCCTAGTGGCCCTCTTCACTGCTGCTCAGGGGGCTAGAAAATCAAGGCATTCATATTCTGCCCAGAGGCTCCTGGCCTGCCAGTTTTTCAGTAGCAATACATAGCTGCGCATATGTATGATGATGTCAGGGTCTATTTAAGCAGGAACTGTTTCATCCTGTGTTTTTTCTTTGTTTAATGATGTGCTAGAAACCACCAAAAACCATTAGAGAGCGATAGTCTCAGGATGAGAGAACCACTCGGGATACCTGGTAGATCTCAACCTCTCCAAGAGGGAAAAAAAGACCAAGTCTTCAACATCCCATGGACTTCAGCAACCCTTTGGCAGCACAACTGCCAGTCCACCCAGCAAGAGGTGGATGAAGGACCTTTCTACTTCATGCTTCAAAGGGCACCACCATGTAGCAACTTCCTAAGCCACAGTTATTCAAAATAGCACGTGCAGGACAAAACATCATCGGCACAAAACTCGCAGGTGCAGCTTTACCCTCCCTGCCGATGGGCAGATTTCAATACACGTTCACATTAGCATGTCTAAAACGTGGAGGTGTTCAGCTACGTCAGAGGCTATTCGAGTTCGCAGTGCCCTGCTACCTCCGCTTGCTGCAAAGCTGAAGGGAAGCAGTGTACTACAGGGGCCGTTTGCAACCTTCACCACAAAATTTTCGTTAGCATCCTCAGTTTACCCTATAAAAGGCAATTCCAGTAGACACTCTGCACAAATACACCTACAAATTGCTCCAGAAGGTCAACTAGATGAATAATGGAAGGCTTCCACCTTTGAACTGAAGCTGTGAATGGCCACAGTCCCAAAAAACAGCCCAAGGCACTTGCAGCAGCAGAATTTACTGCCTGCAAAAATTGCTGATAGACAATGTCTTGGAACCCAAAGCCAGCCCTAGGGGACTAGCATTCTGAGAGAATAATACTCCGCAGAAATTATAGCCCCTTCCAAACACAGGCAAGAGAAAGGTTGCTTTCCATCAAAGATAGACAGCAAATACTATCCTGAACGCTGTTAATATTGACTTTACTTCCAAAGAATACTATCTGTTTACCCTGCTGAATTATTCTGGGGAATGTAAACACTATATACTATTCAACACAGCAAAAATCAATGCCATGTATTATTGAAGATCTGGATAAGAGCACAATGGCCCTCGATAAGCACTCCTGGTGTGTCAGCCACTGCAGTTTGCTGTGGTTTCTGCTGATGGTGAAAGCTGTGATAAAAGCTGTAAGAAGCATGAGGTTATCAAGAAACACCGTCAGGTAAGCCCTGCTACGAGACAAAACTGACCCAGCCAGAGCAGTTCTGCCTCCAGCGTCAATTAAAAACCTCTTGGTCAAGCCATGCCAAATTCAGTCTCCTCTGATGACCAGCCTTTCAATTTAAGCAAAACCAAACAAAAATATACATATTTACAGTGTGCTAGCCAAGCACAGACACCAGAGTACTGAGCGTACGCTTTCTGCCACTGGGTTAGCCCAGGGATGACACATGCCCCTTAACTCCATCCCAGCACACAATGGGAGGGAGGTGACAGCCAGAAGTGACTTATCTACATAAGAACTACCATCAGAATGACGTCCCAAAGCATTTGTCTAACACCTTACTGCTTGAAGTGTGGTATTACTGATCCCTCAGTAATTATACATCTTAATGAGGGAATAGCAGCAGCGTTGCCTTTCTGCCCAGCCAGCACGAACCGTTATTTAATGCTGATCAATGGCAGAGCCGTGACATGACAGTGGACTTAATGCAGTAAAAAGGCAAATAACCCAGAGGAGCACACAGAGGACTCGCCATCGTGCGCTGATGGGCTTTGTCAAATACCAACCATTTCGTATGAACAACCTTCTCGTTAGATTCTGCAAACCTCTGCTATAGCCTCTGGGCACAATTTAAAGCAAAGCAGCAAGAATTGGCGTAGCGAAGAACTGTCAGGAGGCAACATCTCGTTTCTTCTTCTAGTTAGATTCTGCATTTGTAGAGCAGGGAAATCCCCAAATCGTGTTTTGACTAAAAAAACACTCTGCAGGTTTGCATTGGGTTTGTAGGACGATACAGCTGTGTCTCATTTCAAGACATGGCAGCAATCTCATTGCTTGTATCTCACAAACAGAAGAATATTATTTAATTGCAAACAGGAGGAAGCATATCAGTCACAGCTGCGATTTGATCTGATTCTTCTTCTGGTGGCTTCTTTAGCATTTGAGCAGTGTTCTTGGGGGATGTTTAACTGCTACTTTGATGAGGATGGGGTTTCCAATCTAACCGTTGGCCAGCAGTCTCACTAATAAGAATATCTAGATTCACAATCAGAAATAAATAGCATGGTAATCAGAGCCTTCACTAGGCAATTTAGGGGTTAGGACACAATGTCATCTGGTACCTCTATAGTGTTTTTAGATCCAAAAGCAGAATTCTTCAAAATATAATAGCAACCAGAAAAGATAAGAATTAAAAAAAAAAATATTGTTGGATGATTGCGTCTCCTAGATTTCTGCAGTACCAAAGAGTTCCAGGCCAGCATACATTGGAAAGGAAAATCGCCTGTGATGTAGTCAGTTGCTTTTCTTAAAATGTTCCGCTAAAAAAAGGTCAGGCTTCCCCCTTTCAAGTGCCCATGAAACGAGATATCAGTAGGCCATCCTTCTTACTTACACCTTATTCATTAGCGTTCCTGCTTCTCCAGCCACCTTTAACACTGAAGTATATTAAGTGATACAAACGGTACTATTAGTCCACTTTCCAAATCCCAGCTATTAAAGTCCATGTCTCTCTCAGCTGCAATCTTGAGAAGCAAACGCATGAATCACTCAGCGGCAGGGTGCCGAGGTTGCCTCTCGTCCACGGCACAGCTGCCAGCACTAGGAATGTCCCGCTTGACATTTGTAGACCTACAAAGCATGGGAAGATTTCCCTGTGGGATTTTATGCCTCATTTGTGCTGACATTTGGGGTGCGGGGGCAGTTCCCAAAATCCCCCTCCCAGGCTCCCTGCTGAGCACAAGCTGCCGTCTCCTCTCACCTTCCCTGCTCACTTACCGGCAAGCTTGCTCCTGCCAGCATCTCCGCCCTGGCCACAGCGGTCCTGCCGCAGCCCTACCAGGGAGCTCCTCACCCTTCCCAGCAGCTTGACCCTGAAGCACCATCACCGGGACGGGTGTCTAAGCAATTAGAGGAGCTAACAAGCTGGCGTGAAGAAGCCGGGCTTGCTCAGGGTGCTGCAGAGACCCACGTCAAAGCTGGGAGGAGGTCAGAGGCCAGGATGGAAATGTTTGCCCATGGCAATGCCTCCAATTCTTCACTAATGACACTGCCGCTGCTCTGATGGAAAGGATCAGAAAGACTGGCTAATGAACACAACTCATTACTGAAGGCCTCCTGGGCACGGGATGTCAGGGTTTCAGACAAAAATTCATCCTAGCTTACAGCAATGTGACAGACATTGCACGTTTCGGCTCCAAATAATCATCCTGATGGAGCTGCCAGTATGCTGTGCTAAGGCAAGCCGCGCAAAAACTGCAAGTATTAAGAACGAAGCCAGTTAATCCCATTACAAAGTTTGTTTTACTTCACGAGCTCAATGCAAGCACTCTATAAGGCTCTTGTAACACCTAAATCAAATGATCTGGCTCGCCACAGTGCTGACAGCTCTTCCAGCACTGAGAAAGAGGTGGAGAGATGGGAGATCTTGTACCAACACACAAAGGATAAGCTAGGAAACAGGATCTCACAAATGCTATTTGCTTCATTCTTTCATGATTTTTTTTTAAAGTTTTGTACTTTTTTAAAGAAAATATTTCTACTTTAATTCAATATATTCACTTTGCCTTGCCCCACTCCCTAGAAATGAAATTACATTTCTCAATTGAGGTACTATAAGCTGCTGCACTGATGTCTGATTTCTGTAAAAGTCATTTTAGTCCCAGTTCTCACATCAACTTGTTCTCCTCTCCTGCTGTAACCATTTAGGATCACAGTTAATTATTGTTCCACCTACCAGCAAGTTCACTCCACAGGGGTTGCACCCTGCAGTTTCTAACACGGTAGCAACAAGGGCTAAGTGACAGAACCCACTATCCAGTACTTCAGCCAGCAGAGAAGAGCAGAGCTAAGGTGCAATCAGGTATCCTCCTACAGCTTCCAGTGCAACAGAGCTTCATGTTACCACAACCCTCTCCCCCTTCCTACTGTGCATCACCATCCTTCACCTGGAAGTCATACCCCTCCCCAGGGGAGCTGCGGTGGGACAGAGCGTGGAAGAACCAGCAATTCGTTCTACCGTGAAGTTGGTTATGCCAGCCAGTATCACCACTGGTAACAGCTGAAGCCATCGTGATTAATGAGAAGTGGGCAGCAGCTACGAAACCTGGGAATCTTCCACTGTATTTTCAAAAAGCAGTAAATTTCCCATTAATCTTCATCTGGTCAGACCTGGCTGAACCTCTCTATTAGTAAGGGATGGTCCAACACCTTCCTGCAAAAGGCCATTAATCGAAGGATGACTCCTGCCTTGACAGTTCACGTCTCTATTCCTTGGCAAAGCAAGGAGTTTCACAGTTTTCTCTTACACTAGCTTAAAAAAAAATCCAAACAAATTACACATCAGTTCATCAGAGAAGCCTGTTTCTGAAGCGATGATAACACAGACAGAAGCACTACTCTTTAGAGACAGCCCTATTTAGTTAACTTCTGTATTTTTAATTACTGTCAATTTCCTGGGCTGTTTAATGAGAAAGTGTGTGGCAGTTATATTATCTTAGGCCGACCTAAGGCTCCCCACAGCACTTCCAAGCTGATGACAGCTAGTGTTCAGCAGTCTTATTTGGAGTACCTGGAAAGGGTGTGGGAGTGGTATGGAAGAAGAGATGCTTACTCAAGTTTCCAGGCCACACAGATTAACTCTGGAATAATTCAGAGGTTAATAAATAGCTGGATACTGCCCAGACCACAAGTACTTCATTGAATAAGGTGTGTAAATCAAACTGACAACGAAAACTTGCATAAACAATCTTTCCATTCAGTTAAAGGATAAAATCCCACATAGCCAATTTTACCCTAGTACTCGTGCTTAAGCTCAGTAACACGTTCCTGAAAAAGCCAAGGTAAAAACACAAATGCTCGCACTGAAACAGCAAATCCCACAAAACATGGAAATGATGGAAGAGTACAAAGCACTCGAGAAGCTCAGTTCTTCAAGCACAGAAGCCAAATCTATATTCCCTGTGAGCCAGATATTTCCTATGACACCACGTGAGCAAAAGGCAACAAGGTAAGAGAAGATTGACAGACAGTAGCAAAACCGAGATGCATCTCATTTTACAAAGAATACAGTTGGAGCATAAATCACGCACAAAAGCTTAAGAAACAACTGGCGCTCAGAGCAGTACAACACAACTCCAGTTGCAGTGTTTCTCATAAGAGCTGAACACCTAAATATAACAACCATATCTTACCAAGCCTGAACTAGGTGTGAGCGAGGAACAAACCCAAGGCTGACTATTCCAGGTATGTCAGTGTACCTTCTTAAATGCAAGTACATTTTATACAAGAGGGGATCCCCATGGAATGCTACGATAACCTGGACTGAAGTGAAAGCAGCTGTACTTGTCAAGGAAAGCACATCTGGTTTTGGCAGAGTGAAACCACTGCAAAAAGCAGTTGTGTGTCAAAGCAACACTGCAGCTGGGGTAAATATTCTGCTGCAGACTCGGGCTTAATCATTTGTTTCCCCAGCACCACGTAGGTTTCCGTAGGGATTAAGTAAGGCAATACAATATTCTGTCGGCTAGGTCTGGGGAAGGCTGCTCAGCACTGCCAGGGAAGTCAAAGCAAAGGTAGGAAAGAGCCGGGGGCAGAGGCTTCTGCTCGGCAGGGACCGGCGGCACGCACTCCAGTTGCTAGGTAGCTTAGAGTTACAGATATGCCTCATTTGCCTGTGCAAACATACCCCGTAGGACTATATTTACAGAACGCGGCCTTTGCTTCCCATTCCTTTGAGCAATATAAAAATACTGAGAATTCTTCCTTTGGGAGCTCAGCAACAGTTGCCCTTGGGTTGCTGCTGTCGTCCCTGAAACGTGGTGGCGTTTCCGAGCCGCGGTGAAGCCGGCAGCTCGAGTCGGCACTTGTCCACACAACCGGTGCCCGCTCCAGTCTTATGTTACGGGGTAGCTACTCTCTCTTCAGCTTCACTAGTTCAGATGGTATCACAGAATCACAGAATGGTCAGGGTTGGAAGGGATCTCTGGAGATCATCTAGTCCAACCCCCCTGCCCAAGCAGGGTCACCTACAGCAGGCTGCACAGGAC